>CM035432.1:25630299-25817799 GCA_020310875.1 Ceratopteris richardii | reverse complement strand
TTTTTGGAGGTAAGCAACACGAGCCTCATTCCTTGCATAGTATAAAGTGCTAAGTGTATCCCAAGCATCCTTAGTTGTCCTACAAAAAAGAATGTGAGGAATAAGGGCACGTATGACAAACAAGATATATATTGGCAAGCCAAAATCCATATATACCTTTGACATAGAAAGCCAAAATTACCTACACATGCACTCTTATATTCTAATCAGAGTCCGAACTTAAAGCTCAGATGGTGAATTCTGCACTACATAAAAAAGCTATTTTGAACTCCTAATCACCTTGAACATGCTCACAAACTCATGTGATTATGAGACTATGATCAGAGGGATGTCGATGATGCCCTAGATGAAGCGGTGACCTACTTTGATACCAATTGTAGGAGTTTGAGGTCTATAGAAGCATGTAAATAGCACAAAGAAGAAGAACATGTTTAAAGCACAACACATAATAATGAATGTATTACCACTAGAATGTACAAAAATAAGTGAGCCATTAGGGTTGTAGCTGCATATACAGGGGGGGGGGCCTTCTAAAGAGGGGAAAAAAGTGCCCCCGTATTCTTAGTGTGATCACACATATCACTACCTAAATATATCAAAAGAATCATCCAAAAACATTTTATTATTCACATATATTTGCTAAATTTACTTCGTATAATCTGTCTTTAATTTCTATATGATCACCTTGAGACTGTGTAGATATCTTTCTTGCTTAATTTCATGTGTTTCTTCTTTGTTTTTTTGATTTGGATGCGAGCAGTTTATCAGAGTACAGAAAGCCTCATTTTGTTTTCTTGTTTGGATTTGTTAAAGTTATTTTTGTTTTGTGTTTGATATTTATTTGATTTGATTTTGATTAGCTTCCACTTGATCCTTTGCTCCTCCCATTTTAGAAATACTAATGATGGTTATGATGGTAGTCATTTTATCCAAAAGACTAAATGTCTCTTAGTAATCTACTCCATTTGTCTCAGCAAAGCGTTTAGCTATAAGCCTAGATTTATATCTAGCAATACTAGCATTTGAATGCTTCTTTACCCTAAAGACCCACGTTTCCAATAACCTTCATCTCCTTCCTCTTTGGTACAAGAGTGCAAGTGTGATTATCTTCCAAGGCTTTGATCTTCTCCTCCATAGCCTCTTGCGATTCCCTATATGTATTTGCTTCAATCCATGTGGGTTCTTCAACAAACTTGCTCATATATGCATAGTGCCTAGCCATAAATGAATCATAGGTAAGCCCGGACACATACCCTATCATACCTTCTTATATCACCATTTTATTGATTTGGATGTTTGTTTAGACCTTTGCGCTCTCCACCTTCTTTGCATGATGGTATGCATTGAGCTAAATCCATTAGTCTTTGTCTTCTTCTATTTTTATGATCTAATCCTTGCGTTTGCTTCTTGCATCACTAAGTTGGCTTGATGTAGGACTTAGTTTATTCCATGATGACGTATTTATCAAATCCTTTGGTGCACGTAGGATTATACTCTCTAGTTCTTCACTTTAGGTCTTCTTTTTTTCACCTTCATTTCCCTCACTAGATACATTTCGAACATAGCGAGGTAAAAATTCATCAAATATGAGATCTCTTGATACCTTTAGCTCCTATATTGTGGGTTTATAGCAATAATGACCCTTTACCTCACCTCATACCCTATAAAGATAAACTTCTTTGATGTATCAACACGTTTGCTCCTTAATTCATTATTAACTAATACAGTGCATGTCCATCCAAAGACTATCAAGTACGATATATCTAGCTTTCTATTATCCCAAGCTTCATAAGGAGTGGTAGAATGTATATCTAATGTGGGAGCTCTGTTTATGATGTAGATTGTAGTGATTGAAGCATTATACCCAATAGAAATTAGGGATACTCATCTCCTTTGTCATAGCCCAAGCACATTTTTCAATGTACCGATTCTTCCTTTCTAGCACACCATTTTGTTGTGGTGTCTAATAGGCCTTTCAATCGTGAAATAATTCATTTTGAACTTTTCGAATTGCATTGTGGGGATAATGCTTAGAATTAACAATTAGGTTTTTATATGCATGTAAGCAAAATTTTGGGATGACAAATTTTGTAGTCTCTCTCTAGACCTTATCCGTATCATGTTTTGTGGTTGAAATATGAATGCAAAGATGAAAGAACTAAGATAAATATTGTATGAGAGAAAGCTAGAGCATGCATACGAGAATAAAATTGCCTACATCAAATTTTTGTGAATCATGTTTTAAGTGTCATGGACAAAGGAAACCATCCTAAGCCTCAGATTGCATGTGAATCCTATATCTCATGATTGGTTTAAATTATGAGAAACCAAATCTCTCCATTGCATCCAGAACGTGCCAAACCCTAAGATCCACTGTATATTTGCTAAATTTTGACATCCAAATGTCCTATTGGAATTCTTGACATCATTGATGATATCATCAAATTGCAACCACCCTTGGGAACTGCCCTTGAAATCCTATATAAGGAGGCTTAGCCACATACATACTCAGTCTTGCCAATGCCAGTCTTGGGAGCTCAAAGATTCTTGATCACCAATTGAGTACTTTCAAGTTCCAATTCGAGTTCTAGTCTTGTCTAGTCGTGTATCTTGGACATCTAGCCTTATCGTCTTGTGATCTCATAGTACGAGATCTTGTCGAGTTCTTGCTTGTATCTAGTTCATCTTTGTGAAGGGAGTTCTTGTAATCCAGAGATGTTTCTCCATACTTACGATCTCGAGTTGTGGGATCTCTTCTATCATTTCTAGCTGAGTTATCTATACCTATCAGTCTCGGGTTGTGGGACTTCTTGTATCAACTACATATTCTTGTACTATTTTCCTACGTGGGTATTCTTGTAATCAAAAGCATATTTCTGAAACCTTGTCTACCATAGTAAGAGAGTACAATCTAGTGCTCCCCTGATATTTTGGTAAGACTAGCTTCTACTCAAGAGTAGGCATCATGGAGAATGCTTATGAAAATATTGTGGCATCACTTCAAAGTCTTCAACAACAAAAGGAATAACTCCATAGGCAAACACAAGTCGAGATGGAACATCGGGTGCATGTAGGCACACTCATCCAGGAACTACAAGAGCGAGTCATCAATCTTCAAGCAAATCAAGGAAGCATTCAAGTGAACCAATATGCTAGTTCATCTTTCATGAAGGAACCCATAATTTATATGCCAAAAAAGGTTTGATGGTGATTGCACAAAGTTCTGAGGTTTCCTACAACAATTCAAATTGTACATCCATATGAAGCCTAATAGATACCCTAATGATGCATCCAAGGTCGGTTTTATTGGAACCTTGCTCAATGGTCAAGCATTATCATTGTTTGCCCCAATCTTAGAGAAGTATATGGCAATACTTCATGACTGTGAGTCTTCAAGAACTCACCACCACATTTGGAAATGCAGACATTAGTCGAGTGGTAGAAACAAAACTCTGAAAGCTACATCAAGGTATGAGACCTACCTCGACTTATGCATCAGAATTTAGACAATTGATATGTGACCCCACTTGGCATGAAGATTATTTCATAAGACAATTTAGATGGGGTTTAAGAGATGATCTAAAGGACCTTATGCCCATGATGCCAAGACATTGAAGAATACATCAACCAAGCTATTCAATGTGATAACTGCCTTTTTGAAAGGAAAGAAGAAAAACAAGTAGAAGGAAGGCCTCGCCAATGGACACTCTTCTAGCCCACTGCTAGAGAGGAGTTTATGCCCAAACCTATGCAGATAGATGTAACTAGGTTTTAGCCTCTAACAAAACAAGAAAAACAGAGAAGGAGGGATAACAAGTTGTGCCTATATTTTGGAAGCCCTAGCCATATTCTAGTTAATTATCCCAACAAGAGAACAACTCAAGAGTTGCAGCCACCCTTGTAGAGCAGGGAAATGAGGAAGTCCAATTGTAAAAGAGACCATACAACCAGACCATGATATAAGAAAGGTTCTAATAATTCGAGCTACACCCATACAAACATGTCTTGAACCTGTCAAGTTAATCATGGCCAAGAAGACTCTTTCCCTTACCGCCATAGTAATTCAAGAGACTCCTCATGTTTCATCGATTAAGAATTGGTTAAGAAACATGGAATTCTTGTACTTCAAAAGAACAAACTAGTACTAGCTAAATTAGTAGATGGTCCACCTCTAGCATCTCAGAATATAACCATGGACCATTCCCAGAGTAACTTATAGAACTACACAAGAACATTGATGAGAATCTAGCAAAGTGGTTTATCAAACACTCAAAGTCTCCAGTAGGAGCTCTTGTTTTATTTGTAAAGAAGAAGGATGGGACTCTACGGATGTGTGTAGACTATGGTGGATTGAATAAAGTCACTATAAAGAATAGATACCGTGTACTACTCATATCAAAACTCTTAGAATGCCTTGGAAAAAAAAATTCTTCACGAGGATTGACCCTCGAGGAGCTTACAACCTTGTTAGGACTAGAGAAGGAGATGAACGGAAGACAACATTTCGAACAAGGTATGGACATTTTGAATATGTGGTTATGCTAGTCGGTCTCACAAATGCTCCAATTGTCTTCCAACATATGATGAATGATGTCTTTTGAGAGTATTTAGATGGTTTTTTTGTAACATATCTTGACGATATTTTGATATTCTCCAAAACTCTAGAGCATCATGAATGTCATGTAAAGATAGTCCTAGAGAAACTAAGAGAAAAAGGATTATTTCCAAAATTGGAGAAGTGCTTTTTCCATAGGATAGAAGTGGAATTTTTAGGGTACATTGTATCATATAAAGGAATTTTTATGGACCCTTAGAAGATTGTGATAATCCTTGATTGGCAACCACCTTCATGTGTTCGAGATGTACAATGTTTTCTGGGGTTTGTCAATTTCTATAGGATATTCATCACATATTACTCCAAGATAGTGACACCTAATACCAAGTTTGTAGGGAGCTCCAAATTCTCATGGACCGAAGAAGAAGAAAAAGCCTTTCAGACCTTGAAATCAGCATTCACTACTACTCCAATTCTAGTCATCCTAATTCCAATAAGCCCTTCTTTGCCTTATGCAGATGATGGACACCTACATCACGTTGCATATCATTCAAGGAAATTTTCCCCTCTAGTAATTAATTATGAAATTCATGATAAAGAACTTCTTGCCATAGTGGACACGTTTGATACCTAATAAAACCATATTGAAGGAGCAGCTTATAAAGTTACTGTGTCTAAAGATCAAAAGAACCTAGAGTAATTTATAACCACCCACATCCTCCATAGAAGGAAATCTCTATGGAGTAACTTTCTATCCAGATTGGACTTTGTCACCACATAGTGTCCAAGTTAGTCAGATGCCTTGACTAGAAGATCTTATGTTGCACTAAAGAAGGGTGAAGAGACCTTTGATCAACAAGACAGTGTATTACCCAATCCTGAGCATCTCCAGCTAGCAGCTATCTCTTCAGGACATCATGAAAATTCAGCCTTCAATCATTTGATTCATGACAATCTACCATAGGATCAATTGTTTTGTAATATTAAGCAAAAATCTCAAGAAGGAAAAGTCCAGGAACTAAATGAATTTCAGGAAAAGGATGGATTACTACTCTATAAGAGCCTATTTTATGTCCCTCCAAGAGAGTCCAGGATCCAAGTACTTCAACAAGATCATGATAACCTTGCAGCAGGACATTTTGGAGTGAATAAAACAATAGAACTCATATCAAGGGATTTTTGGTGGCCTCAAATAAAATGTGGAAGGAAGTTAGAGAATATATCTGAACCTGTGACACTCGCAATAGATCTAAGGTACCTCGACATAAACCTCATGGCCTCTTGCAACCTTTACCTATTCTAGAAAGGCCATGGGCTTCATTTTCTATGGATATCATCACAGATCTACCAAAGTCAGATAAGTATGATGCCATTCTTGTTATTGTGGATAGATTTACAAAGATGGCCCACTTCATTCCAACTACCGAGGCAATCACATGTGCAGCCCTTGGTAGACTTTTTCCCAGATATATCTTTAGGCTTCATGGATTTCTTGATGATATGGTTAGTGATTGAGGTCCATAGTTCATATCCAACTTTTGGAATAGTCTCTATAAGCTCCTTGGTGTTCAATTTAAACTATCTATAGTGAATCATCCACAGATTGATGGACAAACAAAACGGCTGAATCAAGTCATAGAGAAATATCTCCATTGCACCAAAAACTATCATCAAAATGATTGCTTTGAGCTTTTACCCTTTGCAAAGTTTGCATATAACAATAGTGTTCATGCTTCTACTAAGCAGACTCTCTTCTTTGCAAATTATGGACAACATCCACGAATGGATATACAACTCTCAAATCATGTCAAGAACCCAGCTATGAGACACAAGGCCCAATACCTAATGGAAATTCATAAAGAACTCAAGGAGGAGATCCATAAAGCTCAAGAACAATATAAGTACTATGTAGATCAATATCGTGTTTAGAATCCATCACATCAATTTGGGGATAGAGTATGGTTACTCTAAAACAATTTGCAAACATCAAGGCCTTGTGTATAGTTAGATCATCAAAGATTTGGTCCATTCACCATCTTTTTTCTTTAATAAAAGGAAGTTCGGCCTTAGCCTAATCTCCTAGACTTTAATTAAAATAAAGAAAAAAAGTTACAAGTGAATGGGACTAGTGCCCATGGGACCCCCCAAATCCCACAATGCAGGGGAGGAGTATGGTAAACTAGAGGGCATTACAAATGAGGCGGATAAATTTATCATCACCCTCATGTGGGACCCATTCGAGTTTCAACTTGTTGTTTTCAAGGAGATAAGTACAATGATGTCTAAACGGTGGAGATCTCTTATCTCGGGAGATTCTTTTACCTAGGAGAAACAAGGATTTCTCGATCGACCATTCCTTAGGAGTTTGGCCAAAATTGACAGCACATCGCTCCCTCCAAATCTTCTAGAGGGTCTCACCTCTGATGGCATTCCACAGTCTCGATGAGCAGCCGACCGCCTCACCCAACATCACCTATTGCCAATTGATTTGGTTCGTGAGTCTCAATACTCGGGTCAGGTGACACCAAATAACACGGGACTTGGGGCAGTCGAAGAACAGGTGAGCTAAATCTTCGATGCACCGATGGCAACGCTTGCACCATGGCGGCACACCACAAATTTTGTTAGCCCTTGCATTGGACCAGATACCTTTATGCAAGATCTGCCACATGAGAACAGACTTTTTGACCTCAATTAGGGGGTGCCAAATAGACATGAATTTTAGTTCCCACCGAAACTTGGTCCAAGATAGACACCATCTCTTGTTAAGAGTGTGGTGAACAACTAAATCCTCTTTGAGGTTTGGGGATTCTGGATAACTTCTTACCATTGCTCCATTTGAGGCCCTCCAGGCAAGGAAGATCCTGACCGCAGAGCAGGCGGGTAGTTGACCGGTCCCAAGCTAAACTCCTGCTTTGAAGAAGAGTCCATTCCTCAAAGGTAACTCTAAGTCTTGGATCCAATTCTTCGAACCTAATCCACTGACTGGTCTCTTGTTTCCAAAGTTGTTTCCACTGTTTGAACCCCTTGTTCCATAACCGCTTTGCAGTTTGGAGGTTCCAAGACTCCACCCCCCTAATGCCAGTGATCGGGAACCAAATAGAGTCATTTTGTCTTATCCCCGCTGCCCACTTCCACTCATCACTGATTCTGATGAACTGTTTGGCCTTGTTCCAATTCTTCCATAAGGAACACACGAGGCTAGAGCCTTCAGGGGACACCGGGTGGGGGGAGAACAAAAGCATGAGAATCCCTATGTCCTTCCAACCGGGATGGCCAACTAAGGTAAGGTCTTCCGTGTTTCCGAAAATCAATTTAGCCCAAGAGGACTCCCTATTGCTCCAAGCCTTGATAAGCCACTTTGCCGCCAGCTTGTCAGCCAACCCAACAATATCAAGAATTCCCAAGCCCCCTGAGTCTTTAGGGCTAGTGCAAGTTTCCCATTTGATTTTGGGAATACCCCTCTTGTTGGGGTCCCCAGTCCAAAGGAAGTTTCTGCTGATTCTTTCCACTTTGGCCAAGTCTTTCTCCTTAGGTCTCCAACATGAAATAAAGTAAATAATTGTATGCAGCATAAATGTGTTAACAATAGTGTTGTACTTGGACACTTTAGTGTCCTGAAAAAGAGACAATGTTTGATGAATTTCTTAGATTACTAGAAGGAACCATTTATAATGCAACATGTTGGCGTAAGGGTCGAATATTTTTAGAAAAATATAGTTTTTATTAAAGGATATGAAAATTAATATTTATTCACTAATTTTATGATGCTAATTTCAATACTGGTGCAGAAATTACAGTGATGTAAGCTAAAGGTTTTTTTAATTAAAATCATGATCTTGTTATTTCTATTGGTCTAAATGCAGTAAAATCTTTTATTCTATATATGTCAACATGTTTCTATCGACAAAATCTTTTATTCTATATATGTCAACATGTTTTTATCGATAATTAGAGATTTGTAATGAACTTTACTAGGTTTATGGCAGAAAATGAAGCTCATTTGTGATATGACAGTCTTATCATCTATGAATTATTTTGCAAAGTGATGGTATGAACATGCATCATTTTTTGTTATCAAAATACTATTTGATATTATTATCACTAGAAATATTTTTTTGACAACCTTGGGAGTCGAATTTCTATGTCGTTTCTTCAAGTTAAACAATACCATTGTTTTTCTACGCTAAGAAAAGGTCATTTTATGACGAAATATTGCATATGGTAGATGATTAAAGTGAACATGCTAGTCTTTTCTATATAAAATAGTTTATAATGCTTATATAATTTTTTTGATTCATAATATATACCTTATATCATTTAGAAAACCTAATTTTTTAGGATGAATTGTTATTCTCAGTAGAGAGGATTATGGCCATTCAATGAAATATTGAGATTTTTAGTGGTATGCCAGATACATAAAAAATTATTGGTTCAAAGACATGTAGCATATCTTTATTCTACTATATGATGGTTTTTGAGATAAAACACAAACCATTTTAGTGTTTTTTATGAATCAATATCATATAGAAGGCTACAAAAGTGTATAACTATATAATGAGCACCCTACATTGTACTAATTTTTTTATTATAAAAATGATTTTTCTAGTTCCCAAGACTTGTCTTAAATGATTATATGACAGTAACTTAACATTAGAAAAATGATTCCAATAGGAGGAAAATTCTTTTTATGGAGATATTTCTTTCTTCTCATATATAAGCTTATAGAAAAACGGTTTTTCTCAACCATATTCAATCATTTGTATATTTTGAGTTATCAAAAAAGGTTATTTTTTAAAATTTATATTTTTTATAGAGCATCTAGGCATGGATGTTTATGGGGCTTTAAGGTTTTTTCAAAATTTTATTTGATTAGTATGTGTGATTTTTTTATTTATTAGAAAAAAGGACACTATAGTGTCCTGTTTTGGTACAACACTAGTGTTAACAACCATAGCACGCCCTGCCAAGTTGACTTGCATACCTTTCCAATGATTCAACTTGCTATCCAGCTTGGATAGCACCTAGTTCCAGCGTTGGTCCAATGAGATGTCGAATCCCATTGGAATGCCAAGGATACGGAAGACTTGGCCGCTAGGGATAACTTGACACCCCTGATCCACCAACAATTGGGGAGTAGGTCCGCTGATTGCTCTAAAAGTAGTTTTAGCATGGTTGATTTTTGGGCCTGACGCCACACAACAGGTGTCAAGGCACCACCAAAACACCTCAATGCTGTTTATATCGTTATGCACAAAGGCATTCATGTCATCAGCAAAAAGTCTCGCAATCATTTGGTCGTGATTTAGAGGTAGGGAAAGACCCTTGAGATTGCCAGCGTTCATGTGATGCTTTAATAGGCAACTGAGTCCATTTGAGGCGATAGAGAATAGTAAAGGAGCCAGAGGGCACCCTTGCCTAATTGATCTTTTTAAACGAATGGGCTCAGAGAGTTTACCGTTGATATTTAATCTAGTTGAAGCATTTCCAAGAAGAGTGGAAACCATCTTCGTGAACTTTTGGCTACATCCAAGGTCTTTCAATGATTGAAGAATAAAGTCCCATTCCAATCTATCATACGCTTTGTCGAAGTCGATCTTAATGAATACCAGATCTTCAGCAGACTCCTCAGCAAAAGCAAGGCCTTCCCAAATATCGACAATTTCTTCAAGTATAGATCTACCTTTGATAAAACCTTTCTGATCCTCACACAACCATGACTTTAAATAACAAGAGATTGTGTTGGCGATAACTTTTGCAATTATCTTGTATCCTGTTTGGAGCATGGTAATCGGACGCCAGTTTTCGATTTTGTTCTTATCTCCCCTTTTGTGGATTAACTTGATGACACCATTATTAAGACACTCAGGGAGGGCACCGAAAGAGAGAGCCTCTTGCCACACGAGACATAGTGGGGTGGCCACCACATGTTTGAAGGACGTGAAAAACTCATTGGTGAGGCCATCTCGACCCGGACTTTTCCCATTGGGAAGGGCATCAATAACCTCGATAATTTCATTCTCGGAGATATTAGCATCCAATAGAGCAATCAAGTTCTGTGGGATTCTGGATTGAGCAAACCTTGAGATGGTTGCCATGGAGTCGCGCCTGTGGGGGGAAGGAGGAGTCCAGACCCCGAGAAGATTGGTAAAGTGCTCGACGATGATAGATCTATTCTCCGCTTCTGTGCAGCATTCAGTGGTTATCAACCAATAGGGGGATGGATTCCCTAGCTTGTGTCCTTTGGAGGATGTTACACATTTCTTTCGATGGTTTGTCGGCCTTCCCCGCCCACCAGTCTTTGAAGAAAATTTGGAGATTTTTCCTTTGAACCTCCTCCTCTAATCTTAGTCTTCGCCTGATTTTCAAAAGACCTTGTTGGCAATGTAACTTACCTTTGTTCACCTCTTCTTCAAGCCGCAAGAGCCTCCGGTACACCGTTTCTCTTCTATTTTTTTGGATATCTCTTACAGCCTTTTGAGTCCTGATTAGAATTTTTCGAGTCCTTTCCACCGCGCTTCTCCAACACTTAGCTGGTTCATTACAGTAAGCAAAGGCTTCCGCCCACACCTCAGAAATTTCTTGGTGGACAGAGGGGAGGGAAAACGATGTCTGACAAGCATGAAACCAAGGGGCTTTCTGGAACATGGGGATCGGTTTGAAAGACAAAGTAATCGGGTTGTGGTTCGAGATAGTCAGGTCCATGTGTTGGGAAATCGAAGGAATACCCCATTGAAGGATGGTGTTCTGATCGATGTAACATCTATCAAGTCTTGCTTTCCTCAAAGAGTCCCCTAATTGGAGATTTGACGAGGAGAACCCCTTCATGTCTTTCACCTCGACCAGGTCAAGATGGAGCTTGATTTTATCCCATATCTCTTTCTCTTGCCCATCAATAATTTTCCCTTTGTTATTCCATCGGTCCTCAAGAAACTGAACCATGTTGAAGTCCCCACAAATCAGAACATTATGTGAAAGGGAGTCGAGGGAAGCCCAAGTATCCATTCTATCTGCTTTTCCATTAGGGGCATAAATTGAGACCAGAGTGAACGGGAAGGGGAACCCGATAGAGGCAGCAATCCAACGATGATTCTGGCCTTCAAAAGTCGAGGTCGCATTGCCAGACAAGGAGTGACTAATACCGATAGAAGCACCCCCTGTCCCCCTAGGATGAGAAGTGGAGAACCAATGGTGGTTCGGAGAAATGCATTTAAGCCGTTTCTGGAGATCCTCTCCATCGATTTTAATCTTTTGTAAGCAAATAAAGTCAGGGCTGAAGCACTTGTCTTTGAACCACTGGCCAAGAATCGCAGCTCTTGACGGGTCCGACAGACCCCTCACGTTTAGGGATGTGAATTTCATTAATGATGGTTGCCCTCTTTGAGGGGATTGAGGGGAGGGACCCGATCTTTTTTCTTCTTGTGGACTTCTTTTTTCCTCCCATCTTCTTGACTTAAGATCCTACTCTTGAGGGGGCTCTTCCAAGGCATGCCCGATGGTTCCGTCCATTCACCATCTTGGCAAAGATTAATCCAATCACCATCAAGCTCCAACCGTTTTCTTTTCAGCTTGTAAATGGGAGATATGATGCGAATTATCAATCGTGTGAGTCGGCACAGACTGCATGTCATTCTATTTGATAAGTTGCGCTGCACAAGTCGAGCGTCTTGCACACTACTGTATTCTTGTCGCTGTAAACTTACACAACAAACATAGTTACTCGCAGCGTTCCTTGTCCAGCGCAGTGATTGCTAGCGATTGGCTGATCACGCAAGTCCGATTCGGCTCCCCAGGGTCAGTAGGCGACTTCTTTGCTGCCGCGAGGTACATCACTCATTTTCGTTTCACCTGAAAATCTAGCGCATGTTTCTGACCAGCAATGAAGGTCACTGCTTGGGTAATTGCGAGTGCTCATGACTCGTGGAAAAATCAGGAACTCGTGCGGGATAAATCGATGTCCAAACAGCTTCTGAGATCGGCTTCCGCCCTGGGATTTGTGTTCGTCTGGATCTCAATCGTGGTCACTGTCTATGGAAGCGATGAACGCGAGGCAATTCTTAGATTCATTAATGCGGTGGGTAACGATACTACTTTCAAGCAGAGCTGGACGGAAAACATTTCTACTTGGAAGGGGGTCCAATGGAACAGCGATGGTGCCGTCACGAAACTGAATCTGGCGAGTGGCAATCTTCGAGGGGAAATTCCACAAGGGGTCCAATGGAACAGCGATGGTGCCGTCACGAAACTGAATCTGGCGAGTGGCAATCTTCGAGGGGAAATTCCACAAGACTCTTTGAGCCAACTTCTGAGTCTCACGTTCCTGGCCCTCGACAACAATTCTCTGAGCGGTAGTCATCTTTCCGATCTTGTCAATTGCACCGGTCTGAAAACTATCAATCTTCACTCCTTGGGGTCAGTCTTTTCATCGCTTCAATGAATAGCTTCACCGGTCCAATACCGGAGTCACTAATCCAACTTCCAACTATCAGAACGATAGATCTGTCCTTCAATCGTCTAAATGGATGGATTCCTGACTTGAACACGTGGAGCTTGACATCGTTCAACGTCTCGAACAACAATCTTACTGGCGCTCTTCCTGCTGGATATGGCCGCTTTGGTATCTCATCATTTCTGGACACCTCTATCTGTGGGCATCCTATGCCGCCATGCACATCGACGTCTTCCCCGACCTCATCACCGTCTTCCCCGACCTCATCGCCGTCTCCGCCTTCGGCGCATTCTACAGTCTCGCCACGTTCGAAAAATATGACGGGCCCCGCCATCGCTGCCATAGTCCTGGGAGCGGTCATAACCCTGCTTGTACTACTCCTATTCTGTGCGGTTGCGTTCTGTAAAACAAATCACAAGGACTCTCCAGAAAGCACGTCAATTATAAAGGAGGTGGTCGAAGGAACGGCAACTATACAACAGACGGTCAAAAGCACGCCAGCCATACAAGAAATGGTCAAGGGGGTTAGGAAGGTGGAAAAAGGAGACCGTGGTAAACACCGCTGTTTTCCTATTTTTTAAGCCTTGGACTAATTTTTCATGGGGACTCACGGAGACGTATAAGTTATTACCATCAGCCTCATGGAGACTCCACAAGGTATGCCAAAACACTATTTATAACCCGACACGTTGGAAGCTCAACGAAGCATCATTAAATAAACAACTGTGAAATCAAGCGTGAAATTTGAAAGATTGCACATAGAAATAAGGAATACAAGTTCTTTGATTGAGCTTGTATGATCTCTTAGTACAGTATTCCGAAACTTTTAAGTATGGTTCCATCTCCTTATTATGTTTCAACATACAAGGACTTTTGTGCATTTCTTACGAAATGTAATAATACAGTTTTATTTGCGTGTTCTCTGTATTCGCTTACCAATTTGAGAGCAACATTTGAAAAAACTACGAAGTTTTATCACTCACCACGTACACACACACACACACATATATATATATATATATATATATATATATTCATTCTTTTTCTATATATTTTCATGCACATATAGATATACATAGGCACACATACACACAAACGCCCATACGCACGTACTCTCACACACACACACACACATATATATATATATATATATATATATATATATATATATATATATATATAATGAGAGAGAAAGAGATAGAACGCTCATGTCCAAACACACACACATGCATACACATATACTGTAGGTATATATATATATATATATATATATATATATATATATATATATATATATATATGTGTGTGTTAAATATGCATATATATGTGTACATATATATATGTGTGGTATGTATGTATGCATCTTTGTATGCATATATCTTTTTATATATGTATGCATATATGTATGTGTTTGTTTGTATGTATATGTATCATACATACAAATGTATGTATGTCTATATATATATATAATAAATGTATGTACGTAAATGTATATATATATATATATATATATATATATATATATATATATATATATATATATATATATATATATATATATATTCAATATATATATGAATGTGTACCTATGTATATGTATATGTATAGTATGTATGCGTCTTTGTATGCATATATCGTTTTATATATGTATGCATGTATGTATGTGTATATATAAATGCATATGTATAATATAAATGTACGTACATATCTCTCTCTCTTTCTCTCTCTCTATATATATATATAATATAAACGTACGTACGTATATGTGTGTGTATCTCTCTATATATATATATAGATACATACATACAGTCATGCATTCACACACACATATAAATATAAAAAAACACACACACGCATATATATATATATATATATATATATATATATATATATATATAGGCATAGACATACATACATTTTGTATGATACATATACATACAAACAAACACATACATACATGCATATATATATATATATATATATATATATATATATATATATATATATATATATGTAGGCATAGACATACATACATTTTGTATGATACATATACATACAAATAAACACATACATACATGCATACATATATAAAACGATATATGCATACAAAGATGCATACATACATATCACACATATACATATGTACACATACATATGCATATTGAAGACACACACACACACACATATATATATATATATATATATATATATATATATATATATATATATATATATATATATATATATATATATATAGATATATGTGTGTGTGTGTATGTGTATGTGTGTGTGTCTTTAATATGTATATGTATGTGTACATATGAATATGTATAGTATGTATGTATGTATGCATCTATGTATGCATGTACCTTTTTATATATGTATGCATGTATGTATGTGTATGTATCTATGTATATGTATATTTTAAATTTATGTACGTATAAGTCTCTCTCTCTCTCTCTCTCTCTCTCTCTATATATATATATATATATATATATATATATATATATATATATATATATATATATATATATATATATATATATATATATAGAGAGAGAGAGAGAGAGAGAGAGAGAGAGAGGGAGAGAGAGACTTATATGTGTGTGTGTGTGTTTATATATGTATGTATGTATGTATGTATGTATGTATGTATGTGTCTTTGTATGTATGTGTGTGTATTTATGCATGTATGTGTCTATGTTCTTGCATATATAAATAATATGTATGTAGTTATTTATTTATGTGTATGTGTGTTCGTTTGTATTTATGCATGCATGTATGTATACTATGTATGAATTTTTTAATGTATGTATGTATGCATGGATATATGTATATATGTATGTACGTATTGTTAAGGGGAGAAGATTATGTAGGAAAAGAAGTTTAGATATATGGTCACTCGAATTTGTGCAGAGTAAGATCATTTATGAATCGGAATTTTAATTGTTAGTTATAATCTGGTTGTAATGATGATGTCGTATAAAGTGGCTCGTTCTGTTTTGGTTATATGCATATATATGCTTTTGCTTTGGTTTTGGAAGAGAGGGAACCCGAGAGAAGAAAGACGGAAGGTCAAGATGGAAGTAAGGAATTTTGGCAACTATAGAAAATCAAGTAGTATTGTTCTGTGTCATTCATAGTAGTGATTTTTGATCCTGAAGTTCTTTTAATTCCTGATATTCTGAAAAATATTAGTGAAGTTTTTGCTTAATCAGAGTTGCGCTATGCGGACTTACATATGTCCGAGTGATTTAGTCTTGAGTATGTGTTGATGCAGCAAGAAAGCAATGTTTTTGTGTGTTATTCTATAAGTATTCAGGTATAAAGGTGTGATTCAATTTTGCAATTGTTCTTTGATGAGTTGTGCTGTGTGAGAGAGTAGTTATGTGTTTCTGAACGGATCAAGTGTAGTAGAAGCAAGGCTGGTGGGTAGAATTTTGGAGTGTCGATCCTGACAGAAGTAGCTGCAGGAGTAAGAAGGAGACTTCAATTTGACCTGCTTGAAGGGACTATGAGGCAAAGACCTAGATGTACACCTCAGCCATTGCCCATGGTGCAACCACCTTCTAATCCCAAATTCAAAGAAGCACATTTTAGAGGAGGATCAAAAGAAGATGCAAATTGCCATGTTGCTCAGTTTGAAATCAAATGGACCACCAATTCTCCGACATAGTATGATGATACAGTAAAACTACAATAGTTTGTAGCTACATTAGAAGAAAAAGCTATGAGGTGGTTTAGACAATATGGTATGGATCATTTTTCTACTTATAATTCCTTAAAAACAGCATTCCTCCAAATATTTAGAAGAGAAAAGGCTCCCTTTGATGTTTTGAGAAAACTCAAAGCAATCAGAAAAAGAATATGTTGGTGGAAGATTATGCTCCAAAATTTATAATTTTGATCATAAAGGTCAACATTCAAGGTAGGATAATAGAGGTAATAATGATGTTGGAGTAGATCAGACCACTCCGATTCAAGGACTTGGTGGTTTTTAGAGGTAGAAACAATGGAGACCTCCATGGAGAGATTAAGGAAATCAGCAAGGAAATCAACAAGGGCATCAACAGGGAAATCAACAAGGATGACCACCTAGAGTGATGCCAAGTGGGTATTGCTCTGCTTTGGATCAGTGGATTGGTCCCAATTTCCCATTATGAGTTAAGAATAGAGAGGAAAGAGGTATATAGATTATTCGTTATAATCAAAATAATCAGCAAGGCTAGCAACAACAATAGGCCCAACAAGCTGCTCAAGAAAATGTTATAGTAATTTATTGATAAGATCAAGAACTTGGGAGTTATTCGTGTGTGGGTACATAAGAAATTGGAGGTGAGGCTCATGAGGATTAGGGGAATTGCGATTGTAGGCAATGTGTTATGACACATGATGTTGAAGTCTTGGCAATGACAAGATCAAAAAATAAGGGTCCTATTGATTGGCATGAACAAAGGTAGATTCGGGACCAAGTACAGAAATGGATCCAGCGAGATCAATAGAAGTAGGATAAAATTCAAACATTATCGCATGATGATGATGACTTAAAGTCCATTTGTAAAAAAAAGAAAGATGATAGGGTGAATACTAAGCAAAGGTTAATGATGATTGGTTTGAGGTAATTATTAGTTCTCTCTTACTATTATTTTTGGATGAGTTATTATCTTTGAATGCTTGCTTTTAAAGAAAAATTGTTAAAGAGGCCATTTGTACAACAAATAGAGC
The DNA here is from genome assembly GCA_020310875.1 of Ceratopteris richardii. NCBI lineage: Eukaryota > Viridiplantae > Streptophyta > Polypodiopsida > Polypodiales > Pteridaceae > Ceratopteris > Ceratopteris richardii. Next base: position 25,800,070 of record CM035432.1, on the reverse strand, counting down.
CAATAGATAGGTCTGCAATTTGAACATCTACCAATACTATTGATTGAGCTTATGTGGATTTTGTAGTACCAGTAATTCATGCATGGTATAGGCAGAGAAGGTTTGATGAAGTCTTGTTGGATGGTGGTTCAAGGGTAAACATATTATCCGAATATATTTTTAAAGAAATGGGGAATGGGACTTTAGCTCTAGCACCTTTTCAAGTTAAGATGGCAGATCAGACAAGATATCAACTTTTGGGAATTCTAAAGAGGCAGCAAATAGTAATTGCAAGAATGTCATTTACGATTAATTTTGTAATTCAAATGTTTGAATCTACCTACCCATATGAGATGTTTCTAGGTACACTATGGTTCCACTTGGACATGGTAAAGCAAGAATAGGGTTTAAACATAGTGGTGATTAGTAAGGGGAAAACGCAAGTCATAATACTAATGAAAGGAAAAAGGAATATGTCAATAAGAGAGAAACCTTCAATGGACTAGAGCATTAGCCTAGGCGAGGAGATAGAAGATAATGAAGAGGAGGAGTTTTTGAAGGCAAATCCATCTGTACTTCCGGTATTGGAAGTGGATGTGGAAGGAGTACTATATGAAGAAGAGGAGTTGTTGATGAATAGGTGTGAGCTAGCTGTAGGTGACCAACTTGAAGGAACAAAGCTAAGATAATTATTTGAAGAGAATTTGGAAATTTGGACTCAGCAAAAATTGGATCAGCAAGAAAAGGAGGTAATAAATTTGGCTCAGAAAATATATGAACAAAAGTATCCAAGTTCTAGTGGAGTGAAGGAAGATGAACTTCACGAAATTAATTTAGGGACTGATGTTGAACCAAAAATGGTGAGGGTAAGCAAGGAATTGGACAGTGAGTTCTTAGAAGATCTGATTTGTTTGTTGAAGGATGTCTTTTCTTGGGATTATTTGCAAGTAAAAGGTATACACCGAGAACTACATCATCATTGCATTAATTTGAAAAGAGATTATGTTCCGGTGGTGCATCAATGGTATCTCATGAATTCAAATTTTGCAAAATAGGTCAAGGAGGAGATTGACAAGTTGTTGGTTGTGGGATTCATTAAACTGGTAAAGCAAGTAACGTGGTGTTCTTTTATTATTGTGGTTCCAAAAAAGAATGGAAAATTATGGATTTCTCTGGATTATAGAAAATTCAATGCAGCCACAATCATGGATCCTTTTCCAATGCCATTTTGTGATGTAGCTTTAGATGTTGTAGTTGGACATGAAATATATAGCTTTGTAGATGGATTTTCTAGTTATAATCAGATTCTTATTGCTTAAGAGGATCAACATAAAATAATTTATTACATAGTTTGGGGCTATGTGTTTATAATTATGAGCTTTGGATTGAAGAATGGACCACCTTCATTTAATTATGTGGCATATAAAGTCGTTGAGCCATATTTGTAAGACTTTATGCAAGTTTTTGTGGATGATTTTTCAATATTTGGAAAGAAGGTGCAACACTTGATGGATTTGCAGTCTTATTTTGACAGATGCAAAAAATTTAGAATGGTTCGGAATCTATTTAAAAGTGTTATCAGAGTAAGGAGTAGTATCTTGTTGGTTCATGTCATTTCAAGTGAGGGAATGGCTATTGATATCAAGAAAATTGAGGCTACTCAGACACCAAAAGCTTCGGCTAATGTAAAGGAAGTAATGAGATTTGTAGGTCACCTCAAATGGTATGCTAGATATTTGAGGTACTTGGCAAATATCTCATTACCCTTGATACATTTAACTAAGAAATATGTTCCTTTTGTATGGGTTGAAGCTCAAGAGGAGGCTTTCTAGCTATTAAAGAAGATGGTTTCAGTAGCACTGATTTTGAAACCTCTAGATTGGTCTTTACCTTTTCACATATTTGTAGATGCATTGGATGTAGCGATACGAGCAGTATTGATGTAGCAAAAACAGAAGGTTTGGTATAATCAAGTTTATTATGCTAGCAGAGTGTTGTGTTCACTTAAAAGGAATTATTCAATTAGTGAAGGAGAGGCGTTGGCTATGGTATGTGCTTTGAATAAGGTCAGGCATTATTTTTTGGTTCATAAAGTGGATTCTCATGTAGATCAACAAGCTTTGGTATATCTTATTAAGAAGCCTATGTTAACACGATGATGGGCAAGGTCAATTCTTTTACCTTAGGAAATTGACTTTGTGATTTTTCACACTCAAGGAAAAGAGCACACTATGGCTGATTATTTTAGTAGATTAGAATCAAGAGAAGCACCAATTGGAGTATGCATATGAGTTACCAGATGCAGAATTGTTAAATGCCTGGATTACTAACTCTGATTCTTGGTATGATCAGCTGTAAGCATTCCTAAAATTTGGTGTTGCCTCAAAATTTTACACATGATCAGAGAAAGAAATTTTCTTTAAAAACTAGGCCACATTTGGTGATAGCAGTAGCATTATGTAAAAAAGGTGTGGATCAAGTGACTAATGATATGCACTAGATTTTGAGAAACTAGCTGTTTTGTAGGAAGCTCATTCAAGAGTAGTAGGAGGAGATTTACCAAGGGACATTGCAGGTAAGAAGATTAGATAGGCTAGATTATGGAGGCCTACATTACTAAAGGATGCTCATGATTTTTCCAAAACCTGTGTCATTTGTAAAAATATAGATCAACCAAATAATTTAGATAGAGTGGCCGATCATCCAATTTTACCATTAGATCCATTTCAAAAACGAGGGATGGATTTTGTTGGTCCAATTAGGAAAATTACTCAGTGTGGGAATTGATATATTTTAGTAGAAATTGATTATTTGTACAAAGTGGGTGGAAGCAATTGCCCTGAAAGATAATAAGGTAGGTAGAGTAGCAAAGTTTCTCTACCATAATATCATGACTAGACTCGGATGCCTATTGGAACTAGTAAGTGATAGAGGAGATCATTTCCTTAATGAAGTGTTTAGGAGTTCACAAAGACACACCTGATTATGCAAAAAAAATCCACAACCGATCATCCAGAGGCAAATGGTTACGCAGAAAGCACTAATTAAACCTTATTAAGGATTCCCAAAAACTTAGTTTATGATAATAAAAAAAATTCAGCTTCGCTCTTGGATTTGGCATTATGGTCATTCAGAACCGCCTTTAAGGTAACAAATGGAATGACTCCATTCAAGTTAATGTATGGATTAGAAGTTGTGGTATAGCAATGGAGTTTGTGGTCCCAAGTTTTGTGAAGAGAGATGGTGAATGCAATCCGAAGATGAGTTGATAGTGCTACAATCGGTTTCCCACCATCCAACTGAGACTTTAGAGTTGACTGCTAGACCCTTTGATTTTTTTAAATCCACCAAAATATCATCCAAGTACTTTGGAACATGTATCTCAAAAGTTTAATACAAGACAGACTCGTTGCAAAATGACTAGCTCCCAAAACTTGCTATTTTTATACATACACCTGCTGGAGACACTAAATAGTGCTCTCAACCTCGTAGGAAATAGATACATTCCTTTTGAGCATAGAAAATAGACTTAAATAGCTTGCAAATTCAAGTTAAAACACTTCAAATGATCAAGTGAGCACTAAGAACAAGATTCATCAACATCAAGAATACTCCCACCATTTTCCAGACTCTAGAGAGATAGACCAGTGAGCAATAAAATGCTGATTTCTCCCAACATAGAAATCCAATTACCATGAAATTTTGTATGCAAAAAGTAGACTTAGAGGTGCAACCGATGTTAAAACTCTGAAAAAGGTTGCGTAGAGCTCAAGATATGAGCTTCTGAAGTTACTGCTTTGAGTGAGTATATCAGAGAACAAAATAGAGAAGTAGAGAATGATGAATGTATAGATTCACATATGATTACAATGACATTGGCAGTGAATATTTTCACAATGGTATTAGACTGATAGAGCTATGAATTAAGCTCTTCAATCTCTACAAAATGACATGAAATGGTCACGTACAAGGCTTGCTACTCACAACTTCCTTCTTGCTTTTATAGCTAGTTTTGGAGGGAGTTTTGGATTTGAATCTGAATGGCACCACCTAAAAGTGATCCCCAAAGTTACGATATATTCCCTCAGCTCACTAATTCATAGTTTTAGGTAGTTAGAGCCACGGATTTTCTTTTTACATCATGGATTATGTAAACCATTATTTTTCTTTTTTCTTTTTCATAATTAGAAGAGATAAAATATACTCTTTTATAAGACGTGTTCACATGACTACACATATGACTACAAATGAATCTAAATCAAATAATATCAAGCATGTAGGCTTGGGTAAAATGTACCAACAACTCCCCCTCAAGCCAAACATGCTTGACCTCCAAATATATCTTCAATTGTCTTTGATTTCTTGCAAGCCAATCATCAACTTGAATCTACTTAACTTTGTACCATCAAGATCTTTAGTCAACATGTCTGCTCATTGCATATCTGTAAAGACATAGGTTAGTTGAATATCCTTGCTCATTAGCTTCCCCCTTACATAATGGTAGTGGACTTCAATATGCTTGGCTCTAGCATGGTATACCAGATTAGCTACAAGATGTAGTGAGCTTGTGTTGTCACAAAAAATGTGAGGTGTTGAAGAATGAAGTCCAAGATCTATGTACAAAGACTTTAACCACGTGATTTCTTGAGTTGCATTAGCCAAATACCTATATCCGGCTTTAGTAGATGATAATGCCACGGTTGGTTGCTTCTTGGATGACCAAGAAATGATTTTTGAACCTGCAAATGATACATACCCGGATGTGCTTCTTCTATCATCTATAGATCCAGCCCAATACGCATTTGAGTAAGTCTTTAACTCAGTATCTGAAGTAAATGGATAAAACAAACCTTCATACATGGTCCCCTTTAGGTACTTGAGGACTCTCTTGGCCGCTTCCATATGTGGTCTTCTTGGCTTATGCATAAATTGAATCAATATGCTAACACTATAGCATATATCCACCCTTGTGAGTGTTGTATAGTTCAAGCTTCCAACCAAGCTTTGATATCTTGTGATGTCTTCAATTGGCTCTCCTTCATAAGCACTAAGGTTATGATTTTGCTCCATAGGTGTACCTACACACTTGGTATTTTCCATCTTGAACTTGACGATCATGTCATCCACATACTTCCTTTGTGTTATGTATATACCTGAATTTGTGTAGATTAACTCCAATCCAAGAAAATAAGTGAGTGGTCGAAAGTCACTTATTTTGATCTCTTCCTTCATTTGAGTCTTTACCTGTTTAATTCCTTCAAGATCATTGCCTGTGATAATAATATCATCAATATACACACATAAAAAGATCATTTATGATCCATTCCTCTTTATGAACAAAGAGGTATCCGCCTTGTTATCTTTGAATCCTTGGTCCTACAAATAAGTCACCAATTTGAAATTACAAGATTTGGGAGCCTGCTTCAATCCATACAAGGCTTTCTTTAATTTGCATACATAGTTAGGATGATGTGCATCCTCATATCCAGGAGGTTGTCCTATATACACTTCCTCAGAAATCCATGCATTTAAGAAGCCATTCTTTACATCAAGTTGATAGTTTCTAGATGCAGCAAGATAAATGAGAACCTAATTGTAGGCATTTTTGCAACAAGAGAGAAAGTCTCCTCATAATCAATACCATGGGTTTGAGCAAACCCTTTAGCAACTAACCTTGCTTTATGTCTATTTGTACTTCCATCTGGATTCCTCTTGATTTTGTATATCCATCGAGATCTAATTACCTTCATAGATGGCTTGTTAGGTACAAGCTCCCAAGTGTCATTCTCCTTCAAGGCCTCCATTTCTTCATCCATTGCATCTCTCCAGGCTTTCTTCCTTTGTGCTTCTTCAAATGTGGTAGGTTCTTCATTGGTTGAATCCTTTGCAATGTAGATTGAGTGCTTGGTGACCAAAGAAGTATCATAACCATACCCCTCTGTTTTCTTCTTCTCTCTTGAAGACCTTCTACGTGGTTGATGTGAGCTCTCGGGTCCATATGTAGCATCTTGGATCTTTTCTTTACCTTTGATCTTCCATAGCTTTAGTCTTTCCAAGACTTCTAGGTCAATCTCCAAATCACTTTCTTCAATTTTCTTTGGATCCTTTGGGTGAAGTGATAGAAAATCTTCATCCAAGTCATAAGGCAGCTTCACTTTCCTGTCATAATCAAACCATGATTTGTTCTTATAAAAAATTACATCTCTACTCAGAGAAAATCCTTTCTTGGTTGGATTGTACAATCTATATCCTTTTTGGTTTTGATCATAACCAATAAATATGCACTTCTCTACCTTGGGATCCAATTTCCCTCTTACTTGAGAAGGAATGTGAGCATTGGCTAAGCATCCAAAGATTTTAAAATGCTCTAGACTAGGTCTTTTTCCATTCCACACTTCATATGGAGTGGTTCCATCTAGTGACTAAGATGGAAGTCTATTTATAAGATATGTGGCTGTAGACATAGCCTCTGCCCATAGGTGGTTTGGCAATCCCTTTTCATTGAGCATGGACCTTGCAACTTCAACAATTGCCATGTTTCTCCTCTCTACTACACCATTGAGTTCGGGTGTATACCTTGTAGTGACTTCCCTTTTAATGCCTCTTTCATGCAAGAAGGCATCAAATTTAGAAGAGAAGTATTCTTCTCCACCATCTGATCTGAGTCTTTTCTAAGACCTTCATGTTTGGTTTTCAATAAGAGCAACATACTTCTTAAAGCAATTAAAAACTTCATCCTTGTGCTTCATGAAAAAGGGAATGGTCCACCTACTAAAATCATCTATGAAAGACACATAGCATCTTGAGCATGATATAGATGGCTTCTTACTTGGACCCCACACATTCCTATGCACTAGATTTAAAGTATTTTGATACACATATCCCTTCTTATTGAAAGGTTGTCTATGAGCCTTGCCAAGTTGACGAGTTTCACACTTATTAATCATGTGTTGCCTTGTGATATTAGGCAAACCAAGTACACTTTGGTCCCTACAAATTTTTTTGAGTGTCCTCTCACCAATGTAAGCAAGTCTTTTGTGACATACCTCCAACTCTGTGAGAGTTTACGATCCATAGCTAAACAAAGCTATGTTCTTTGTATCTTCCACTTCAAAAGTGAAAAGCCTTTTTATTGAATCTAACCTGCAATCCTTTTTCAATAATCTGCCCAACACATATTAAATTTTTGGTAATTGTAGGGACATACAAGAATTTTCTTAAGAGGTTCATATTCCCATCAGATGTCTTCATTACCTATCTTCTCCACTGAGTGCTTTGTGTCATCTCTTGTTTGCACTTCATGCTTGTTATGAGGATCTTCCAAATCAAAAAGTAAAGCCACATTTCCTGCTACATGATTTGAGCATCCAGAATCAATGTAAAAGATGTGATCATCATCCTTACCCTTCTTCACTGATAGATTCATAATAAATAATGAATCTTATTGACTTTGGTCCTCTAGATAGTTACTGTAGTCTCTTCTTCCTCGATGGCCACTTTGATAGTTGTTGTTGTTGTAGTAGTTGTTGTTATAGCCTCCATTATATCTGCCTCTATTTGATCCATAGCCACCTCAATTGAATCCTCTTCCTCTTGAGTTCCTCTTCCTCTTGAGTTCCTCGGGCTCCTGAAACATTCTTCAGTAGTATGATTAGATAAGCCACATATATTGCAAGGTTGAGATGATTGGAATCTCCCCCGGCCTTGCTTCCACCTCTACCTCTTCCTCTAGCTCTTTCTCTACCTACAAAGTTTGCTTGGAAAGATCTACCTTCATCTTCATTCTTCCTTTTTTTGACTTGTCCTTGACCTTAGCTTTATCAAAATATAAGGCAGAAGTTTGATTATCTCTTGAGGACTCACCACCTTTGCTAATCTTTGCTTCATGAGTGAAGAATTGGCCCATGAGTGTGTTGAGGTTGGGTACATGCATATCCATGGCTGTTGTGAATGACTCCCACTTGTCATCTGCTTTGATTCTATTTATGATTTGTCTAATGATTTGTTCCTCTTTAATTACCTCTTCAATGCTTCCAAGTTGGTTGGAAATCTCCTTCATCTTTGTGACATAATCCATTACACTTTGCTTCGGGCTTTTCTTCAGTGTTGTGAACTTCATCCACAATTGGTTCTTCCTTGCTCGAGTGTTGGAGGAGAAGAAAGAATCAAGTGCATTCCAGGTCCCTCTTGATGTCTTGCATCCCTTGACATGAGGTAAATGAAAATCAGAGATTGATTTTAGAATATAGAACCTTGCAAGTGCATCCTTCGAACACCAGTTTGAAAGTCTTTCCACTTGTTCATGTGATGGTTGCCCTTTGTTCCTCGTGGTTGGCATTGCTTCATCTCTAGATATGAATCCATATAGATTCCTCCGTTGAAGGTAAGCCTCCATCCTTAGAGACCATGTTGGGTAGTTTTTTCGTTCCAATTTGTCAATTGTTGATGGAAATGCATCTCCCATGTTGCTTGAATATGCTCTGATACCACTATGAAGAGCGATGGTGGATGCAATCCGAAGATAAGTTGGTGTTGCTAGAATTTGCTTCACACCAGCCAACTAAGACTTCAGAGTTGATTAGTAGATCCTTTGAGCTTCCTAAATGCACCAAAATATCAGCCAAATACTTTGGAACATGTATCTCAAAAGTTTAATTCAAGAGGGACTGGTTGCAAAATGACTAGCTCCCAAAACTTGTTATTTTTATACATACACTTGCTAGAAAAACTAAACAGTGCTCTCAACTTGGCAGGAATTTGATAAATTCCTTTTGGGCATAGAAAGTCGACTTAGGTAGCCTTCTAATGCAAGTTAAATCACTTCAAATGATCAAGTGAGCACAGAGAACAACATTCATCAACATCACGAATACTCCCACCATTTTTAGGGCTCTATAGAGATAGACCTATGAGCAATAAAGTACAAATTTCTCCCAGCCTACAAATTTAATGATCATGAAATTTGAACAGAAACTAGACTTAGAGAGGAATCCAACACACTTTAAAATTTTGAAAAAGGTTGCATAAAGCTAGAGATATGAGCTTCTGAAGTTATTGCTTTGAGTGAGTATATCAGAGAACAAAACAAAGAAGTAGAGAATGATGAATGTATATATTCACATATGATGACAACCACATTGGCAATGAATATTTGCACAATGGTAGTAGAATGATAGAGCTATGGAGTAAGCTCTTCAATGTCTACTAAACGACATGAAATGATCACGTACAAGGCTTGCTAATCACCATTTCCTTCTTGCTCTTTTTATAGCTACTTTTGGAGGGAGTTTTGAATTCGAAATCAAATGGATCCACCTAAAAGTGATCCTCAAAGGTAGGATATATTCCCTTAGCTCCGTAATTTGTGGTTTTAGGTAGTTAGAGTCACGAATTTGCTTTTTACATGGTGGATGATGTAAGCCATTCTTTTTCTTTTTTCTTTTTCAGAATTACAAAAGATAAAATATACTCTTTGAGAAGAGGTGTTCACATGACTACGCATATGACTACAAATGAAAATAAATCAAATATTATCAAGCATGTAGGCTTGGGTAAAATGCACCAACAGGTTTGTGTGTTATGGAAAAAAATATGTCCCCAAAAATATCGGTCAAGCATAGAAGTAAGTACTTGCTACAATTGGAGGACGACCATTTAGTTAGTGCATATATAATGAAAATTATTCAAAGATGGAGAGAAGCTTTGGTGAACATGAATGTTAAATTTAAAGTATTTGAAGTTATAGATTGGATTATGGTATACAATTCCAAGTTAGGGCCACATCCAGAAAAGCTTACTTTGAGATATAAGGGTCCATATCAGATCGTGCAGGATTTGAGACAAGGGACTTTTTTGGTACTAGATGCCTTTGATGCAAAAATGAAAAAACCTATTAATGGATTTCTTCTGAAGAAAATTCAAGGAAAAGCTCCTCATATGGCTTGGTTAGTATCCAATTTGGTACAAATAATGTTTAATTCTGATATTTGGATCACTAGCAGTAATGATCACCAAAGCAAGGAGGATTACTTATTTGCATCTTTATTCATGGTGACATATCTTCTTGATGGTGATTGGTTGAAGGTAACATTAGCTGGTTTATCAACATGTAAATGGATGCCAGGTCAAGATCTAGGAGTTAGGGTGTTCTCATTCGGATCTCATATAGTCTGTTTTCTTACGTTAGGAGAAATAGTCGGATTATGGTTGGTCAGATTTTGCTCACTCAGAAGTAATAAAATTCAGATTCTGTTCAATAACGAAAGCTCAGTGAAAAAGTAATTTTTAATTGCTACATTGGAATGTGGGCTAAAGTTCAACTATTATGTGGCTTTTATCTCTGATTATCTAAATCATGGATAGTTCAGGTAACATACATTAATGGTTTTGTCATATGTACATGCCTTGTAGCGCAAGTGCATTTGTGGTCGGCTTATGTAGTTGAGAGTTGCATTTCCGTCTAGAATCAAGACAACTAGTGTGGTGGAAATGATTCAGCCTAGTTTCACTGAAGACATGAGAGGTCACCTTAGAAGAAAGGAAAGCATGGTACAAAAGCAAGAATCATCATATGAAGAAATTGATAGTTTTCTACAAGAAGAGGAGGAAGCAATGTAGACACCATCCTCTGCCAGCAAGCTAACACAATCATTAATGGATCCATATACCAACTTTAAACTAGAAATTGATGTGAGTGCTCTCGTGAATTCTTCATGGGTGCAAAACATATCATTATTTGCTTTTGCAACACTATTGTGGGAATTATTATGCAAAAAGCCAAATTGAGATATTGAGGAAGAACAAAGGGCAAATGTCATCCCATGTACAATTATCGCTTGAGGTCATTGTTGAAATATTTCCGTTAACTATTTTCAAAGAGCTTTCCATACCTAAGTGCCTAGAGGATGCTCTACTTAAAGAATTTGGACCCCCTTAGAGAGGAAGACAATATTATACACTTAAAAATGTATCATATGCTAGACAAGAACAATTGAAGTGGTATTTGGAGCAGTTATGTTTTATTATAAAAAATGACTATATGTCAAAGGAGCACTATGCTCCCCTTTGTTGCGCGAAGAAAGGGGAACACGTAAATTAAGCACATTGGCTATATGATAGGATGTATGGGAAATTTTTTCTATTTAACAAGCAAAAAACATTGTCTAATAGTCGGTTATCGACATATCTGGTTGCATTATTTCAGTTGATGCAAAAGGTGGAGAAAAGTGAAATAGTCTGGCTGAGTTTAGTCATTCAATAGTCTATGTCATCTCTGTCTAGGAAAAAAGATGAAGATTGCATTATATTTGATAATCAAGAGGAGGAAAAGTTTCTACACCAAAATTTCAAGAATGATGTTTAGGTTTAAGATCAGCAGTCTCTAATGCAAAAGCAAGAAAACAAAAGAGTACTTGTGGAGCAAAGGGAGATTCAAAACAAAGCAGAGAAAGAGGATGAGAATAAAGTAGTATCAGACATGAGAAAAGAGGAGAATATGAATAGGGAGTTGAGTTTACTTGTGCTCAATCAAGGATTTGTGGATTCGAGTCAAATGTTTGCAAAAATCATCCCCCCAGCTGTGCTAAGTGTTAACGGGAGAAGATTCTGCAAGAAAATAAGTTTAGTTGATATTTATTGTCTACTAAATTGGATATCTAGTCAATCAGATTTATGTAGAGTTGGATCTGAATCAAAACGTTAACAGTTAGTTATAATCTTGTTGTAATGATGATGTCGTATGAAGAAGTTTGTTCTATTTTTGTTATGTGCATATATATACATATGTTTTCTATTTTGATCGTGAAAGAAAGAGAACCTAAGAGAAGAAAGAAAGACGTTCAAGAGGGAAGTCAAGAAGTTTAGCGACTGTAGAAAATCAAGTAGTAATATTCTGTATCATCAATAGTAGTGACTATTGATCATGAAGTTCTTGTAATTCCTGATATTGTGAAAGATATCAGTGAGGTTTCTGCTTAATCAGATTTGCGCTATGTGGATTTACATCTATCTTAGTGATTAAGTGTTGAGCATGTGTTGACACAGCAAGAAAGCAATGCATTTGTGTGTTATTTTATAATTATTTAGGTGTAAAGGTGTGATTCAGTTTTGCAATTGTTCTTTGATGAGTTTTGCTGCGTGAGAGAGTAGTTATGGGTTGTTTAACCCCAGCATATATGTATGTATGTATATGTGTATGTATGTATGTATGTATGTTTGTGTGTTTGTATGTATACATGTATCTATGCATGCATGCACACATGTATTCATCCACGCATACATACACACACACACATATATGCATACATACATACACACACACACACACACACACACACACATATATATATATATATATATATATATATATATATATATATATATATATATATATATATATATATATATATATATATATATATATATATATATATATACATACATATATACATACATACATACATTCACATAAATGTGTTTGTATGCATCTACATGTAAATATTCATACATGCATAAATGCATGCATGTTTGTGAAAGTGTGTGCATTTCTATCACTACATGGATACATGGATCAAGCTATGCATGCATCATGTATATTTGTATGTATGTATGTATGTATGTATGCATGTATGTATGTATGTATGTATGTATGTATTTATGTATGTATGTATGTATTTGTGCATGTATGTATGTAGGTACGTATGTATGTATCCATGTATGTAGGTATTTCTTTTGTATAAATCTATGAATGTATGTATGTATTGATTGGATTCTTACGCGTACGTATGAATGCACATATCTGTGCATGTATATATGCATGTATTGTTGAAATGTGAAGGTCCAGCCTTAGGGTTATTGGAGTGCAATTGAAAGTTTATCAATATTCTATGATTTTGAATCTTGCACCCATGCGTTTTCCGGAAAAAACGATTCTCAGTCAAGAAATGAAGCTCAATATAATTATGAGAAACCTTTTTTGGTGAAATTTGATTCATATATTCCTTCTTAATCTTAGGAGCATTTTTTTAAGGTTTATATCTTGCTTGTATTCGGTCATTTTGTGAAGTCACGCATGGATTTTAAGCCATATTTTGTTTCTTAGTTTGCTTATTTTTTCTAATAGTTAGACCCTTTTTTAGTTTTTGTAAAAGTTCGATTAGCCATTGCTAGTTTCTATCGTTCTCAATGATCGAGGTATTTCTATCTGAATTGTGCGTACTTCATCTTCTTTTGCAATACGACACTTGTTGTTTTATAAGGCTTATTATGAAGCTAGTATATTATGTTACCCTATCTTCAGTCATCTGTTTTGGTTGTGCATAGTCTATGAATAATGTATTAAATAAATCATATGTGTCACTACATGGTGATAGATATGAGTTTCTAAAGATAAGTTATCGAGGTGAAATTTCTATTCAGTATGGGAGTATCAAATTGTAGCTATTTAATTTGTAGTAGTTTCATCACATAAAGTACTTTAATTGACGTGATTTTCATAAAAAATATCATCTCTTAAAAACCTTATATTGGAGTTCTAGAGGTACAAAGAAAGAAAGATTTTTTGAGGGAATTGGGTGCCATATCGATGGTGATGACCTTGTGATGCACATCCACAATGGATTGAGCAATGATGAGAATTGGAAATCCTTTGTAGCAAGGGATATGATAATATATTTTCAGAAATTAATTGTGCAAATGGTGATTATAGAAATGAATATAGCTGGAGGAAGAACGAGATAGGCAAGCCCAAGGTTTTTACTCACGAAATTGAATCATGAATTATAGAAGAGGAGGATTAAAGAAGGTTTAAAAGAGATTTAGTCAAAACGAGACACAATAAAGTGGTGCAAGACAAGATATTGGAGGACTCAACTCAAATAGAAGAGGCAAAAGAAGAATGAGAGAAAAAGGTCGCTATAACTTAGGGACATAAGTAGTGATGGATTTTACATATATGGAAAAATTAGACATTACATTATGAAATTCTTCTACGGAGGTAACCGAGCAAAAAATGTGAGTAAAAATATAAATAAAAGGAAAAACTAACTTTCCAAGTGCATTTTCAACTTCATAATGATATACTTTATTATCTACGGTTAATAAATGGTATATAGGGAGAAGGTATAACAACCATATGAGTTGGAATAAGGAATGCATCGTGATGCCACAAGGATTTCCTTTTCCTTTTTTTTTCAAGCTTTCAAATACCACCACATGGAGATGCATGTAAGTCTTCCCGTGACACTATGACTTAGTCCTAGAATATATATTTTCCATGTCCATATGAATGGAGTATACGAATCGGTCCTTACATGAGTTCACATAGAACTCATGTGGGATCCAATGTGTGTACGTTTCAAAGGTAAGGTTCCCAACTCCCCACCGAAACATGATTAATAATTTTAGAGGTGTCCACATACATTAGATTTTGCACACAATGTGCCTTGATGTGCATAGAAAAACAAGTATGTATTCCCTTCATTTTGTGTTGTAGTGACCATTTAAAGTTCTCCCCAGACAAATAAACTCATAGTGCAACAAATGTACATAGATGTATTGAGACAATACAAAATTCGTATACACTCATAGTGCGACGAATGTACATACATGTATTGAGATAAGTCAAAATTCATATGTAAATTGGTATTTCTATGTATATACACTCATAATGCAACCAATGTACATACATGTATTGAGACAAGACAAAATTCATATGTAAGCTGGTGTCTACGTGTATATGTATGTGAAAGAGAGAGGGATGGGTTGTTATTATGCGTATGTGGATGAACGAGTATGTGCGAGAATGAGAAAGGGTTGTATCTGGACTATTTTTGAAAGAGATAGAGAGTAGAACATTGTATGTAAGTGCAAGAGGGAGATAACCATGTATACACTCACAGATGTGTATATTGATCGAGCGATAATATGCATGCGCTGCAGCGATCAACCTATTGATTATATAAAAATGGTCAGCCGCAGATGTGCGTTTGTGCTATGTTATGCATGAATGAAGGGTGTGTGATGAGAGAGTTCTATCAGTTTTCTGAATCTATCTATTATGTCCTGATTATCATATACCAACAAACACGCATGAGAGCTAATGAGCTATTGCAATTTATAATATTCTTCTCACCAAGATAAAGAAGAAGGAAATTATCATGAGTATCTATCTTTTCTATGATATGGACTAAAGCATTGCAACTCTTGAATGATCCATTTTGCAGAATATTTTGAGAATTTCCCTTTTCATTCAATTATACTATGAAAAACTAGACTTGAGCTTTGGTTTTATAAACGTATTTACATGAGCTTCAATTTCATTCGATCTTCTCTACACTAAAACCTTCGCATGATAAAGTTACATGATGCTTTTAACGTAAATGTTTGTGTATACGGTGTTACTTAGATATATTTCACTATATGTTCTGATGTGTTTGTGTATGTGTTATTATTCAGATATATGTTACATGTTTTTTATGTCTTTGTGTGTATGTACTATTCAGATATCTTAGAACTAAGATATCTTAAAACTTATAAAATAAGGTTGTGGGATGAGATTGTCTGCTGGCACTGCATATGAATCCATGAACGTGGTAGCGCAAAACATCAATGTGGCAATACATTGTTCTAAGATATCTTAGAACTAATGATATAAACTTGTGGGTTGAGATTATCGGCTGGCACTGTATATGAATCCATGAACATAGTAGCGCAACACATGCATGTGAGGATACCTAAGAACACTGATCATGTAAATTATAATGCAATTGAAAATGACAACATGAGGGAAAATGTATGATGAAATCCAATTTTCGTATTTATCACACTTTCGGTCGTCGGGGCTCCATGTGCCCCCGTAAGAGTATGTGTCCAAGGTATCAACGGATGAAGGATGGTGATTGAGAAAGGACCAAACGTTGTGCCTGTAAAGAGTTCCACAAAACCATCACCTTGTTGAATGCTCAAACTTATGCTGAAAACTAAGGATGTGCTCACACAAAGAAAACTTTCACTCTCCATCTTATTATCTAATTTAGCATGAGCACCTTTATACACACATGCTAATAGACCTCTCTCTGTCTCTCTTTCTCTTAATATCTCTATCTTTTTCTAAATCATTCTCACATGATCCACACACGATCATGGCATACATATTCAGACCTAACATACCCTATTGTTTACAAGATGGTTTCAAAATCTCATGCCAAAGCAAGACGCACATCGCTTAAGCAGCACAATGTCACTTGAGCGGTGCAATGTTTCTTATGTGTTGCAACATCAGTTAAATGATGCTTCCTAATATTTTAAAGTATGTTGTTTACATGATTTGCATGATGAAGAACAAACTGCCCTTTTCCCGCTAGTTTAAGTGTGTCTGACCGAAGAGCGACAAAAACAACGAAAGATCACAATATGTATAGAACTACACACAGAAACATGTACACACATGAACAAACTAATATACATACATGCATATAGAAATTATATATATATATATATATATATATACATGTATATATATATATATATATATATATATATATATATATATATATATATATATATATATATATATATATATATATATATATATATATATATATATATATATATATATATGTGTGTGTGTGTGTGTGTGTGTGTGCATGATGGAGTTTGAGGTTTGCGAAAGCAGAAAAACAACACAAGAAAGACAAAGAAGAAGGAGAAGAAGAAGAAGAAGAAGAAGAAGAAGAAGAAGAAGAAGAAGAAGAAGAAGCTTGGAGCACAACACATAACTGAATGAATTACCAAGTAAATGAACAAATGGCCCGTTGGTGTCATACACGTATATAGAAGCTTGAAAGAAAAATCTCCCAAAGAGGAAAAAAGTGCCCCGCTGATCCTAAGTGTGTTCAGACACATCACTTCTGTAATATATCAACAAATCCCTAGGGGAGTGATGCAATGGATAAGGAGCTAGCACATATAAGAAAGTGCCAAACTATGTGGAAAGAGATCAATACATAAAAGGAACTAAGACCAAAGCTTTGCAAAAAGTTTCCAACGTCTCCATAGGCATATATTTTGTGAAAAGGTCTTCAATGTTATCCTTTGTGGGCACATATGCCAAATTGATCTCTCCAACCGAGAACCTTTCCTCGACATATGATAATGCACCTCAATGTGCTTTGTGTAAGCATTGAGCACAAGGTTCTCCCAAATGCCAATGCAATGTGACTCTTTGTGAAGATGGTGGTGTCAGAAGGCTAACTAACACCAAAATCAGTCAAAAGGCATCTCAACGACAAACACATACGCAACACTCGTAGTGAAAGCTTCCCTGTACTTAGTCTCACAACTAGAAGGGGCCATAGTAGGTTGCTTGTTACTCAACCACGATATGCATGAGCTACCAAGCATGAAGAAAACATCGCTACTGGACACATGAGTGTTATAACAATCCCTTGAGATAAAACAATCCAAGTAGTTGGGTACCATGGAAGTAGCGAAAGATGAAATTAATTGCTTGTCAGTGCTGGAAAGTTAGGCAATGCATAAACCTACTCATGTGAGAGATGGGACACTTGTTAATTATATACGTTGCACACATAACAACATCAAGCTAGAAGCTATGTGGTAAAGCTTGAATTTTTTACCATACATCTCGCCATCTCCATGTGAGACATGTCCTTTCTTTCTACAACTCCATTTTGTTGAGGCATATATGGAGTTATACATTGATGCTTTATCCCACACTCAGCTAGAGATTCATTAAAAGCACAACACATTTATCTCTTCCCCTTGATCAGATAGGAGGGTGCCCAATTTACATGCTCATAGATTTTAGCCATGGATACAACCATGGCTAAAAATCATCAAATAGATACTTTGGATTTTTATTTCAATGGATACAACCATGCATGCCTGGAAAAATCTTCAATAAAAGTCATGAAATAAAGATAGTTCCCAAACTAAGGTTTCTGCATAAGACCATAAACATCACCATGAACAAACTACAATTTATGAGTAGTTCTTAGTGAATCATCTTTAAGGAAGAAATAGAGCCACCGTTTTCCCAACATGTAGGTTTCACAGACATGTTCACAAGGTGCCTCAAGTTTAGGCGTAAGATAACCATTTTAGATTTCTATAAGTGTAGCAAATAAGCATAATTCAATATAACAAAGTGTACATGTCAAAGCTTTGCATTTGAGATAGCTTGCAAATCTTGAGCTACACATGTTGAATCATTATCATATCTTGCATAGTCTATGAGCTTATATAGCCCACAACATAAACTTCCATAAGCAATAATGACATCACCATTTGAAAGATCATGGACAACATATCTATAATAAAAAAAATTTGACAACCAAGCGACTCTTGGCTAATGTTGAAATTCATAGCAGATTTTCCTTTATCCCTAGTACATATAAAGCATTTGACAATGTAAAATAACTACCATAAATAGTAGTCACAATTATCTTATCAACTCCTATTACATGATAATAGGAGTTGATGGATATGATACTATTCCCTAAAGGGGCATGCTCAAGTGAGTGTTAGAAATTGTGTTGTGAGGTAATATGTTTGTTTTTCTCATTATGAAAGTACCAAAGACTTTGGTCTACTATAGACGTATACTATTCATGATAAGATGGATCATAGCCACAAAGAGTAGTAAAGAACCATTCCATTATCGACAGGATCAGCAGACTCATTTTCTGGTGTAGAAGCCTCTGCAACAACTATTCTAACCTCTTTCTTCTTTGCCTCTTTTGCAGCCAACTTTTGACAAATCTTTATGAAATGATCATTTCCTTTACACTATTTGCAAAATGTTTTTGCTTTTTTATTTTGTTCTCATCTTTGTCTTCCTTTTTGGACTATGCAACATTATAAGATTTTTGTTGCTAGTAGATCAACTTCATTCAGATTTATGCTTTTAGAGTACCTAAGAAAACTTGTTCTAGAACATGCATAATGGACATGTTTTGTCTAGACTAAACTTCATGCTTCAAAACAGAGATTAACTCCTCATATGTTAAGGCATTTGGATTGCCTTTCATCATCAATCTAAGATAGAATCAAAACTTTAGTATATCTCGAGGACCATTGAGAAGAATGAGCACAAGTGAACTATCTAGCAAGACCATTAGTAGAGATCAACTCCTCCAAATATTTGATCTTTGTGAAAATACTATTCATGTAATCTCCTTCATTCATATGCTCACTCTCCAACTCTTTTCAAAGGTAATCAACAGGATCCTCATTTCTTGCCTAGCACGAAGTGGTAATTGTATCTCAAGCAATCTTTTCTATTTTGCAAGAGCAAATATGAGCAATAATGGCATGTCTGCTAGACAAAGCTATTAGTGCATGTGCATATGCATCTCTTCCATCCCATTGAGGTTTCTGTAAAGTAGGCGCAAAAGGAAGCTCAACACAAATAGGAATATGAAGATCACCATCTTCAACACCATCTATATTACCTTCAGTAAATCTATCCGTAGTTGTAGTAGGACCTTTTTAAATACCCCTACATAATATTCCTCAACCCTTTTTCTAGCAATACATGATGCATCATATATGCGCATGATAAGTAATTAGTACCATCCAGCTTGTCCTCAAAAATCGACATACAGAATACATCATTAATGCGTTCAGCCATGGCCACTAATCAAATACCTTGATGTAGAAAAAGGATTGTATCTCAAAAAGTTGAACACAGTTATGAAGCTCTACTAAACCTATACTAGACTTCGAGGCACTTGTACTCGCAAATCAGAACCTATATGTCTGTTTAGAGTAAGATGTGATGAACTCTCTTTTCGTACAATCAAGGAAAATAAGGAATCTAATCAAAACGTCATTAAGAATATTTGGTAATGATCTTAACCACACAACTCGTGGATTTTGGATCCTCTTAAATCCTTAATGAAGGTTCTAGAAAACTATGATACAAAATAATGCAATAATATAATGAGTATACAAAGGATTTATAAGAGAAAGCATATGATCTCCCACAAGATTAAGGTTTCTCCAAGAAGTGAATGTGACTTTGAACTTTGATAGACTTTATCTTTTAAAGCATGTTGAGAGCTTGTTGATCTAACAGTTGCTCATGAAGCTACATTTTTTTTAGCCTTCAATCTTTAATGATTTAAATCCCCACAATTGCTTTAAACCTATAGATTTATCTCCATCAAGAGCTTTGGTCATCATATTTGGCACTTGTTTATTTGTTGGAAGAAGTGAATCATCAATTTCTTTTGCTAAGAGCTTCTACCTGATAAAGCAATAATGAACCTCTATATATTTGGTTCTTGCATAGTATGGAGGGTTTACTATTCATTGCATTGAACTTATGTTGTCTTCAAATATGTAGGCCTTAGAACTCACAAGTCCCAAGTCTACATATAGCTCCTTTCACGAGATAGTTTCTTGAGTTTCTATGGTCAAACCTTTGTACGTTTCTTCATTTAAGGATAACGAAATAGCTTTAATCCTCAAAAAGTTAGAAATATTGATATACTTCTCTTATCATCCTTAGATCCTACCCAATCTACATCTCAATAAAATTTGAGATCCAAATCTTACTTACAAGAGAAGAATATACCTTCATTAATAGTGACTTTGGGATAGTTGATTACTCTTTTAGCTGGATCCATGTGTGGCTTTCTTGGAGAGTGCATGAATTCACTTAGCACTCCTACACTATATAAAATGTGTACCCTTGTATGTGTAGCATAGATGAGACTACCTACAAGAATTTGATACTCTTCTATGTCTTCAATCTATTCACCTTCATAAACGGAGAGTTTATGATTCATCTCCATGGGTATTCCTATAGGCTTTGCATTATGCATATAGAATTTGAGAAGAAGATCCTAAATATACCCTCATCGACTCAAGTACAATTGTTAATATGTAAAGATGACCTATATACCTAAGAAGAATTGAAATTCTCCAAGATCAGTGATCTTAAATTCCTCTTGCATATGCTTTTTTATCCTTTCTATTCCATTCACATGATCGCATGTCATAATTATGCCATCTACATAAACACATAAATAGATAACTTCATTATGAACAATGAAAGAATTTCATTGTTTAATTTGAATCCCTGATCTTGTAAATAAGTCACCAATCTACAATTCTAAGCTCTAGGGGATTATTTTAAACCATACAATGCGTTTTTTAATCTTACATACATACGTAGAATAATTAGGGTTTTCAAACCTTAGGGATTGTGACATATACACCTCCTCCCTAATCCAGCCATTGAGGAAATCATTTTTCACATCAAGTGGAATTAGCTTCCAATTCCTTGGAGCTGCAACACTGAGCAAGGACTTGGTGGGCATCTTTGATGTAGGTGAAAAGGTTTCCTCATAGTATAGTAGTTATGTTTGCGCACATCCCCAACCAACCAATCTCGCTTCATACCTATAAATGGATCCATTTGAATATCTTTTCAATTTATATGACCATCTTCAACTTATTACCTTCTTATTAGTTTTCAGTGCAACTAACTCCCATATGTCCATTTCCCTTAGTGCTTTTATTTCCTCTTTCATTGATTTCTCCCAAGTAGCATTACCTTTGGCTTCTTCATAAGTTGAGGGTTCCTCTAGAACTACATCTTTGACCAAATAGATGGTATTTTTTGTTACGAAAGGAGAGTCCTAACCATACCTTTGAGGTTGCCTTCTTTCCATTGTGGATCTTCTAGGAGTATGTTTGGAGTGTTCTCCACATTCTTGCATTTTTGCCTTCCCTCCTGATCTCCAAAGCTTGTAGTATCTTTCCTTCTCATCTTATTCAGCTTTTGATTAATTTCTATATTCTTGAACGTGTGCATCATGCTTGCTATCCAATTGATAAAAACATGAATCAAGATCATAGCATAGTTTTTCCTTCTGTTTATCATCATCATTCCATTGAAATATGTTCTTCAAAAACAACATCCCTACTTGTTGTGAATTGATTTTTGTTTTGATCATAGAATCGATAGCCTATTTATGTTGAGTCATTGGCAATGAGCACAACCTTTATTGCCCTTTCATCCAATTTCCCTCTCATTTGTACATGTACATGTACATATGCTAAAGAACCAGAAACTTTTCAATAACCTAGACTTGGTTTTCTAACATTCTGAGCTTCAGAATGAGTCATACCTTGATGAGATTTGGATCCAAGTCTATTGATAAGATACAATGCAGTAGATATAGCTTATGCACAAAGATAATGTGGTAGCTTTTTTGTTCAAGCATAATCCTTGCTAGTCCAACTACGGAGTAATTCCTCCCTTTTGCAATACCATTTTGTTGAGGAGAGTACAAAGTGGTGAATTATCTTTTGACGCCTTTACCCTGCAAGTGCTTATCAAAATTTCTGGAGAAGTATTCTCACCTTGCACAAATCTCAGCTTCTTTAATGTTCTACATCTATAGTTTTACATGTGCTAGATATCTCTTGAATCAATCAAACACTTCACTCTTATTTTTTATAAATCATAGAATTTTCCATCAACTATGATCATCAACAAAAGACAAATAATACCTTGAGCCTGCTAATGGAGGTTCTTAACTTGATGCCTACACATCTGTGTGTACTAAGTCTAAGAGATTGTTCAAGATGTATCGCTTATTGTTGAAAGGTTGCCTTTGCGCCTTCCCAATCCGAAAAGGATCAAACCTATTGATCATGTATTGCTTTGAGATGTATGGGAGATCTAGAACACTTTAATCTTTGCATGTATCCTTCAAATTTTTTTCATTCACATGATCAAGTCTCTGATGCCACATGTCTACCTCACTTAGGGTTCATGAACCAAAGTTGAATAGAGCTATATTTTTGGTTGTTTCTTCCATTTCAAATGTGAAGATTCTAGAAGGTAGAAAACATAGTTAATTTGAGAAAGACAAATGAAACTACCAAGGTCAATTGAGGATGTTCCAAAATCGGATCAAAGAGAACAAAACTGCTCAAAACGTATAGAACAACTATCTTGTTCTCATCTTCGAGACTTAAAAGTATTTCATTGTATATTAAATGAATGTACTATAATCGTATTCATATGTAAGTACTAACAATAGAAAGGGTTGGAAAAGTATTGTGAAAAGAAAGGCCATACCATCAAGGATTGGAGAAAGAAGCAAGCTGATGAACGGAATGGGACTATAAAATCATTGTGGAAGAGCAAAGAGTCGGCAAACAATAGAGAGCTGGAACTATGGGTAGCTATTGAAGAGGTATGCTCATCTGCTCAAGCTCGTGTTGATGAACCATGGATTTTAGATAGTGGAGCTTCTCCCCATATGACCAATAAAAAGGATTGGTATAGTTCCCTAGTGCCTCTATGGAAATCCATCAATGTAGTTGTGGGAAATGACTCCAAGTGTCCAGCAGAAGGAACCGGACCATGTCTTTTATCACTTCTCCCGGTGTTGAGAAAAAGTTATCCGATGTTCTCTATGTACCTACACTTAAAAGAAATTTTTTGATAGTTTTTGCAATAACAGATCGTGGATTCGAAGTTCACTCCAATAAGAGTGGTGCAGAAATCATGGACTCATTAGGTAATGTAGTAGGTAAAGGCATAAGACGTGATAACTTGTATGAGTTAAATGCCTTAAGTGCTATAGAAGATAAAAATGTAAGCAGGTGGCACTACAAATATAGAGACGATGGAAATGGACGGACTTCTGCGCTGCTGCCGAACTTCTGTATATCCGATTGACTGTTGCTGCCGGAGCGCACTACAAATGCAGGATGAAATGAGAGAGCTGAAGCAAGGTGTCGCACGTTGATCAGTCCTTCATCTGAAGTTTTGTTGTCGAGGCGCGGCGGAGGTCCTGCGTAAGACTGTCTATCGCGTTTACTGAGCGTCTATCGCCGGTGACGTGTGCTTCCTGTCTATCGTGGATGCTGGGCGTCTATCGCGGGTGACGGGTGCATCCTGTCTATCGCGGATACTGGCCTCTATCGCGGGTGACGTGTACATGCTGGCAGAACCTTCACCCGGTTGAAAGGCATTCGTGTCTATCGCGATAGTCTGCTGGACGTGCGAGAGCCCTCGAAGTCCGTGCACGATAGACAGCGCAAAGGGGCGCTACCTTTATCTGCGCGTGGCGGCCTTTCTTTCAGGAAGATTCTAAAAAGCTTTTTTATCAATCTTAATAGTGGTGACTTTCTTTTATCAACCCGTCTCAATTTTTGACCCGCGACAGACGGCTCTCATTACCACGCGATGGTCGCTTAATTCGTCGGCCACGTGGCTCTAAGGCGGCTCTTTAGTAGGCATTTTCTGCGTTCAGGCCCCCTCGTATCCTGCCGCACGCATCCCTGCGTTTTCGCCGAAAAAGGAGCCTTAGGGAGCCTTATTTCGTGTTAGCCCAAAAAGGAAAAAGAAAAAAAAAAGAAGAAAGAAGAAAAAGAAAAAAAAAAAGAGAAGAAAGAAAAAAAGAAAGAAAAAAAGAGAAAGAAAAAAGAAAAAAGAGAAGAAAAGAAGAAAATGAAAAAAGAAAATTGAAGTGGTCGTAAAGGGGAATTGGACTTCCCGTCTTTGTGGGCCCTTAGGTTCTTGGGGTGTTTGGCTTTGGTGTCTAACTGGTCTGTGGTTAGTTTCTCCTCCTTGCTGGAGGGGCCTGCCTTTGGGTGGAAAAGTAAAAGTGGTGCAGGTTCCCTTTGGCCATGGATGTGGCTTCTTCCTCTCTCGTGATAAGTAATCGGGCCCCTCCCCCGGGGGAGACCGATTTCCTGGCCGCTCTGCTGGAGGGGGGATCGTGTGCCGCCCCCGGGGCATCCGAAAGTGTGGTATCCCCCGTCGTGTCCCTCAGTAGACCCGCAGTTCTGTCTGCTCAGGAAGAACTCAAGAAAGTTTGCCTCGTCGGCCAAGTATTTGGCCCTAGGCCCCCGCTCGAAATTGTGCGACAATGGCTCCGAAAAGAGTGGTTCCCTCGAGGTCTTATTGTCAGCAAATGTCAGTTCTTACCAGCAAACCACATGCTGCTAGTCTTTGAGAATGAAGATATGGCGTTCCAAGCCCTAAGTGCCGGCACCTGGCAGTTAGGTCGGGCGACCCTGTGCCTATTCAGATGGTCCCCGGACTTTACTCCTGACAAATCGAAATCACTTCGGTACCCTCTTTGGGTCGAGCTCCCTAACCTCCCATACTTCTTGTACAACTTTGTGTGGGACATTGTCTCTCCTATCGGCAAGCCGTTGGCTTCACGCGAAGACATTGGTGGTCTCATCTATGAAGGTGCAAGACACTCGTTCAATGCTAGGTGGCACCCACAAATCTGCGTCGAGGCCGACCTCAGTTCGCCGCTCCCATCAATGATCAAAGTGGACATGGGCGAAGGGGATGTTTGGGAGCAGAATATCACCTACAAAAACCTCCCCAACGCGTGCTTTCGTTGTGGTCAGCAAGGTCACAGGATTAAAGACTGCCCTCTCAGGCAAAAAAACAAGCGCTCGCAAGAAGCCTCCAAAACTGCTCATGTCAACAATGGCGATTTGACCCACCCGACCAAGGACGGGGATGACAAGGGCCTCCTCAAGCCACAAGCTGATGCGGATGGCTTTACTGAAGTTAGAAGAAGAAGGAAAAGAAGTCCGAGGGCCAACGGTGAGAGAAACAACCTGCCGCTTACCCCCAACAGCAATTTGTATTGCAATCTTGGAAAGGAGATCAACGAGCTTGACTACCCAGGTGGGAATCCAATCATGGAAGATACATACGACAATGCCCTAGAGATCCCCGACAACAAAGAAACCCCCCAGGAGGGTTATACTACAAGCAAAGAAGATGGATTCACCACTAGTAATGAAGACAACATGGATAGTGAAAGCTCCATCATTGGATCCACGATCCCGGAGATGGTGCCGAGCACGAGGCCCAGTTCCCCCCAGCAAGGTGTATCCCGCAAAGGAAAACAGCCTATGGAGCTACCCTGGAAAAGCCCCTACAAGAACCGACTTCTAAGTCGGGATCAGATACCAGCGAAAAAGAAAAAGGACAAGGCTCCCTCCCGCAAAGAGGGATCAATACAAAAATGATTGTCATCTCGCTTAATGCTAGAGGGCTAACTGACCCCTCAAGAGCGGCCATCATTGGTCAATGGCTCCGCGACACGAGCTTAAAACCAGACATTATATGCATTCAAGAGATTAAAATTGACGGAGAAGACCTTCTGAAACGGCTCAGACAGGTTTCCTCGGCCCATGTGTGGATCCCAACAAAGCACCAGCGGGGGTCCGGTGGAACGGCCATCGGTGTTAAACAACCCTGGCTTGAAAAGCTCGAGAACTCCATTGAAGACGTAAATCACCGCTGGATTGCGGTTTCTTTTGGTGCTCCCCTCTGTGTTACTATGGTTTCTCTGTACGCCCCTAACGGGGATTCGGAGAGGCTGAACACTTGGACTTCTCTTGACTCGCTTCCCCACAACGTGCTTATTTGTGGCGACTTTAACATGGTGGAGGACCCTATGGACAGATGGATGGGCAAGGGCAGGGTCATTGACAGTCGGGAGAAAGAAACGTGGGACTTGACCAAACTCCACCTGGATCTGGTCGAATTCAAAGACTCGAATGGCTTTTCCTGGTCGAATCTCCAAGCGGGCGAGGATCTGAGGAAAGCTCGACTTGATAGATGCTACATCTCTCAGAGCTTTGCTCATCTGTGGGGCCACCCTTCCATCACGCAACGTACTGACCTCACCATCTCTGATCACTACCCGATTGTTATCACTTTCCAACCTTCCTACGGGACCCACAAGGCTCCGTGGTTCCATGCCAACGCCTCCACCTTCTCTCTCCCCTCCGTCCATCAAGAGATAGCCGATGTGTGGAAGGTGGCGTTCGCCTCTGGCTTGGCCCCAGCCAAGTGCTGGAGAAGTGCGGTCGACAAGTCTCGCAAGATCATGATCAGAACTAAGAAGATGCTCGAGACCGTGCGGCGGGCTCGTAGGGAAGCGCTGTACCACAGACTCTGGCGACTCGAGGAGGAAGTGAACAAAGGAAAACACCAAGCCCAGAAAGGTCTCCGAAGAATCAGAGCAGCGTTGAGATACGAGGAAGAAATTCAAAGGAAAAACTTGCAAATCTTCTTCAAGGAGTGGTGGGCTGGAAAAGCCGACAAACCCACCAAAGAGATGTGCAGTATCCTCAAAAGGAAACACAACAGAGAGACGATTCCCCTACTGCTAGACCCACATGGCAATGTATGCAACTCGGAAGAGGACAACTTTGGCATCATCGAAGGGCACTTCACGAGACTCCTGGGAACCTCGAACCCCCTCTCCCACCACAGAAGGGACTGCATGGCTGCCATTTCTAGGGTCTCCCCCCGGAGAATACCACCCAACCTCCACTCCCTGCTCCATGCCCCGATCTCTGAATCAGAAATCATTGAGGTCATAGATGCCCTCCCTCTCGGTAAAAGCCCGGGACCCGATGGACTCACTAACGAGTTTTTTAAATCCTTCAAGCTGGTGGTCGCCACCCCTCTTCGGATGGTCTGGAAGAAGCGCTAAATTTTGGTGCTCTTCCTTCTTGTATAAATAATGGAATTATCAAGCTGGTTCACAAGAAGGGGGAAAAAAATAGAATCGAGAACTGGCGGCCAATTACGATGCTACAAACAGGATACAAGATCGTCGCCAAAGTCATTGCCAACAGACTTGCGTGCCATCTGAGATCTTGGCTTAGTGAGGACCAAAAAGGTTTCATCAAAGGCAGGTCCATCCTGGAAACTATTATGGATATTTGGGAAGGTATTCAACTTGCAAACGAGTCTAATCAAGATGTGGTCTTCCTCAAGATCGACTTTGACAAAGCCTACGATAGACTAGAATGGGACTATATTCTGCAGTCGCTCCAAGACCTCGGATGTAGTCAGAAATTCACCAAGATGATCGCGACCCTTCTCGGCAACGCAACGACCCAAATTAACGTAAACGGCAAACTTTCAAAGGCGATCCATCTTAAAAGATCTATTAGACAAGGGTGCCCTCTTGCCCCCCTTCTCTTTGCCATCGCCACTGAGGGGCTGAGCAGACTTGTGGCTCACCATGTGGAGGCTGGCAATATCAAAGGCCTCCAACTACCGCACGACCACAGTCAATTCATCATGAGACTTTTTGCTGATGATATGAACGCGTTCGTTCACAATGACAAAACCAGCCTGGAGACTTTCTGGAAGTGTCTTGATACCTTTTGTGAGGCCTCTGGATCCAAAATCAACCACAATAAGACCGCCTTTAGGGCCATCGTGGGACATCAACCTGGCCTTCTCATTGATCACGGCTGTCAAATCATTCCGCAGGGCCAAATCTTTCGGCTGCTTGGAATCCCCTTGGGATTTGGTGTCTCTATGGAGCAGCGATGGAATTGGGTGCTGGCCAAACTTGAAAACAAGCTCAATTACTGGAGAGGCATGCAAATCAATCTCGCTGGACGGGCGATGGTTATCAACACGTTCCTCCTCTCGTCTACCATCTATTTCATTTCCTGCTGGAGACCGAATGAGCAAGGCCTGTCCAAATTGAATGGCATCTGCAGAAACTTTCTTTGGACAGGTGATCATAACAGAAGGGGGGTCCCTAAAATCAAATGGGCCATCTGCACCAGCCCTAGAGATAGCGGGGGGCTTGGCATCCTGGATATTGGGTGTATGGCTAACAAACTGGCAGCCAAATGGATGATTAAAGCTTGGTGCAATAGGGAGGCCTCGTGGGCCAAACTGATCTTCAGAAACAAAAATGAGTTGGCCCTCACGGGGTCCCCGAACTGGAAGAACCTCGACATCATGACCTTGCTATTCTCCCCGATACCTGTCTTCCCGAAAGGCTCCAATCTCGTTTGCTCTCTTTGGAAGGGCTGGAATAAAGTCAAAAGCTTCACAAGAATTAGTGAGGACTGGAAGTGGGCGGCCGGAATCAGACAAAACGACTCTATCTGGTTTCCGATTCATGGCATCCGGAGTGTGGAATCTTGGAACATTCAAAATGCCAAGAAGTTATGGAACAAAGGATTCAAAAAATGGAAACACCTCTGGAAACATGACACCAACAGTTGGATCAACTTCGAGGATATCGACCCTCGCATAAACATCTCCTACGAAGAATGGAACACCTTGCAAAGCAGATGCCTCGCTTGGGATCGTCACAAAACCCGCCTTCTCATGGGACATGATGCACCGAACGCGCGTGGTCTCAAATGGCACAATGGAAATAGTCTACTCAAAATCCCGTACATCAAAGAAACGACTGACCTCCAGATCAGCCTCAACAAGAAGTGGTGCCTGTCTTGGACGCGGCTTCGGTGGGACATGAAATTCATGGGTATCTGGCACCCACTGATAGAGATTAAGAAGTCGGTCCTCTTATGGCAAATTCTTCATCGAGGAATTTGGACTAACCATAAGGCAAGCAAAATTTGTGGGATCCCTCCGTGGTGCAAACGTTGCCACCGCTCAATCGAAGATGTCCCACACATCTTCCTTACTTGCCCCAACTCCTACAGAATCTGGCAGATGGTTGGACTGAAAATCAGAGTCCAGAAACAGCTTAGTTGGAAACAAGTCCTTTTGGGTGAAGCGATTGGGTGCTCTGCGGCTCTCTGGAACGCAATCAGAGGGGAAGTCCTGTGGAAAATTTGGCGGGAGCGGTGTGCTCTCAACTTTGGTGACTCCCCCAGGGAGTGGTCGATTGAAAAATCTCTGTTCCTCCTTGGCAAAAGGATTGCCAACAGTAAGAATTCCCCCCCCTTCAGGCATCATCAAGTCCTCCTTTTGATCAACAACAAGCTCAAACCCAAGTGGGTCCCGCATGAGGGCGACGAGAGGGTGATCAACCTTCTTTGTAATGCAACCTAGGAATCAACCAAGCTTCCCCTGCTTTGTGGGATTTGGGGGGTCCCGTGGGCACTAGTCCCCTTCTATTGTACCTTTGTTTCTTAATTTAATTCAAGTCCGGGAGAGTAGGCTATTGCCGAACTTCCTTTATATTAAAAAAAAAAAAATGTAAGCAGGTTATGGCACCAATGATTTGGGCATCTTAGATTTGCAGTTTTGAAGAAGATGCAAAGAATAGGGATTGTTGCACATTTGCGTGCATTTTCAGAGTTGCAGGAACCATGTGAAGCTTGTATGATGGGCAAGCAACAACGAAAGGCATTTCCAAGAGAGACCAACAAATGATCTCAAGCTGCTCTAGAGTTGGTACATGCTGATCTCTAAGGTAAAATGTCTACACCTGCTTTAGGAGGATCTTTCTACTTTTTGCTATTAATCGATGATTAAGTAGAAAGATGTGGGTTTATTTCATTTGAGAGAAGGCTAATGCTTTTGAAGAAATTAAAACATGGCATAATTATGTGGAAAATGATTCAGGAAGGAAACTGAAGAGATTTAGAACACATAGAGGAGGTGAATTCTTATGAACCGAATTCAATAATTACTGTAAGGCGCATGGTGTGAAAAGGCAACTTACCACAGCTCCTACACCTCCACAAAATGGCGTTGTTGAGTGTAGGAACAGGACAATAGTTGAAATGGCTCGTTGTATGTTAAAGGCTCAAGAGATACCTGATTCATTTTGGGTAGAAGCAATCAATACAGTAGTCTACATCCTCAATCGAAGCTACACAAAAGCACTGAAGGGGATGACCCCTCAAGAAGCATAGTTTGGTAAAAAGCCTTCTGTTTTGCATTTCAGAATTTTTGGTTGTTTTTGTTATGCACATATTCTTGATTCAACAAGATCAGAGTTGGATTAAAAAAGCAAAAAGTGTGTCTTCCTAGGATATAGTGAAGAGTCTAAAGCATACAGGTTGTGGGATCCTGAGGCAAGGAAGATTTTTATCAGCCGAGATGTGGTGTTTGAAGAACGACACACTTAGTAGAAGATAAATGTAAATCTACTATCTCATCAAACGGAGAAATATCTCACCTTGTGCCTGTCAAAAGACAGGTTAAAGTTAAGGAGGAGGAAACATCTGATGGAGAAATTTCCTCAATAAAAAGCCAACCAGTTGTAGCTGCACAGCGTCAGCCACTACCGAAGTGGGCACAATAGCTCTTTGATGATGATAATCCACATGTAGATGTACCAGAATCATCCTCGGATGGATTACGAAGAGCAAAGAGAATACAGGAGCAAAGAAGAGCCTCTGAACACATTGTTAACATGGATCTAATGGCAGATACCATGGGCTAGATAAAGGAACCTACCACCATTCAAGAAGCCCTTGATGATCGAGGTTGGAGAGCAGCAATGCAGTCTGAGTATGATAGTATACTAAAAAATGATACATGGGATCTAGTCGACTTCCTGCCAAAGAAGAAGGTAATACGTACTAAATGGATTTGGAAAGCTAAGTATAAAGCAGATGGAACATTAGAAAAGTATAAGGCAAGATTATTTGAAGAGGGTTTTTCACAGATCGAAGGATTTGATGTTCAAGAAACTTTTGCACCAACAGCACGCATGACAACTATTCGGACGGTACTTGCAGTAGCTGCACAAAAGGCCTAGCCTATTTTCTAGATGGATGTCAAATCTGCATTTTTGAATGGTCACCTCAACGTGGAGGTATATGTATCTCAACCACCAGTTTTGAGGTGCCCGATTCAGAAAATAAAGTTTGCAGGTTGAAGAAAGCTTTGTATGGACTTAAGCAAGCTCCACGGGCTTGGAACCAATGGATAGGTATTTTTTTCAAAAATATGGGTTTTCAAAGAAGTACTACTGATGCTAACTTCTATGTAATGAAAAGGGATAGCAAGCTAGTTGTGGTCATTGTATATGTAGATGATTTGATCATTATAGGAGATCATCAGGAACTCATCAATCAAACTCGGATCAGCTTGGGAGCTGATTTTGAAATGACAGAATTAGGTGTAATCCATTTTTGTCTAGGAATTGAAGTATGGCAAAGGAAGGATGGCATTCTCATCTCACAACAAAAATATGCCAAAGAAATTCTCAAGGCATTTGGAATGATGGACTGCAAACCAACTAGCACACTTATGGAGGTAAATCATAAGCTATCTATGGATGATAACATGCCTGATGTAGATGCTAAGGAGTATAGGAAGCTCATTGGAAGTCTTATGTTTCTATGCAACACTAGACCAGACATTTGCTTTGTTGTTGGAGTGTTAAGCAGGTTTTCCAACAAACCTAAGGAGAGTCACTAGAATGCTGCAATGCAAATTATAAGGTATATTGCAAGAACCTTGGATTTTGGTATTTTGTATACCATAGTTTTGGTGCATTTTGCCCAAGCCTACATGCTTGATATGCTTGATATTATCCTCATTTGTAAGTCACATGAGTAGTCATGTGAACACCTCTTGTAAAAGAGTACATTTTATCTCTTGTAAATGGAAAAAGAAAAAAGTAAAAGGATGGCTTACCTCATCCATGATGTAAAAGCAAATTCGTGGCTCCAACTACCAAAATCACGAATTTTTGAGCTGAGGGAATCTCTCCTAACTTTGGGGATCACTTTTAGGTGGAGCCATTCGAATTCGAATTCAAAACTCCCTCCAAGAATAGCTATAAAAGGAGCAAGAAGGAAGAGGCGATTAGCAAGCCTTGTACGTGACCACTTGATGTCATTTTGTAGAGATTGAAGAGCTTACTCCATAGCTCTATCATTCTACTCCCATTGTGCAAAGATTCATTGCCAATGTGGTTGTAATCATATGTGAATCTATACATTTATTATCATCTACCTCTCTGTTTTGTTCTCTGCTATACTCACTCAGAGCAGTAACTTCCGAAGGTCATATCTCGAGTTTTACTGAACATTTTTCAGTGTTTTAAAATGTGTTGGATATCTCTCACTGTCTAGTTTCTACCTATAAAGTTTCAAGGTCATTGGATTTATACTTTTGGAGATATCTGCATTTTACTGCTTACTGGTCTATCTCTGCAGAGCCCCGAGAATTGTGGGAATGTTCCAGAACTTGATGAAACTTGTTCTCAGTGCTCAGTCCATCATTTGAAGTGTTTTAACTTGGAATAGGAAGCTTGCTAAGTCTATTTGCTATGCCCAAAAGGAATTTTTCTAATTCCTTCCAGGTTGAGAGCACTGTTCATTTTTTCCAGCAGGTGTATGTCCAAAAATAGCAAGTTTTGGGAGCTAGTCATTTCGCAACTAGTCTGTCTTGACTTAAACTTTTGGGATACATGTTCCAAAGTACTTGGCTGATATTTTGGTGGATTTAGGAAGCTCAAAGGGTCTACTAATCAACTCTGAAGTCTCAGTTGGCTGGTGTGAAGCTGGTTGTAGCGGCACCTACTCATCTTTGGATTGCATCCACCATCTCTCTTCAAAGTGGTATCAGAGCATAGTCAAGCAACATGGGAGATGGATTTCCATCAACAATTGACAAATTGGATCGAAACAACTATCCGGCATGGTCTCTAAGGATGGAGGCTTACCTTCAAGGGAGGAATCTATATGGATTCATATCCGGAGATGAAGCAATGCCAACCATGAGGAACAAAGGGCAACCATCACATGAAGAAGTGGAAGGACTTTCGAATTGGTGTTCGAAGGATGCACTTGCAAGGTCCTATATTCTAAACTCAATCTCTGATTTTCTTTTACCTCATGTCAAGGGATGCAAGACATCAAGAGAAACCTGGAATGCACTTGCTTCTTTCTTCTCTTCCAACACTCGAGCAAGGAAGAACCAATTGTGGATGGAGTTCACAACAATGAAGAAAAGCCCGAAGCAAAATGTGACTGATTATGTCACAAAGATGAAGGAGATTTCCGACCAACTTGGAAGCATTGGAGAGGTTATTGAAGAGGAGCAAATCATTAGACAAATCATGAATGGAATCAAAGCAGACGACAAGTGGGAGTCATTCACAACAGCCATGGATTTATACATGGATATGCATGTACCCGACCTCAACACACTCATGGGCCAACTCTTCACTCATGAAGCAAAGATTAGCAAAGGTGGTGAGTCCTCAAGAGGTAATCAAACTTCTGCCTTATATTCTGATAAAGCTAAGGTCAAGGACAAGTCAAAGAATAGGAAGAATGAAGATGAAGGTAGCTCTTTCCAAGCAAACTTTGCAGGTAGAGGAAGAGCTAGAGGAAGAGGCAGAAGTGGAAAGCAAGGCAGGGGGAGATTCCAATCATCTCAACCTTGCAACATATGTGGCTTATCTAACCATACTACTGAAGAATGTTTCAGGAACCCGAGGAACTCAAGAGGAAGAGGATTCAATAGAGGTGGCTATGGATCAAATAGAGGCAGGTACAATGGAGGCTACAACAACAACTACTACAACAACAATTACAACAACAACAACAACTATCAAAGTGGCCATAGAGGAAGAAGAGATTACAATAACTATGCAGAGGACCAAAGTCAAGAAGATTCATTATTGATTATGAATCTATCAACGAAGAAGGGTAAGGATGATGATCACATATTTTACATTGATTCGGGATGCTCGAACCATGTAGCAGGAAATGTGGCTTTACTTTCTGATTTGGAAGATCCTCATAACAAGCATGAAGTGCAGACAGGAGATGACACAAAGCACTCAGTGGAGAAGATAGGTAATGTGAAGACATCAGATGGGAATATGAACCTCTTAAGCAAAGTCTTGTATGTCCCTACAATTACCAAAAATTTAATAAGTGTTGGACAGATTGTTGAAAAAGGATTGCAGGTTAGATTCAATCGATTTGGAGCATATGTTGAAGACCCAAGGCAAGGCTTTCGAAGGATTGCCAAAGGAGAAAAGACAGGAAGGCTTTTCACTTTTGAAGTGGAAGATACAAAGAACATAGCTTTGTTTAGCTATGGATCTCAAACTCTAACAGAGTTGGAGATATGGCACAAAAGGCTTGCTCACATTGGTGAGAGGACACTCAAACAGATTTGCAGGGACCAAAGTGTACTTGGTTTGCCTAATATCACAAGGCAACACATGATTTATAAGTGTGAAGCTTGTCAACTCGGCAAGGCTCATAGACAACCTTTCAATAAGAAAGGATATATGTATCAAAATCCTTTGGATCTAGTGCACACGGATGTGTGGGGTCCAAGTAAGGAGCCATCTATATCAGGCTCAAGATATTATGTGTCTTTCATAGATGATTGTAGCAGGTGGACCATTCTGTTTTTCATGAAGCACAAGGATGAAGTGTTTAATTGCTTTAAGAAGTATATTGCTCTTGTTGAAAACCAAACAGGTAGGACTTTGAAACGACTCAGATCAGATGGTGGAGGAGAATACTTCTCTTTTGAATTTGATGCCTTCTTGCATGAAAGAGGCATTAAAAGGGAAGTCACTACAAGGTATACACCCGAACTCAATGGTGTAGCAGAGAGGAGGAATAGAGCTATCGTCGAAGCTGCAAGGTCCATGCTCAACGAAAAAGGATTGCCCAACTACCTATGGGCAGAGGCTGTGTCTACAGCCACATATCTCATAAATAGACTTCCATCTAAGTCACTAGATGGAACCACTCCATATGAAGTGTGGAATGGAAGAAGACCTAGTCTAGAGCATTGTAAAATATTTGGATGCTTAGCCTATGCTCACATTCCTTCTCAAGTAAGAGGGAAATTGGATCCCAAGGCAGAGAAGTGTGTATTCATTGGTTATGATCAAAACCAAAAAGGATATAGATTGTACAATCCAACCAATAAAGGATTTTCTGTGAGTAGAGATGTAATTTTTGATGAAAACAAATCATGGTTTGATGATGACAGGAAAGTGAAGCTGCCATATGACTTGGATGAAGATTTTCCATCACTTCAACCGAAGGAGCCAAAGCAGATTGAAGAAAGTGATTCGGAGATTGACCTAGAAGACTTGGAAAGACTAAAGCTATGGAAGAACAAAGGTAAAGCAAAGATGCAGGATGCTACATATGGACCCGAGAGCTCACATCAACCACTTAGAAGGTCTTCGAGGGAGAAGAAGAAACCAGAGAGGTTTGGTTATGATACTTCTTTGGTCACCAAGCACTCAATCTACATTGCAAAGTATTCAACCAATGAAGAACCTACCACATTCGAAGAAGCACAAAGCAAGAAAGCTTGGAGAGATGCAATGGATGAAGAAATGGAAGCCTTGAAGGAGAATGACACTTGGGAGCTTGTACCTAACAAGCCATCTATGAAGATAATCGGATCTCGATGGATATACAAAATCAAGAGGAATCCAGATGGAAGTATAAATAGACACAAAGCAAGGTTAGTTGCTAAAGGGTTTGCTCAAACCCATGGTATTGATTATGAGGAGACTTTCTCTCCTGTTGCAAAAATGCCTACAATTAGGGTTCTCATAAGTCTTGCTGCATCTAGAAATTGGAATCTTTATCAACTTGATGTAAAGAATGCCTTCTTGAATGGATGGATTTCTGAGGAAGTGTATATGGCACAACCTCCTGGATATGAGGATGCACATCATCCTAACTATGTATGCAAACTAAAGAAAGCTTTGTATGGATTGAAGCAAGCTCCAAGAGCTTGGAATTTCAGATTGGTTACTTATTTGCAGGACCAAGGATTCAAAGCTAGCAAGGCGGATACCTCTTTGTTCATAAAGAGGAATGGATCTGAAGTGATCTATTTATGTGTGTATGTTGATGATATTATTATCACAGGCAATGATCTTGAAGGAATCAAACACGTAAAGAGTCAAATGAAGGAGGAGTTCAAAATAAGTGACCTCGGACCACTCACTTATTTTCTTGGATTGGAGTTGATCTACACAGATTCAGGTATATACATCACACAAAGGAAGTATGTCGATGACATGCTCGTCAAGTTCAAGATGGAAAATACAAAGTGTGCAGGTACACCTATGGAGCAAAATCATAAGCTTAGTGCTTATGAAGGAGAGCCAATTGAAGACATCACAAGCTATCAAAGCTTGGTTGGAAGTTTGAACTATGCAACACTCACAAGGGTGGATATATGCTATAGTGTTAGCATATTGAGTCAGTTTATGCATAAGCCGAGAAGACCACATATGGAAGCGGCCAAGCGAGTCCTCAAGTACCTAAAGGGGACCATGAATGAAGGTTTGTTTTATTCATATACTTCAGATATTGAGCTAAAGGTCTACTCAGATGCAGATTGGGCCGGATCTAAAGATGATAGAAGAAGCACATCAGGGTATATATCATTTGCAGGTTCAAAAATCATTTCTTGGTCATCGAAGAAGCAACCAACCATGGCATTATCTTCTACTGAAGCTGAATATAGAGGTTTGGCTAATGCAACTCAAGAAATCATGTGGTTAAAATCTTTGTACACAGATCTTGGACTTCATTCTTCAACACCTCACATTTTTGGTGACAACACAAGCTCACTACATCTAGCAGCTAATCCGGTATACCATGCTAGAACCAAGCATATTGAAGTCCACTACCATTATGTAAGGGAGAAGCTATTGAGCAAGGATATTCAACTATCCTATGTCTCTACAGATATGCAATGTGCAGACATGTTGACGAAAGCTCTTGATGGTACGAAATTAAGTAGATTCAAGTTGATGATTGGTTTGCAGGAAATCAAGGACAATTGAAGACTTATTTGGAGGCCAAGCATGTTAGGCTTGAGGGGGAGCTGTTGGTGCATTTTGCCCAAGCCTACATGCTTGATATGCTTGATATTATCCTCATTTGTAAGTCACATGAGTAGTCATGTGAACACCTCTTGTAAAAGAGTACATTTTATCTCTTGTAAATGGAAAAAGAAAAAAGTAAAAGGATGGCTTACCTCATCCATGATGTAAAAGCAAATTCGTGGCTCCAACTACCAAAATCACGAGTTTTTGTGCTGAGGGAATCTCTCCTAACTTTGGGGATCACTTTTAGGTGGAGCCATTCGAATTCGAATTCAAAACTCCCTCCAAGAATAGCTATAAAAGGAGCAAGAAGGAAGAGGCGATTAGCAAGCCTTGTACGTGACCACTTGATGTCATTTTGTAGAGATTGAAGAGCTTACTCCATAGCTCTATCATTCTACTCCCATTGTGCAAAGATTCATTGCCAATGTGGTTGTAATCATATGTGAATCTATACATTTATTATCATCTACCTCTCTGTTTTGTTCTCTGCTATACTCACTCAGAGCAGTAACTTCAGAAGGTCATATCTCGAGTTTTACTGAACATTTTTCAGTGTGTTAAAGTGCGTTGGATAGCTCTCACTGTCTAGTTTCTACCTATAAAGTTTCAAGGTCATTGGATTTATACTTTTGGAGATATCTGCATTTTACTGCTTACTGGTCTATCTCTGCAGAGCCCCGAGAATTGTGGGAATGTTCCAGAACTTGATGAAACTTGTTCTCAGTGCTCAGTCCATCATTTGAAGTGTTTTAACTTGGAATAGGAAGCTTGCTAAGTCTATTTGCTATGCCCAAAAGGAATTTTTCTAATTCCTTCCAGGTTGAGAGCACTGTTCATTTTTTCCAGCAGGTGTATGTCCAAAAATAGCAAG
Organism: Ceratopteris richardii; assembly: GCA_020310875.1. Classification (NCBI taxonomy): domain Eukaryota; kingdom Viridiplantae; phylum Streptophyta; class Polypodiopsida; order Polypodiales; family Pteridaceae; genus Ceratopteris; species Ceratopteris richardii. The sequence goes on along the minus strand of CM035432.1, from coordinate 25,761,601 downwards.
TTTTGGGAGCTAGTCATTTCGCAACTAGTCTGTCTTGACTTAAACTTTTGGGATACATGTTCCAAAGTACTTGGCTGATATTTTGGTGGATTTAGGAAGCTCAAAGGGTCTACTAATCAACTCTGAAGTCTCAGTTGGCTGGTGTGAAGCTGGTTGTAGCGGCACCTACTCATCTTTGGATGGCATCCACCATCTCTCTTCACACATAGGGGATACACTTCAAGGATATTGTGATTCAAATTGGGCTAGAGATTATGATTCTAGAAAATTAGTTTTTGGATATTGTTTCTCACTTGGTTCAGGAAAATTTTTTGAGTAAATAGGAAGCAACCAACTCTCGCACTCTCCTCCACTGAAGCAGAGCACAAAGCAACTTTTTTTGCTTCTTGTGAGGCAATCTAGTTAAGGAGAATTCTTGCAGATCTAGGCTTTCCATCAAATATAGCAACTGTACTTAAGTGTGATAATCAAAGTTGTATGGCTATTTCAAAGAACCCAGTATTTCATGCTCGCACCAAGCACATAGAAGTACAATACCATTACATTCGTGAGGTAATTGAAGATGAAATTGTGGAGCCTGAATATTGCCCAATAAAGGCAAATTGTGTTGACATATTCACTAAAGCACTTGGAAGAGAGCAGCTCAACAGGGATCTTCAACAGATGGGCATAGGACCGAGACCTACTTGATTTATCATCGGTAAACATTGAGGGGGTGTTAGTATATGATCAATGTCTACCCCTCATGATTGTATGCACATTTTGTAAGGTCCCCATTACGAGGAGAAGCCAAGTGTGCATTACCCAATTGATGGGAATCCCAACTTGTATGTTGGATGAAGATCATATTGGACCATGTAAGATATTGTAAGGAAAGGGAGTTAAGAGGGTCCCCAATTTTGGGGTCCGGGGCAGTGGTGAGCAGCCCCGACTGGGGAGTCCAAGGGGGCCAGCAGGCCCCCTCCCTAGGGGGTCCCAGGGGGCCAAGAGGTCCCCTAGTGGGGTTCCGGGGGCAGCAGCCCCAGCGCGACAATAACGGGAATATTCCATGGAATATTCCCTATTGGAGTCAGAAATCATTTATATTTGTTAGGTTATTTCAACCGATCTAAGCCGTGTATGGCAATTACGCGGGTGGTGGCTGCCCATGCTCTACTGCCCATGTATAGCCATCCATGGAAGGCCACTCATGATCCTATATATACATGACTCCTACACTAGCTGAGACATCGAATTGAGCGAGCATACCTCTACCTTGTATCTCCCTATCTAGAGTTGTCTAGATCACCATTTAAGCTCTACCTTGAGAGCGCATGGGTGGACAATGCCATCATCTTGTACTTGCTACTAGTAAAAAATTGTTGAGATTCTCCTATATCTGTTATCTTCTCTGTTATTGCTCCTGTGTTATATTGTGTAACTATTGTCTTACAGGTCATGTTCTAGTAGTTTTTGACAAAGAATTGCATTGAGAGAAAGAAAGGCAGCTTATATGTTTTGCCTCAGGTGTATGAGTTATGTTTAGTTGAAAATTTTGAGCAGGCAGCTATATGTTTCCTCAAAGAATTCTTGGAGTGTCAAAACATAGCTACTTCGTATATGACAAGTTGCAAAGAAGTATTTTTCTTCTTGACCTAACTCTTCAGGTAAAAGAGTACTTGTAGCAGATGTTGAAGACTTGGGTTGAGGTTTTGTGTTTGGAAAAGGTACCTCATATTCTGTATATTTAGTATATCAAGAAAATTCATATTTTTGTTGCACCAGTTAGAGAATCTACTTTCTATTTTTGTCTAGACTTTTGGATACATGTTTCTATTCAAAAAAGGTGTTCCATCAGATCCTACCACTTGAATGAGAAGTGGAATTAGCCAAAAGAAAGTTAAGTAGATATTTTCACATTTCACCTGTGTAGAATATGAAGATATGAAGTATCAACTTGCAAATTTTGGAGTTCTCAAGGTGAGAATTAGTCCACTTATGTTTCAAGTAGGAGTTGCAGATTCTTGGGAAGGATTTGGTTGAAGAAAAGTTTTATAACTTTATTTGAGAAGCATGGACACTCTGAGACATTCAAGTAGCAAATCAAACATTCAATCATGAAGGTTTGATGAGAGTAGATTCTACACATGTATTTTGTTGAAGAGATCTTGATGGATCTTGAATGATCTTGAAGATCTTGAGTATTTGTGATTTAGATGTCTATCCTTTGTGTCACATAATCCTAGTAGGAGATGGTTGAACCACCCCTTAAGAGAGAGGATTAGGAACTAATCCTCAACCATGGCTTTTGGGGCAACTGGTTAGCCCATCATACTCTTAACCGAGAGATTGTGAGTTCAATTCCCAACATTGGTATCAGAGCCTAGTTGAGAAATTGGGGGAGACGGAGGCTCGCGCCTCATTCGTGGGCACTTGGAAAAAGCGCTTATCCATGGTGAGTGTGAAACTAGCCTTGGATGAAGGCGCATGGGCATTTGGGCACCCACAGAGGGTGGGATATGTCCAAATTTGGTCCATGTGCTGGAGTTTGAGGTTGGTGGAAGCACTCATGCATGGAAAGTGGGTCCAAGAGTTAGAAGGGTCCACAAGTGAGCATTGAGGACAATGCTCAGTCTAAGGGGGAAGGAATGTCACATAATCCTAGTAGGAGATGGTTGAACCACGCCTTAAGACAGAGGATTAGGAAGTAATCCTCAACAATGGCCTTTGGGGCAAGTGGTTAGCCCGTCCTACTCTTAACTGGGAGGTTGTGAGTTCAATTCCCAACACTTTGTTTGAAAACTCTTAGCATTGGAAGAAGTAAGTCAAAGATTCAGAGTCTATCAGATTTGTGTCCTTTGTCAATTTCTCGTTATGTTCCAGCTTTGAAAGAAGAAGGAAGAAGGACAATGTCTGAAGAAAGTTCATGTTAGGTGTTCTTGTTCAGGAGAAAGTTCAAGAATTCTATTAAAGAGAAATTTGATATTTCAAGGAGGTATGTTTGAGAGGTTCGCACATATATGTTTATACCAAACTCTAAAGGAAACAGGTATGAAAGAGGATGAAGACAAGATGGCATCATAGATACAAAATTTTGATGAGAGTCATGCATTGAGTTCAGTTGAGTACAATCAATGATGAACCAGCTAGTGTTCATAATACACTAAGTTGTGAGTTATCAGTCACGCGTTCTAGGATTCAGTTCCTGATTTTGTTTAGTGTATCTATATGACATAGCAGAAATACATTGAGAAACCTTTCATAAGGTAAATGCAAATATGTGGATCCTAGTGTATGTTTTCAAGTTTGAGAAGACAGGAGATAGCAGGTTCAGAGTCAGTACATGCTACATTTGTTGTCAAGCAGTGATTGCTTGATGTGTACACTATTGGATACCTAGTTTGCATATTTTCTCAGGTATTATGGTTCATATTCAGAAATTCAATTTTGAAGAAGACTTTTGAAGAAAAGGTTTGAAGATCAATTCGGGAGTACAAGTTTGAAGCTTATGATAGTTTGCAGATGAATGAAGTTTCTTATCCAGTTTAGTTTGTACCGTTATGACATTGCAGGGGGGATTGTTGGAAAACAATGTCACATCAGTCCGAAATCCATTTAGGGCAAAAACCCTAATTTTGGTACTTAGTCATTTTTGGCACAAAAATGGGTGAAACTTTTATGAGCCTATTTTGTAGAGCTTGAAGAGAGCTTTCCAATGGTATATGACATGCAGTCATCAGAGATGAGATTTGGGAGAAAACCCTAATCCTATTTTTGAGCTTATTTAGGGTTTTGACCTCATATGATAGCTCTCGGCATGAGGATCATAAAAATGTCATCAGATCATTCATCAGGTAGTCAGAAGTGTGAAAAAGTAGGTCAAGAAGTTATTTTTAAAGTTAGTTAAAAGCAACTTTAAAAATAAAGCAAACTCACTTAAAATAAAGCAAAAGCAATTTGAAAAGCAATATGATTAAAATAAAGCGCTTTCTTGTGAATTTTTTGCATGGAGCTTTAGAACCTATATAAGAGAGTCTTGGGTCACTTTGTTAGACATCCTACACCAATTGGCAATGCCAGTCTTTTGTCCCTCATCAGAGGTGGTGCTCTAGCACACATGGGGCAGCCATGGTGCACTCTAGGAGCATGTTGAGGAGCAGCTATGGAGTACTTCTTGGAGAAGAGTATGCTTACACTCTTGCTTATGGAGAGGACTTGCCCATCAGCAGCTTGGTGGTGTGGATCAGCCATCTACATAATGTATTTGAAGATTCTCTTCTACATGAGCATATTTGGATGAGGGGTTAGCGAAGGTATGTTCATATGAGTTTGAGGATTTCTGGCAGCAAACTTGTTAGCATTCTTTGCTACTTTTGTAAGTATGTGATCTTTCACACATGTATCTGAGCTAGGGTCTTCCATAACCTAAAATCAGATGAAGGTTTGCTCATTATCAGTTTTAGACTAATCCTTCCTCTTTCTGTCACTCATATTCACTCTTCTACAACCTATTAGGTCACACATCTCATATATATTCATATTTCTATCCATACATCTGAATATGATTGTTACATTTGTATATTCACTCATCCATCTATTTTTGTTCACATAGAGTGGTTGAGATTTTGACTCCCACATTGTAAATTGACATTTGTATATATGATAGTGTGAGTAAGCAGTGGTGTATGTAACATTTTACACATGTCTAATCTTTCTCTATCTTGGTCTCATCATTTGTATGATTAAGTGTGGTATGTTCATGTTTTGTCAATATTCAAAGATTGTTGGATTCTATGTTGTAGATCTTGGACCTATGGAACTTGGACCTATGGTATTAGTTATGGGCCTACTAAATTTCCAACATCCATCCACTATTCACAAATGAAAGTTTGTCTTAGAATATTTGGATAAGCACAATCTTCATGCACAAAGAAATGATGATCATCTTTCACTTCACCAATAGAAAGAGGTACATTAGCACAACTGCCTAGAATATGACCTAGAGCATTATTAGAAGCTTTCATTCACCATGCATGGTCTCTATCGATAGGTCACCTAACTTCATGATACAGCTCTTTTGACACTGCATTCATTTCCAAGCTAGAATCTATGAAGGCAAGATATGGTATAGGATTGTTTCTAAGTTTGACCATAGTCTCTAAGGATTCCCTTGCCCAATGTTTATGCGAAAAATGGCTTTTAAGGTTTGCATTGGAATTATCCACATTCCCAACCATAGGTCCTAAATAGTTTCTATGCCCAAACTTATTATCCATTTTTGGTTCTTTGATTTTTATAGTAATTACTTTACAAACTTGGTTTGGATTTGCAACAAACAAACTTTCTAATCCACTCTTTCAAAATTAGTCATCATCCCATATAAGTAAGTGCATATAATGTATTCATATATATCCTTGAAATACTACTAATTCATCCCATGCATAAATCTGCCTCATTTTCTCAATATAATTGGAAGTGATGTCAAGGCCATAACCAATTTTTCATGTGTTTTCAGGTCCTAAGTTTGCTCCATATTTCTTTACTTCATCAATAGCCATTAATGTACTAAATCATAAGGTAATTTCTACTTTTTTGGGGTAGAAAAAAAGTACAAACTTTCATTTGTGAATTTTTTTTTAATAAAATTAGCATCGCAATCACACATGCTTATATGCACAAACATGCTCTATCTGTACAATAAAAAGAAATCTTTTCTCCTCTTTGAGTCTCAAATCTGATTTGTACTTTCATACTTTAACATTATTTCATGGAGGTTCTTTGTTGCTTCTTCTCCCATTTCCTCAATTTTCTCTTCTTCTCTCACCTGTTTTGTTTCAAGTTCTTTTTTCTGAGTTTTACCTTTAGGTGGTCTCCCTTTTGTTTTCCTAGGGCCCTGTTTAGGCTCTTGAATTTGTTTATTTGGTATTTGATCATGAGCTTCCTTCCTAGATCTAGTCACTCTCATATCTTGGTCTTCTTTCTCTTCATCTCTCTTTTGTTTCTCTTCTACATTTACTTCATGCACATAAACTTAAAGAAGGTCAATAGGTTCATTTCAATGTGTTTTTGCACATATATTAGAGCTATATTCCTTAAGAAGTTGCTTAGTCAATTTACACTTACAAGATGAATCATACACGTTTGGCAAATGATTGTTGTTTTCATCATGGTCCATTTTCTCAGAGTAGGAATTTTGGCTTGTGGAAGCTTCATAGAACTTTTTCAAACCTCCTTCCGCAAAGTTTCTTGCTAGAGGATGTTTCATGGTCAAGTCATAAAGTTATCAATATGTCCTGAAACGCTTCAACAAATTCATCAACAATTGGTCGAGTACCAACATTTTGGATAGTTCTTCTTGTAGGTGAACTTGGACCGTCTTTGGGCAAGCCCTTACTCCACAAATATGTGCAAGATCATTGTTGCCAAGACTGAAATCAATCTTTCCTGTTCAACCTTCAGGAACTTGCACACTTCATGGAAGGACTTGCAAAAAGTGACTTAATGCCTTCTTTGGAATCCTTGGTGAGAACTTCTTCCTTTGAAAATCATAGAAAAGTCTCCTTAGAGGGTAATGTACTGGGTATTCCTCCACTACCCAAAACATTGGGTAAAAATGAGTGTAACAAGTACTTTAAAATGCTTTCCAAATAAGCCTTATAGCACTTTGGCTCCAAATATGTGTAGAGAATCAATTGTAAGAGGAATGTGGAGGCAAAAATTTGTGGTTTACCAAAATGCTTCATTGGTGGGGAGGGGGGGGGGCTTGCTTATTCCATATGCAAGTCAAATTTTCTCTTGGGAGGGCATAAAGGCAAGAATGGAATAGAACTTCCTTGAAGAAGAGAAAGGAGAGGTGACCATTAGTTGTCACTAGCACCTACACACTTGCAAGCATGTGGGCAAGTGAGCATAGGCCTTGTCTCGCCACTCATCTGCTCGAAACTATCTTGCTCCTTGCCTTGGTTAGAAAGGGCTCCTATGGGACCCTTTCAGATATTCCTTGAGAGTCTATGAGCTCTGGCTATCATTGGAAACCACCTTCATGTGTTGGAGATATACAATGGTTTTTAGGGTTTTCCAACTTTTATCAAATATTCATCAGAGATTAGTCCAAGATAGCGAAGCCTCTCATAAAGGTTAGAGGAAGTGCAAAAATACTCATGGAAGGAAGAAGCAAAAAAAAATCCTTGTAGACCTTGAAATCAGCATTCATCACTGCTCCAACTCTAGCTCATCTTGATCCTACCAAATATTTCTTCGAAGAGACATATTCATCCGACTTTGCCCTAGGGGCTATTCTGTCACAACATGGAGATAATGGACACCTACATCTAGTTGCATATCACTCAAGGAAATTCTCCCCTCTAGAAATTAAATATGAAATCTATGATAAAGAGCTTCTTGTAATAGTGGATGCATTTGATACATGTCAGCATCATCTAGAAGAAGCATCCCATAAAGTTACTGTGTATACGGACCATAAGAATTTGGAGTATTTTAGACCACTTGCATCCTCAATCAAAGGCAATCTCGATGGAGTAAGTTTTTTCTAGGTTCAACTTCAACTTTGTCATCACATATCATCTATGATGCCAAGAATGTAAGTTATATGCCTTGTCAAGAAGATCTTACCTTGCACCACAGAAAGGCAAAAAGTACGTTGATCAACAAAATAGTTTATTACTCAAGCCTAAACAGCTCTAGCTAGTAGCTATCTCTTCAAGCCACCATGAAAATTAAGCTTTGACTCATTTGATTCATGAGAATCTACCACATGATGAATTGTTTTGTAACATCAAGTAGAAAAATCAATAAAGAAAAGTTCAAGAAGTAAATGAGCTCTAGGAAAATGATGGGCTACTATAATATAAGAACCTATTGTATGTCCCTCTAGGGAATCCCAAGATCCAAGTACTTCAACATGGTCATGACAACCTTATAGCAAGATATTTTGGAGTCAATAAAAAAAACAAACTCATATCAAGGGATTTTTGATGGCCTCAAATATGGAAGGAGGTCAAAAACTATATCTGAAAGTGTGACACTTGCAATAGATCCAAGGTACCATGACATAAACCTCATGGAGTCTTGCAATCTTTACCTATTTCAATAAGGCCGTGGGCTTCATTATTTATGGGTTTCATCACACATCTACTAAAGTCTGATAAGTTCTTGTTATTCTTGTTATAGTTGATAGATTTAAAAAGATGGACCACTTCATTCAAACTACCAAGGCAATCATAGGTGTACTCACTACTAGACCTTTTCTCAGATACATCTTTAGGCTTCATGGATTTTGTGATGATATTGTTAGTGATCGAGGTCCACAATTCATATCTAGATTTTGGAACACTCTTTGCAAGCTCCTTGGTGTTTAAGTTAAATTGTCTACAACCAATCATCCATAGACTCATGGACAAATAAAATGGGTGAATCAAGTCTTTGAAGAGTATCTCTATTGCACGTCCAACTATCATCAAAATGATTGGTTCAAGCTTTTACCCTTTCAAGAGTTTTTGTATAACAACAGTGTTCATACACCTATCAAGATGACTCCCTTCTTTTCAAATTATGGTCAACATCCAAGGATGGATATACAACTCTCAAATCATGTCAAGAACCCTACTACTAGAGATAAGACCCACTATCTCATGGATATTCACAAAGAAATCAAGGAAGAGATTTATAGAGCTCAACAACAATATAATTATTATTGAGATCAACATCATGTTCAAAATCCATCCTATCAAATCCGGCATAAAGTGTGGTTGTATAGAAATAATTTGTAGCCTTCAAGGCCTATTGCAAAGCTAGACCATCAAAGATTTGGTCCACTTAGAAGCTTGGCTGAGATTAATCCTGTCAGTTTCAAGCTGGAGTTATTAGGTAGCATGAGAATACATCCAGTTTCCCATGTTTCCATGTTGGAACCATATTAGATTTCACCATTGAGGTGGGAAAAATCTATTTCTTCACCACCTATCGAGATTGATGATCATGAAGAATTTGAAGTCAAGCACCTTGTTCATTAGAAAGGGTATGACATCAGCCATCATATTTGGGAACCTACTGAAAACCTTTAGAGAGCACCACTCAAGGCTCAAGAATTCCATTAGAAAAATCAATTGAAGCTGAGATAAGAGAACATAAGCACTCCTCGTGGGACTCGTCCATTGAGGGAGAGGTGATTTCATGGACAAAGGAAACCATCCTCAACCGCAAATTCCATGTGACTTCCATATCTCATGGCTAGCTTAGAATTTCGAAAAACCAATGCTTCCATTGTGTTTAGAACATGTAGAAACCTTAGATCTACTATCTACTTGCTTAGTTTTGATATCAAGAGTTCATGTTTTGAATTGATGATATCATCTATGACATGATCAATTTGTAACCTCCATTGATGTATTGCCCGTGAAAACCTATATAAGGATTGGTTGGCCACATACATACATATTCTTATGAGCTCAAGGACTCGGCATCTCCAAGTAAGTATTTTCCAAGTTTGAGTTCCAATTTTATTCTTGTGCTTTGTTCTAGTCTTCTCTGGTCTTGTATCTTGGACATCCTATAGTGTCCTATTGTAATCTTGTAGTACAAGATCCTTTCCAGTTACTCCTTCTATCTACTTCATCTCCTTAAAGGGAGTTCTTATAATCTTGATATTCTCCTTCATACCTATGGTCCCATGTTGTTGGATGTCCTATATTATCTCTAGTTGCATTATTCATACCTATAAATACTAGGTTGTGGGACTTCTTGTATTAGTTATATATTCTTGTGTTATTTTCCCTACATAGATCATATTGTAATCAAAAGAATAATTTTGAAATCTTTCTCATCTAGTTAGAAGGCCCCCTAACACAAGTTTGTGAAGGAGAAAGGGGGCCCCTAGCACAAGTTTGTGAAGGACAAGGGCTTGGGTTCAATCCCCATGGAATGCATGGGGAGATTAGGTTTCTGAAAGAGCTCTAGAACCTTCTACAAACCTATTTACATATATTAGCATAAGCTTAGGCATAGGTTCCCTTCACAAGTTTGTGAAGGACAAGGGCCTGGGTTCAATCCCCATGGGATGCATGGGGAGAGTATTTTTCCCAAAGAGCACAGGAACCTTCTACCAACCTAGTTACATATATAAACATAAGCTTAGGCATAGGTTCTTACCTAGGAATGGGCTAGAAGGGTTTCCATTGGGGATGTCTTCCTTCTCCTTGTTTTTCTTATTTCCTTTAAAAAAGGTTGTTATCACATTGAATGGCGTGGGTGATTTATTCATATAAACTATTCACCTTTGGCATCATGAGCAAAAGGTCCTTCAAATAATATCTTAAACCCCATCTAGATTGGCTTATGACATAATTCTCATTCCAAGGGAGATCACATATCAATTGCCTATATTCTGATGCATAGGTAGAGGTAGGGTGGTTACCTTGATGTAGCTTTTGAAGTTTGATTTTTGCCACTTGACTCATGTTTGCATCTCCAAATGTGGTAGTGAGCTCTCAAAAAAACCCCTCATAGTCATAAAGTACTGCCATGTCCTTGTCCAAGATTGGGGAAAACTATGATAATGCCTAACCATAGAGGAGGATTCCAATAAAAGTGACCTTGGATGCATCATCAGGGTATCTATTGTCATGAGGAAGGAGATAAGGAAGAAGGCTCACACACACTCTCACAATCAAAGAGGAGCACACACATAGATTCAGGCAAGGAAGAATGATCTTATTCGTCTTCTATTACTTAAAAGGAACGTACAAGAGTGACCTAAAAACAACTATACACAAAATGCCATAGATAAAGAAAAGTACATAAGGAAAATCCTAATGTTTGTGAATGAGTGAGATAGCTAGAAACAAATGTGCCATCACTCTCGGGAGATAAATCTAGTAAATCTCAATGAAGTATCAATGACATATACTAGCATGACCACTATACATGTCAGAAAAATGAAACAATGGTACGTGTCATCCTCGATCATCACATGTTGAGTTTGATATCTCAAAATTCCCCCCTCAAGCTCAATGTGTTGTCCTTTAATCCAAGCATCTTCCAAAACACCTTTAGCCTGTCTGATCCAAGTGCTTTAGTGAAAATATTAGTGATCTACTCATCTGTTCTCACATAAATAAGATCAATATCACCTGATAATACCTTCTCTCTGATGAAGTGATAATGTACCTCAATATGCTCTATTCCTCAATCAAAAACAGGGTCCCATGCTAACTCTATGCTGCTAAGTTTATCACAATAGATGATGATATGTTTTTGCACTTCCATTACTCCTAAATCTACAACTAGCATCTCTAGCCATGATGCCTCACATGCTACCATTCCAACACCTCTATACTCATCCCATGTACTCAACAAAGCAATAGTGGGTGGCTTCTTACTGCTCCATGTAGTATCTGCACTTCCAAGTGAAAATAGAAAGCCACTAGTAGATCTTCTATGAGGAATGGAACGAGCCCAATCTATGTCAATGTATCCATGAACTTGAAAATCTACACTAATTTCATAAAGCAATGCATAATCCAAAGTAGCACTGACTTAACGTACAGTGCACCTCAGAGCATCTAAATGTGGCCACTTGGGAACGTGCATAAATTGACTTTCACGTCCAATAGTGTAGCTAAGATCAGGCCTTGTAATTGTGACATATATCAAACTTCCCACAATTTTCCTATACATAGTAGCAATTTCCAATGCTTCACCTGATGTAGTATCCAACTTCAAATTCTGATCTAATGGCATGGATATTGGCTTGCAATCAGCCATACCATACTTTTACAAGATACTCAAGTCATATTGTCTTTGCGACATCCATATACCTATTTATGCATGTATAAACTCAATGGCCAAGAAATAGCACAACACGCCAAGATCTTTCATGTTGAATTCCTACATAAGAAGTTGCTTTACATCTTTAATGCTTTCTTCATTATCACCACCTTCAATCACGATATCAACATAAATGGCCACAATCATGATGCCATCATCACCCTTCCTTGCATATAGTGAATGATCTACATCACACATAGAAAACCCAATGGTGGTTAAGTAGAAAGCAATCCTTGCATCCCAAGAACGAGGGGCTTGTTTAAGCCCATACAAATCCTTTTACAACATGCAAGCATATTCTTTGTGCTTTGAATCTTCACATCCTTGTGGCTGGTCTGTGTATACCTCTTCTTGTAACTCATCATGTAGGAATGGATTTGACTTAGAACTACTGCTTGGTGATACATATGGTCCGCTCAAGACTTGAGATTTTGCACTCGACATTTCAACATTTTCTGTCATTTGGTTCAAGATTAAGTCCATCTTTGGCATCTTCATAGAAGCTTGATATTTCATCAAATATCACATCTCTGCTTAGCTTCATTTGTCTTGTGAGTGGGTTATAACATTTATATCCCTTTTGCTCAAGGGATTACCTAATGAAGTTACATATTTTTTTGCTTTTCGATTAAGCTTTGTCCTCAATTCATATGAAAAATGCACATATACAATACAACCAAATACTTTCATATGTGATAAGTTTGGATTTTTACCTGCAAACTTCTCTTTAGGTGTAACTTGATGTATAGCAGCAATCAGAGTTATGTTCATGATGTATACAATAGTATGCACAACTTTTGCCCACTAACAATGAGGCATATTCTTTTCAACCATTAAAGCTCTTGTTATTTTTGAAATATGTCTATTTTAGCATTCAACAACACCATTGTGTTATGGTGTGTACTTGCATGGAAACTGACATCAAATTCCGTGACTTTTAAGAAAGTTGTTTTTTACATGTATTAACCTCCTCCATTAGACCTTAATATCTGAATATAATTTTATGTCTAGTTTTTCACTAGAGCCTTAAAACTTTGGAAGTGAGTGATGCCCTCACTCTTCTCTTTCATGAAATATACCCATACTTTTCATGTGTGGTCATCAATGAAAGTTACATAAAACCTACAACCACCCATAGATGTGGTCTTTTTAGCACCCTAAACATCTATATGTACTATTTCTAGTACATTCTCAATAACATGCTTACCATGTGAAAATGATGCTTGTGACTTTCTACCAAATTGACATGCTACACATAACGTTTGCATCTCTACAACCTTGAAATTTGGTAGTCCATTGACAATGTCCTTTGACTACATCAATTTTCGCCTTTGAAAATTTGCATTTCACATTTAAGGTGAACATCCTACCCACTTTCTTTCCTTTGAAAATAAATCTTCCATCCTGTTTGTACTCTTTTGCATATAACCCATGAACATTGAACCTGACTTGTAATCCTTGTCAACCATTTGTCCAATAGAAACCAGAGTCTTTGTTATATTTGGAACATGCAGCACACTAGTAAGATGTTTTACCTTCCCATCCTCCATCGACAATGCTATGTTCCTTGTATGCTCAATAGGATGTGATGTTTCATCACCTGTTTCAACATATCCAAGAACTAACAATTTTCGCAAACTTCTAAACCATTTTGCATGACTCGTTATGTGATTTGAAGCACCTAAATCAACATACCAGACATTACCATTCAATTTTGAAACATCAATAGATATTGTATTCATCATATGATGTTTGACCATGAAGAGCTTCTATTTTGATTTTTCAACTTGCAATCACGTTCAAAATATCCAAGTTTACTACAATTCCAACATCCTTTACTGTCATTACTTGAATCATTTCTTTAGAAATTTCTATGGCCTCTTTCACTCCCCCTGCCTCAAAACTGTCCTCTACCTCCTGCATGATTCTGTTATTGACCTTGGTCTTGGTTATTATGTCCTCTTCCATTTCCAAAGCCTCTACCTCTACCTCCTTCTCTTCCAGAGTAGATTACGTGCTCAGAAGTAGGTTCCCCTTGGCAGTTCCTATCCTCACCAAGATTGTTTTCTTCAATAATCAGTATGGACACGAGACCAGCAAAATTTGAAATATTTTCCCTAGTCTGAATAGAAGTTCTAAACTGCTTATATGCAGCTCCTAAACCATCAAGGCACACTTCCACCTTATCATCGTCATCTACATTAACGGGAATAGATAAAAGTGACTCACATATGCTTTCTATTTTCAGAGTGTATTTGCTTACCGACATGCCCTTTTTTGCTAGTGTATGCAGCTCGTTCTTGAGTTGCAATTGTTGTGCCTTTGCATTGGTCTCATACAATGTGACCAAACTCTTCCAAGGCTCTTTCAGAGTCTTGGCATCTTTTATGTGCCCAATCATGCTATCATGTATGCTAACACATAGCCAATACATTACCTTTTGTGCTCCTTGACTCCATTCTTCATACGCTCTTAACAGGTCGGCCGTTCAATTCCTCTCTAGTAACTGTGGAACATCTTTGTTTTCTCCTTCAATGTACTTCCAATAGCCTATTCCCATTAGAAAAATTTCCATTCTCAATCTCCAAGCATGGAAGTTGTTCTTGTCTAGCTTATCACACATAAGCTGACTCATTCCGTTCACATTTTCCATTTCTATGGCAATTCAAATTACCACAAACACAGTACAAGCAATACTTCTACTTGAACACCGTTGCACTTCCACATCACACTTGATCTCAGAAAAAAATAGTTTTAGTGTATCAATAGTAGACAAAATCGCTTGAAATTCTAGATATATAATATATCAATGTTTTAGAGCAGAATGCAAGTTATAGTTTTGTGGATTGACCTGATTTTTCTATGGGCCCCACCTTTGAGGCTCAAAATAGAGGCTGAGATGGCTCTGAAATAGAAATCTAACAAAAACAATTGACCCTAAAGCGATAACTTTCAAAAATATTTTGAGGCCTTCTACCTTCATGCCCATTTCATAGAACTCAGAGGTTTCTGGTGAACTGTGCTTTCTCCACACCTTCTCAAGTACTCTTCACTCTCGCCTTCTCCACAAGCTCTCTACAGCCATACTTGCTTTGATACAATGTCAGGAGGAAGGAGATAAGGAAGAGAGCTCATATACACACACTCTTAGAATCAAAGAGGAGCACACAAACAGATTGGGGCAAAAATGATCTTTCTTCTTCTATTACATAAAAGGACTGTACAAGAGTGACTTGAAAACAACAATACAACAAGTTCCATATATAAAGAAAAGTACATAAGAAAAATTCTAATGTCCATGAACGAGTGACCTCACAAGAAACAAATGATCTATCACCCTTGGTAGATAAATTTAGTAAAGCTCAATGAAGTGTCCCTGACATATACTAGCGTGACCAATATACATGTCAGAGAAATGAAAAAGTGATAGATGTCATCGTAAATCATCACATGTTGAGCTTGATATCTCAACATCTATAAAGCTGCATAAGACTGCACAATTTCACTTGTTGCACGAACCCGTAGAACTTCATGCGATCACTATCAAGCTTTTTTGATATGCAAATCTTGGGTTTTTCATGAAGGATGAACTAGGATGTTGGTTCATTTGAATACGTTGATTTGCTTGAAGACTCCTGATTCATTCTTGTAATTCTTGGATGAGTGCACCTACATACAAAGTGTTGGTGTAGATCCCAAGCCTACACATTTGGCTTGGACGATGTCATGAAGACTCTACATACATGAAGAATTATAGGAACACATGCTAGTGGTTATTTACCATTGTACCTCATTGTAAAAGTCAACTTGACTTAGAATCTTTTGTAATCACCTACCCAAATGATTCGTGGAAAAGGTAGTTCACTTGACTGAGAGAATATCTCCAAACTTTTAGAAGCTTGATTATAGGGAGCCAAGAATTTGAATTTGAATTCAAATTCTTACTCATTTCATATAAAAGGTGAACTTGAAAAGTCACGGGGTTGTGTCTACTTCCGAGCTTCATTCTACTGTAATTGAGTGTGTGTGAGGACTATATCATAGCCTACACCTCTCTACACCATTAGACAATGCAAGTCATGCCAATGGACCTGTACAAAAGTGCTAATTTATAGATACATTTACATCATTCATCTCTGTGTTCACTGTTTGTCTACTCCAAAGTCTCTCAACTTGGCAAGGGCATATCTCGGTCAATACTCCACCAAATTCAGTGATTTAAAGCTTCTTGGATTCAACGCAAAGTCCTCTACATGCTGACAAAGTTTGAAGTGATTTCATGCAGCCAATTCAGAGAAATCATCGTCGAGGTGCTCACTTGTATATCTGTGCTACAGTCCTAAAAAGTCGGGGGTATATCAAATCTTGATAAATTGATTTCTCTTAGCATAGCTCCTTATTTTACATCATTCCACTTGAAAATGGTAGCTTACTAAGCTAATTGAAGATCCTTAGAAGGAATTTTATCAATTGCTACTGTGCTCGTCACACTGAGCAAAACATTGAGCAGGTGTCAAGAGCAAAATAGAAGGTTTTCTTGAGTTTGTGACTTTCAAAGTTATCTGTTTTGATTCAATCATTGCATACAACATTTCCAAAGGACATAGGCTATTTCTTGGTGTCATTTGGAAGCTAAGGAAGTCTACTAATCAAGGCTGAAGCAAGAGAGGGCTGGTGCAAAGCAGGTTTAGCAGTACCTACTCAGTCTCTTGGATCATCCATCCATCTTTCCCAACAGTGGTATCAGAGCAAATAAGGTAAAATGGGAGATGGTTTTCCTTCATTTATTGACAAGTTGGACAAGAACAATTATCACGCTTGGTCTCTAAGGATGAAGACCTACTTACAAGGAAGGAGTTTATATGGATACATCTCAGGAGATGAGGAATTGCCCTCATTCAAAACAAGAGGATTGCCAACCAAGGAAGAACAAGAAAAGCTCAACACATGGTGTGCTAAGGATGCTTTAGCAAGGTCTTATTTACTCAACTCTATATTTGATTTTTGTTTACCACATATCAGAAATTGCAAGACTTCCCAAGAGACTTGGGAAACCTTGTCATCATATTTTTCCTCCAATACAAGGGATAGGAACAATCAGTTGTGAATTGAGTTCACAACACTAAGGAAGCAACCTAAGCAAGCTCTTTCAGAATTTGTGACCAAAATCAAAGATGTTGTAGATCAGTTAGCAAGCATAGGAGAAGAAATTGAAGAAGAACAAATTGTGAGGCATGTAATCAATAAAATCAAGGCTGATCACAAGTGGAAAAGCTTCACTACTGCAATGGATCTCTACATGGACATGCATACTCCAGATCTTACAACTCTCATGGGTCAACTATTTACACATGAAGCAAAGCTTACCAAGAGTGGAGATACATCCAAAGCTAACAACTCTTCTGCCCTATACAATGATAAGAAGTCTAAGGATAAAGGTAAGAGCAAGAAGGTGGAAGATGAAGGCTCTACCTCCCAAGCCAATTATACAGGGAGAGGTAGATCTTCAAGAGGTAGGGGCAGAGGAGGTAAGCAAGGTAGGGGGAGACCCTAAAATTCATCACCATGTAACATTTGTGGTTTATCAAATCACACCACATATGAGTGTTTCAGGAATTACAAACATCAAAGAGGAAGAGGCTACCAAAGAGGTGGATACTCACAGTCTAGAGGAAGGTTCAACAATCACCAAGGCCACAACAACAATTACAACAACAATTACAATGGCAACCACCAAGGAGGATATATATCCATAAAGGTTTACAACAACTACATAGAGGAGCAAGATGACTCTCTCTTGATCATGAACATGAATTCAAAAACAGGTACAAATGATGATCACCTATTTTACACTGATGCAGGGTGTTCAAATCATGTGGCTGGTAATGTGGCACTACTTTCTGATCTTGAGGAACCAAAAGGTAAACATCAAGTCCAAACAGGTGATGATACAAAACATTATGTAGTTAAAGTTGGAAATGTGAAGACTTGTGATGGTAATCAGAACTTCTTGAGCAGGGTACTTTATGTACCAACAATTACAAAGAACTTAATGAGTGTTGGTCAGCTTGTAGAGAAAGGTTTGCGGGTGAGATTTAATCAATATGGAGCATTGGTGGAGGACCCAAGGCATGGATTCAAGAGGATAGCTAAAGGAGAAAAATTAGGTAGACTTTTAACTTTTGAGTTAGAAGACACAAAGAACATTGCACTATACAGTTATAAGGATCAAACACTTTCAGAACTTGAGATTTGGCACAAGAGATTAGGGCATATAGGAGAAAGAACCTTGAAGCAAATGTGCAGTGACCAATGTGTGCTTGGGATACCTAATGTATCCAAGCAACATATGATTTACAAGTGTGGTGCTTGTCAACTTGGTAAGTCTCACAGGTTACCCTACTCAAGGAAAGGATATATGCATGAAGACTTCCTAGAGTTGGTTCACACAGATGTTTGGGGACCTAGCAAAGATCCCTCAGTCTCAAGTTCAAGGTACTATGTGTCTTTTATTGATGACTATAGCAGATGGACTGTGTTGTATTTCATGAAGCACAAGGATGAGGTGTTTAATTGCTTTAAAAAATATATTGCACTAGTTGAAAATCAGACAAGAAGGAACTTGAAGAGGCTAAGGTTAGATGGATGAGGTGAGTACTTCTCAAATGAATTTGAGGACTTCTTGCACGACATGGGCATCAAAAGAGAAATAACAACAAGGTATTCTCCTGAACAGAATGGGGTAGCAGAAAGAAGAAATAGGCTAATTGTTGAGACAGCTAGATCTATGCTTAATGAGAAGAAGTTACCTAACTACCTATGGGTAATCACTTGATGGTATGACACCTTATGAAGCTTGGCATGGTAAGAGACCATCATTAGATCATTGCAAAATTTTTGGATGTGTAGCATATGTGCAGATTCCCTCACAGGTAAGGGGTAAGCTAGACACAAAGGCTGAAAAATGCATTTTTATTGGGTATGATTTCAATAAAAAAGGTTACAGGTTTTATAACCCTACCAATAAGGGATTTATGGTAAGCAGAGATGTGATCTTTGATGAGAATGATTCTTGGTATGAGAATGAATGCAGGAAAGTGAAACTACCTTATGATTTGGAAGAGGAATTTCCAAAACTCGCAAACGAGGAACCTACTCAGAATGAAGACTCAAGTTCAGATGATGAAGGCACTATCAATCTTGAAGAGTTCAAGGCATGGAAGTCCAAGGGCAAAATGAAGATAAAGAAGCTTGAAGACATATGAATCCTCAACTCAATCAATCAGAAGATCTCAAAGAGAAAGCAAAAAACCTATCAGATATGGGTATGATACATCTCTTGTTACTAAACATTCAGTGTATCTTGCAAAGGATTTTTCAAATGAAGAACCAGGTTCATATGAAGAAGCAATCACCAAATCAGAATGGAAAGAAGCTATGGATGAGGAGATTGAAGCACTCAAGGAGAGTGACACATGGGAGTTAGTACCCAAGAAGGACTCCATGAAGGTAATAGGATCCAGATGGATCTATAAATTGAGAAGAAATTTTGATGGAACAATTAATAGGTACAAAGCCAGACTGGTAGCCAAGGGTTTTGCACAAACCCAAGGCATTGATTATGAAGAAACATTTTCCCCTGTGGCCAAGATGCCAACAATCAGAGTGTTGGTTAGTGTGGCTGCATCCAAGAATTCGAACATGTACCAAATGGATGTCAAGAATGCTTTCTTGAATGGCTGGATTTCAGAAGAAGCTTATATGTCTCAACCTCCTGGCTATGAATACCCTAAGAAGGTAACATTTGTTTGCAAATTGAAGAAGGCTTTATATGGATTGAAGTAGGCACCTAGGGCATGGAATTATAGGCTGACTACATACCTCCAAGACCAAGGATTTATTATGAGCAAGGTAGATACTTCTCTATTCATTAAGAGAAGTAATTCATAGGTAATCTATCTTTGTGTTTATGTTGATGACATCATTATTACAGCTAATGATGTCAATGGAATCAAATATATCAAAAGCCAGATGATGAAAGAATTCACGATCAATGATCTTGGATTATTGAAGTACTTTCTAGGGCTTGAATTAGTTTATACTAATTCAGGGATATACATTACTCAGAAGAAGTATGTACAAGATATGTTAAAGAAATTTCAATTGCAGGATGCTAAAATAGCAAGCACTCCAATGGAGGTAAACTTAAAGCTCAGTGCCCATGAAGGTGATGAAGTCCAAGACATTACAGGTTATCAGAGTATGGTGGGTATCTTGAACTATGCTACCGTAACAAGAATTGATATTGCATATGGATTTAGTGTGCTAACTCAATTTATGCACAATCCAAGGATACCTCACTTGGAAGTTGCCAAGAGAATCATGAAGTACCTTAAGGGTACACAGAACCATGGTTTGTACTTTCCTTACACTTCAGATATTGATATAAAAGTTTATTCAAATGCAGATTGGGCAGGATGCAAGGATGATAGAAGAAGCACTTCTGGATACATTTCTTTTGCAAGTGACAAACCAATCTCATGGTCTGCAAAGAAGCAACCAACTGTTGCATTGTCTTCTACAGAGGCAGAGTATAGAGGGCTAGCTAATGCCACTCAAGAAGCAATATGGATTAAGCTTTTGTATACAAAGTTGGGCTTATATACTAGACCTCCAATTATCTTGGAGATAATACAAGTTCTCTTCGCCTTGCAGCTAATCCTATCTATCATGCCAGGACCAAACACATAGAAGTTCATTATCATTATGTGAGAGAGAAATTGTTAAGCAAGGATATTCAACTGACTTATGTGTCAACCAACATGCAATGTGCAGATTCTTTGACTCAAGCTTTGGATGGAACCAAACTTTGCAGGTTCAAATCTATGATTGGATTGCAGGAAATAATTGAAGGATGAAGATGAAGACTTAAGCCAAAATGTTTGGCTTGAGGGGGAGCTGTTGGTGTAAATCCCAAGCCTACACATTTGGCTTGGAGGATGTCATGAAGACTCTACATACATGAAGAATTATAGGAACACATGCTAGTGGTTATTTACCATTGTACCTCATTGTAAAAGTCAATTTGACTTAGAATATTTTGTAATCACCTACCCAAATGATTCGTGGAAAAGGTAGTTCACTTGATTGAGAGAATATCTCCAAACTTTTAGAAGCTTGATTATAGGGAGCCAAGAATTTGAATTTGAATTCAAATTCTTACTCATTTCATATAAAAGGTGAACTTGAAAAGTCACGGCGGTGTGTCTACTTCCGAGCTTCATTCTACTGTAATTGAGTGTGTGTGAGGATTATATCATAGCCTACACCTCTCTACACCATTAGGAAATGCAAGCCATGCCAATGGAGTTGTACACAAGTGTTAATTTATAGATACATTTGCATCATTCATCTCTGTGTTCAGTGTTTGTCTACTCGAAACTCTGTCAACTTGGAAAGGGCATATCTCGGTCAATACTCCACCACATTCAATGATTCAATGCTTGTTGGATTCAGCTCAACGTCATCTACATGTTGACAAAGTTTGAAGCGATTTCA
Source organism: Ceratopteris richardii (assembly GCA_020310875.1). Taxonomy (NCBI): domain Eukaryota; kingdom Viridiplantae; phylum Streptophyta; class Polypodiopsida; order Polypodiales; family Pteridaceae; genus Ceratopteris; species Ceratopteris richardii. The sequence continues at coordinate 25,740,220 of CM035432.1, read as the reverse complement.
TTCAGCCAATTCAGAGAAATCTTTGTCGAGGTGCTCACTTGTATATCTCTGCTACAGTCCTAAAAAGTCCGGGGTATATCAAATCTTGCTAAATTGATTTCTCTGAGCATAGTTCATTATTTTACATCATTCTACTTGAAAATGGTAGCTTACTAAGCTAATTGAAGATCCCTAGAAGGAATTTTATCAGTTGCTACTATGTTGGTCACACTGAGCAAAACATTGAGCAGGTGTCAAGACCAAAATAGAAGGTTTTCTTGAGTTTGTGACTTTCAAAGTTATCTGTTTTGATTTAATCAGTGCATACAACATTTCCAAAGGACATAGGCTATTTCTTGGTTTCATTTGGAAGCTAAGGAAGTCTACTAATCAAGTCTAAAGCAAAAGAGGGCTAGTACAAAGCAGGTTTAGCAGTACCTACTCAGTCTCTTGGATCATCCATCCATCTTTACCAACACAAAGGATGTCCCATATTGACTTGTGATTGTCAATGTGTTAGGTCATCGACGTGTTGTTGGAGACTCTCAAGTGATGCCACAATCAGTTCATAAGTGTTCTCCATGATGCCTGGTCTTGGACAGAGCCTAGTCTTGCCAAACTATCAAGGAATCACTAGATTGTGCCCCCTGACTAGACTAGACAAGATTTTGGAATTACACTTTCCATTACATGATCATTCACATACAAACATAATACAAAAATATGTAACTGATATGAGAAGTCCCACAACCCAAGAGTGGTTGGTATAGATAACTCAACTAGAGATGATACAGAAGATCTCACAACCTCGGACCATAGGTATGAATCAAGATATCTAGGTCACAAGAACTCTCTTCAAGGGGATGAACTAGATACAAGGAATAATTGGAAAGGATCTTCTACTACAAGATTACAGAAAAACAAGACAAGATGTCCAAGATACATGACTAGACAAGACTAGAACAAAGGAAAAGACTAGAACTTGAACTAGAACTTGAAAGTGCTTACTTGGTGATTACGACTCCTTGAGCTCCCAAGAATGGAATTGGCAAGACTAAGTATGTATGTGGCCAGCTCCTCCTTATATAGGTTTTCAAGGGTGGTTCATCAATCGCAATTATGAATTAATGAGGCCATCGATGATGCCATCAATTAGAAACATGACCTTTGGATATTAGATTCCAGCAAGTAGATAGTCGATGTTGGGGTATTGGCATCTTTTGGACACAATGAAAGAATTAGTTTCCCTAAATTCTAAACCAATCATGATTTATAGAAATTCATATGGATTCCAAGGTTCACAATGGTTTCCTTTATCCATGATAATATGTATGATTGATTATGCTGCTCGTTGGGCCTAATGAAAAGAATATTGTTGAATTTAAGACTGGTTTGCATGCCTCTTTTGAGATTTCAGATTTGCGATATTCACACCATTATTTGAGCATCCTAATCAGAAGCATATTATTGAATTTTAGATTTATTTTGCATGTCTCTTATGAGATATTAGATTTGGTTCATTTGACATGTTGCTTTCTATTAAGCTAACATGTTTACTTATGGTGAAAAAGTTACTAAGTCTTCGAGCTAAAATTTACGCATCATATCATAACATTTTGGCCTTGAACATTGGAAACTTACTGCCACTCCTATGAAAATATGTTTATAGTTGAGTCTTCATGATACTTGAGATGCATTTGATATTTATCCTACCACTAGGTTTTTGGATGCATGATTTACTTATGCATGACGTGACATGATATTGAGATTGATATCTCTCACATGAGCAAGTGTTCGACTATTTAGGTGTCACAAAATTGGCCAACAAGTAAACACATGTTTTGTTGCTTGAGTGGTACCACACTACGTGGATTCCTTAGGGGAATCATTATGAATAGATTTACATGATTTTTAGACTTAGATTGGGCTGGTTTCTATGACACATATGTGTCCACGACTGGTTTCTACTTCATTCCTGATAGCTCATGCATATCTTGGTTGAGAAAGATGTAGCCTAATGTGGTCACTTTTAGTTGTGAGACTGTTTACAAGGTAGCTCTCATAGCGATTATTAACTATGTGGTGCACACATCTTTTCATTGATTTGAGTGTTGGTTAATCATCTATCACTATCATCTTTCCTCATGTTCAAATTGCATTTGTATTTACGAGGAACCCTAGGTTTCATGCCTACACAAAGCACATTGAGGTACACTATAACTATATTGGGGAAAGTCTCTCGGTCGGAAAGATCAATTTGGCTTATGTGCCCAAAAAGGGAAATTTTGAACACCTTTTCACAAAGGATGTACCTAAGGAGAAGTTTGAAGCTTTCTGCATAAGTTTTTTCATGACTCTTGTGTGTGTTGATTTTATTTAGCCGAGCTTGATACTTCCTCATACATTACTTACAAGCCCTTGTTCACCACATCACTCCTGGGGGGACTTGTTGATATATTTGGGTAGTGATGAGTGTTAACATATGTAGGACTATTGGGGTTATTCTTCTCCTCTTTAGAAGAACTTTTGTCCTAGCTTGTATATATGCTTATAACCCTCACATTTCACTTATCTTTTTACATTCACTTGACAATTAGTGTTGTGTTGTTCTCCAAGTTTCTACTTCCTTGTGTTGTTCATGTGCTTTCACAATCCTTGAACTCCAATAGTCTCCCAGTATTGATGGTATTCCTAATGAGTTCTTCATTGACTCAAATGATGTCCTCTTATCATTTCTTCTCTTAATGTTTGACTGAAGAAATTAGGACTATCTATATAAACATTGGGGCTATTAAAAGTATGCACAAAAGAGAGCCCTAAGAGAGATTGACTAGAGACCTATCTCTTGTATGCGCTCAATTTACAAGTTCTTTGTTGTTCCTTTGCTAGAAGACTTAGTAACATCGTGGATAGGATAATATTTCCTAAGCAAAAATGTTTTATAAACAGAACTAGACTTTGAAAAATCTTATGTCAAGATTGAGTGGGATTTCATCCTCCAATCCCTTGATTACATTGGGGCTTGTAAGTCTTTCATCATGAATGGGATCCTCTTTGGGAACGCCTACTCTAGAATCTCCATTAATGGATCTATGTTCATGTCCTTCAAGCATCTCAAATGCATTAGGAAATGGTGTTCCCTTGCTCCTTGGTTGTTTTCCGTGGTTAGTGACACTCTTGATTAGCTTACTAAGTTGTGCATTGAAAAAGGGCTCATTTAGGGAAATCATATCCCCATCTCCCCTCCCTACCTACACCCCAAAATGCTTGCTAATGATACGAACAAGTTAACAAATGTTAATAGTTATTTTTCTTCCAAATTTTTGGATTGTTTCTCCACTTTTTGTTTGGCTAGTTGTTCTATTTTCAACCATATAAAATACTTCCTTTAATACTTCCAACAATGTGGTACCCCTTTCTATCTCTATTTGTAGTTGTGATATCATCAAGGAAGGTACTATTTTTACACTTTTTGGGATCCCCATGGGTATTCATCGTGTCCTTCGAAAGATGGGGATGGATTATAGATAAATTTATAAAATTCGTTCTTAAGGATCTATTCCCTTCAAATTTTCCTATTCAGCAAGTTTTCTGTCCTTATTTATCTTATTTTCCCTTGCTTGACTTATTTTTTTGCTTTTTGGAAACCTTTGTTCAATTTTTGGATATCTCTAGTAGCAATGGTGACTTTGAAGTTTGCAAATTTAACTAAGTAAATGTACTTGGAAACCCTAGCCAAGTGTGTTGATATATATTGTTGGTGATGTGTGTGAACACACTTGGACTGCTGAGGCACTTTTTTCCCTCTTTAGAAGGTTTTTCCCCCCTGAATTATATATATATATATATATATATATATATATATATATATATATATATATATATATATATATATATATATATATATATATATATATATATATATATATATATATATGCTATAACCCTGATGGCTTACTTATCTTTGTAATTTCTCTTGTGTTGTGATCCAAGCTTCTTTGTCTTCTTTGTGTTGTTCACGTGCTTCTATAGACCTAGAGCTCCAACAATTGGTATCAGAGTAGGTCTCCACTTCATCTAGGGCATTGCTCATACCCCTCTAATGAGAGTCTCAAAATCCCACAAAAATTGGTGATCATACTCAAGGTGATTAGGAGCGCAAAACATCTTCACTCTATTGTGTCAAAATCATAATCTCGGCTTGTTTTGGACCTTTGAACACACTCGTAGTGCGAATGTAGGCAATTTGATCTTTTTGTGCCAAACATATATATAAGTTTTGGTTCACTTGTGTAAGCACCTTGAAGTCTGCCAGAGGTTTGGCAGAACTTGAGAGGGTAGTTTTGTTCTGTTGGTGAATCAAAACACCACAAGAAGCAAGCCAATATGATATTAGAACACCTCTATAATCACCAATAGCTTGCCAATACTAAAACTCAACCTTGAGAAAAACTTGACTTTATTCTTACTTCATTCCCATGCATTTTCAGTGACTTTAAGGTTACCTTCCAGTGCTTTATGGTTTCTTTCTTCTGACTTTTTGGTGGTTTATGGTTTCTTTTCGGTGACCTTTCGGTGTCAAAAATTCTTCAAAATCACACAGTCTGGTGTCTTTCTATTGGCTTACTAGTTGTGCTTTTACTTTTGTACAAATTTGAATACTTGACTTCATCAACTTGACATACGTTTATAGTTATAGATAAATTTCTGAGTACACATTGCAGTGTGCAAGGATCTTTCATTTGTCTGTAATAGAAGATGATAGTTTCACAATGATCTGTCACTTATAAAAACCTTCCCACCATATATTCAAAAATCGATTCTAACAAGATCAAGAAAGTGCATCGCGAAAACCCGTAACTATAAGTTACATTCATATAGTTATCAAATCAATTAGATTTCTTCAATAGAGTGAATTGACTCAATTCATGTTTCACAAATATGTGTTTTCTATTAGAGAAGATGTGGAAAGAATGGTATGGCCTTCTTCTTCTAATTATAATCATAGAAAGTTCTCCTACACTAAGTAACCTTCCATCACAATCTCTCTTACAAATTATCTCGACCACCTCTCTCACATGTAGGACTTACAAATCTCGTTTTCTACTCTCTGCTAGACTTCCACTCGATCTCTATCTCCTACAGTCTATATTTGGGCACTATCTATATCCCTCTTTCTCTCTTCCTCTCACTATTTCTCATGCCTTCTCACTCTTCTTCTTGGATTCCTCACGTGAACTTATATACACAACTATATGAGAATGAATGCAGGAAAGTGAAACTACTCTATGATTTGGAAGAGGAATTTCCAAAGCTTACAAAGGAGGAACCAACTCAGAATGAAGACTGAAGTTCAGATGAGGAAGATACTATCAACCTTGAAGAGTTCAAGGCATGGAAGTCCAAGGGCAAAATGAAGATGAAGAAGCTTGAAGACATACCTGAATCCTCAACTCAATCAATCAGAAGATCTCGGAGAGAAAGCAAAAAACCTATCAGATATGGGTATGATACATCTCTTGTTACTAAACATTCACTTTATCTTGCAAGGGATTTGTCAAATGAAGAACCAAGTTCATATGAAGAAGCAATCACCAAATCAGAATGGAAAGAAGCTATGGATGAGGAGATTGAAGCACTCAAGGAGAGTGACACATGGGAGTTAGGACCCAAGAAGGACTCCATGAAGGTAATAGGATCCAGATGGATCTATAAATTGAAAAGAAATTCTGATGGAACAATTAATAGGTACAAGGCTAGATTGGTAGCCAAGGGTTTTGCACAAACCCAAGGCATTGATTATGAAGAAACATTTTCTCCTGTGGCCAAGATGCCAACAATCAGAGTGTTGGTTAGTGTGGCTGCATCAACGAATTGGAATATGTACCAAATGGATGTCAAGAATGCTTTCTTGAATGGATGGATTTCAGAAGAGGTTTATATGTCACAACCTCCTGGCTATGAGGACCCTAAGAAGGTAACATTTGTTTGCAAATTAAAGAAGGCTTTATATGGATTGAAGCTGGCACCTAGGGCATGGAATTACAGGTTAACCACATACCTCCAAGACCAAGGTTTTGTCATGAGCAAGGCAGATACTTCTGTGTTCATTAAGAGAAGTAATTTAGAGGTAATTTATCTTTGTGTTTATGTTGATGATATCATCATTACAGGTAATGATGTCAATGGAATCAGACACATCAATTGCAATATGATGAAGGAATTCAAGATCAATGATCTTGGATTATTGAAGTATTTTTTGGGACTTGAATTAGTTTACACTAATTCAGGGATATACATTACTCAGAAAAAGTATGTACAAGATATGTTGAAGAAGTTCCAATTGCAGGATGCTAAAGTAGCAAGCACTCCAATGGAGGTAAACCTAAAGCTAAGTGCCCATGAAGGTGATGAAGTCCAAGACATTACAGGTTATCAAAGTATGGTGGGTAGCTTGAACTATGCTACCTTAACAAGAATTGATATTGCATATGGAGTTAGTGTGCTAAGTCAATTTATGCACAAGCCAAGGATACCTCACGCAGAGGCTACAGAGAGAATCTTGAAGTATCTCAAGGGTACATAGAACCATGGTTTGTATTTTCCTTACACTTCAGATATTGATATAAAAGTCTATTCAAATGTAGATTGGGCAGGATGCAAGGATGATAGGAGGAGCACTTCTGGATACATTTCTTTTGCAGGTGACAAACCAATTTCATGGTCTGCAAAGAAGCAACCAATTGTTGCATTGTCTTCTACAGAAGCAGAGTATAGAGGGCTAGCTAATGCCACTCAAGAAGCAATCTGGATTAAGCTTTTGTATACAGAACTGGGCTTATATACTAGGCCTCCAATTATCTTTGGAGATAATACCAGTTCTCTTCACCTTGCAGCTAATCCTATCTATCATGCCAGGACCAAACACATAGAAGTTCATTATGATTATGTGAGAGAGAAGTTGCTAAGCAAGGATATTTAAATGACTTATGTGTCAACCAACATGCAATGTGCAGATTCGTTGACTAAAGCTTTGGATGGAACCAAACTCTGTAGGTTCAAATCTATGATTGGATTGCAGGATATAGTTGAAGATTGAAGATGAAGACTTAAGCCAAAATGTTTGGCTTGAGGGGGAGCTGTTGGAGTAAATCACAAGCCTACACATTTGGCTTGGAACATATCATGAAGACTCTACATACATGAAGAACCATAGGAACATATGCTAGTGGTTAATTACCCCTTTATCTCATTTGTAAAAGTCGAAATGACTTGGAATCTTTTGTAATCACCTACCTAAGTGAGCTATGGAAAAAGTAGCTTACTTGATTGAGAGAATATCTTCAAGTCTTTAGGAGCTTGATCATAGGGAGCCAAAATTTGAATTTGAATTCAAATTTTCTACACAATCCTATAAAAATGTACTTGGAAAAGTCGTGGGTAGATCTATTCATTCCCGAGGCTTACTTTACTGAGTTTGACTGTGTGTAAGGACTATACCATAGCCTTCACCTCTCTACACCATTAGGCAATGCTAGTCATGCCAATGGAATTGTACACAACTGTTAATTAGTAGATACATTTACATCATTCATCTATGTGTTCTCTGCTTGTCTACTCAAAAGTCTGTCAACTTGTCAAGGGCCTATCTTGGTCAATACTACTCCAATTTCAGTGGTTCAAAGCTTGTTGGATTCAGCGCAAAGTCACCTACAAAGTTTGAGATGATTTAATTTAGCCAATTCAGAGAAATCTTCGTCGAGGTGCTCACTGGTCTATCTCTGCTACAGTCCTAAAAAGTCGGGGGTATATCAAATCTTGCTAAATTGTTTTCTCTTAGCATAGTTCATTATTTTACATCATTTCACTTGCAAAAGGTAGCTTGCTAAGCTAATTGAATTCCTCTAGAAGGAAGTTTATCAATTGCTACTGTGTTGGTCACTCTGAGCAAAACTTCCAACAGGTATCTAGACCAAAATAGAAGGTTTTCTTGAGTTTATGATTTCCAAAGTTATCTGTTTTGATTCAATCATTGCACATATTATTTCCAAAGGACATAAGTCATTTCTTGGTGCCATTGGGAAGCTAAGGAAGTCTACTAATCAAGTCTAAAACAAAAGCGGGCTCGTACAAAGCAGGTTTAGTAGTACCTACTCAGTTTCTTGGATCATCCATCCATCTATCCCAACAGCCGCAACAACTCCCCGTGAACCACTAATTAGCATCCTCTGATCTCTTCATATGTGCTTTTTTCTCTTTTACTCCTACCATTTCTTTGAATTTGTTTATCTTTTCTCCATCGAGACTTTTTGTTAGAATGTCTACTATCTGATCTTTGTAGGAGTATATACCACTTCAAGTTCCTTGTCCAATACCTTTCTCTCAAGAAATGATACTAAATCTCTATGTGCTTTGTTCTTGCATGAAATGTTGGATTTAATGTAAGATAAAATGAACTCATATTATCTCCAAATATGATAGGTATACCTTGATCTATACCCATATTTTGACAAAGCCTGCATCCATATAACTTCTGTAGATGCTTCTACAAGTCCTTTCGATTAATTCTGCTTTAGTTGATGATAAAGCCATTGTATGTTGTTTCTTTGAACACCAGCTCCCAAGCTAATCACTTATGTATATCATGTATCCATGCATTGATCTTCTGTCATATTGACTTCCTACCTAGTCTGAATCACTCTATGCTCTCAACTTTATGATCTTTATAGTTCCTTCCTTTGATATATGATCCTTCCTTTATAGTTCCTTTGATATATGTTAAAACTCTTTGACTTGAAATCCAATGTTGATCTTTTGGACAATGCACAAACTATGAGAGAACTCCCACTACATAACTAAGATCCGGTCTTGTTAGTGCAACATAAATTAAACTTCCCACTAACAATTGATACTTCCTCATATCTTTGAAATCTGCACCATCATACTTGTTAAGCTTATCATGTACTTCAAGTGGAGTTGAAGCTTTTCTATAATTCTCCATGTTAAACTTTTTCTATAAATTCAGAAGATACCTTTCTTGTGATATATATATGCCATGATGTGCAAAAGTGATTTGCATTCTTAGAAAATATGACAATTTTCTTAGATCACTTATTTTGAATTCTCTTTCAAGTAACCTCTTCACTTCCATGATTCCTTCATTTGAGGTACCTATAATTATAATGTCATCTACATAAAAACAAATGTAGATTATACCATCATCTATTCTCTTGATAAGTAGACTTGCATCTGCCTTTCAACTTTGATATCCAAGATCATTGAGATACTTCACAAGCCTATAGTTCCAAGCTCTTGAAGCTTGCTTTGGTCCAAAGTGCTCATTCAATGTTGTAATCTTGATTTGCGTACCACTTCTTCCGTTCATCAAATCTTACATCTCTAGAAACAATAAACTATTTGCTTAGAGGACTCCATAACCTCTACCCATCTGCTTTTCATCATATTCAATGAGCACATATTTTTCAGCCTTAAGTTTGAGCTTATGTCTAAGTTGTGATGGGCATAGGAAATTGATCCAAACACCTTACAATTATCTAGTGTAGGTTTCTTATCGAGTCAGGCTTCATAAGGAGTCATCCATTTAGAGATGTACATGGTAATCTATTCACAAGACATGTAGCTATATTTACAGCCTCATCCCATAAACAATTCGGATAATTTTTCTCCTTTGACATAGCTCTTGCAAACTCCACTAGAGTTCTGTTTCTCCTCTCTCCCACCTCGTTCCCATGAGGTGTGTATCTACAAGATATTTCTTTCTCGAGTCTTGCATTAAAAAGATAATCATTAAAGTCTTGGGAGATGTATTCTCCCCCTCCATCATATCTTAGCCCCTTGAGCTTCTAAACTGTAACCATTTTTGCATATGCATAAAAAATTTTGAAGGCTCCAAACACCTTTGATCTTTCCTATTAAACATAAAGAGTTATTCATCTTGTAACATCATCAATGAAAAGAACATAATACCTAGATCCATTGATTGATCCTTCTTTTATTCGTCCCCATACATCTATATGTATGAGATCTAGGAATCCATCATGATTGAATGCTTTCTTTTGAAATGGTAATCGTTGCGCTTTTCCCATTTGACATGCTTTGCATTTATAAACCAAGTGTTGGTTCTACACATTTGGTAGTCCTAATATAGATTGATTTGCCACCATAGTTTTAATTCCTCTTTCATTTAAATGACCTAACCTCGTATGCGAGAGATCTTGCTCTATAATCACTTCATCACCATGTGTGATTAAGTCTTGACCAATATTCCCTTTCACTCTCAGAGTAAAGAGTCTACCTTCCTTGTTAGCATAGACAATCTGTTTATATTCATTTTTGGATCTTTCACAAATACTCCTTCATTTGTAAATCTTACTTCAAATGCTTTCTTCAATATTTGACCCAAACTAATCACATTCTGAAGTATTGTGGGAACATACAACACATTGATTCATAAGTCAATGTCACTCCTACACTTCACCTTTCCAATTGAACACACATTGTGTCTTCTGTTATCATCTATTTGAACTGTATCACTAGAAGTACTTTCTTCCAATTTTGACATTAATTCTATATTACTTAACAAATGATTACAACAACCAGAGTCAATATAGAATACCTTGAGAACCAGAGTCAATATAGAATACCTTGAGATCTTCCTTCTCTAATGTACTTATTGAATTCATCATCAATGTTTCATGGTCCTCATTCTGTGTATCATTCGCATAGTTTTAGTAGGTGGTGTTGTTGGATTGGTTCGGTCCCCAATTTCTTCCTCCACCTCTATTATAGCCACCTCTTTGGTTCTTCCTTCCTCTTTGAAACTGAATTTGTTATCTTCCACCTCTGCCTTTGCCATTTGTGCTTTGATTCTGAGTTAAACATGTTGATTATGCCAACAATCATAGGGTAGATGATTACTCAAGCCACAAATCTAGCATGTCTTCTTGTTGTTGTTATGGTTACTTTTCCTCTTGCACTTCCTCTTCCTTTACCTCGGACATTACCTCTACCTTTTGCATAATTTACTTGAGAAGCCAATTCTTCTTCATCCTCTACTTTGCCTTTATCACTTTTCTTCTTATTCTCTGCATACATAGTGGATCTATGTCCTTTATCTCCATCTAACTTCAAATCTTGCTCAAATGTAAGCATCCGTTCAAGAAACTCATTTAAATCTGGTACAAAATGATTTAATGAAAGTTCAATTGGAAGTACAAAAGCTTTCCACCTTTCCTCTCCTCTCAGACCTGCAAGCCAGTGCACAATCAACCTATGATCTTCAACGTCTTTGTCGATAGATCCGAGACTGTCTATGAAGTCCTTCTTCTTAGTGACATAATCTCTAGCGCTCTCACTTTGCTTCTTCTTGAAAGTTCTGAGCTATGACCTTAAGCAAGCCCTCCTAGCTTTATTAGTATTTTGAAAGTGATCTTCCAACACATTCCATATGTCTTTCGTTGTTTCTAAACCTCTCATGTGCGGTAGCAAGGGGTCTCTGATAGTATTGTATATGTAACCTCTTGGGCTTGCATCTTTCTTCTACCATAGCTTCAAAGCTTCCAACTCTTCTTTCCTCGGTCAACTCTCATCTTCAAATGTAGGCTTTCCTTCTTCAGCTCTCTTTTATTTCATTAGATTCTTACTCGTAAGTAAGGCTTCCATTCTCATTACCCAAGAAGGATAGTTATTTATGTCCAATCTCTCAATAGAAATATGATCTGCCATGGTCTTCTTGCTTTCGGTGCAACCTATGAGCTTGAAGTTAAAGAATGATACCTTTGTAGATATTTATCTTTGAAGATAATCTCAGAGTAATTGTTGATGCCTTTTGTTGTTGAATGCTTCAACTTTCACCTTTTCCCTGAAACCTTCTTCAATCCTCTTGTATCTGCCACCCCTTTTACTCGTAAGGACCTTTCTACTTGATACCACTTGTTGGTGAATGAAAACACCACAAGAAGCAAGATAATGTGATATTACAAAACCTCTATAATCACCAATAGCTCACCAATACTAAAACTCAACCTTGAGAAAAACTAGATTTTATTTTTACTTCATTCTGATGCATTTCTAGTGACTTTACGGTTTCTTTCCAATGGTTTATGGTTTCTTTCCGATGACTTTTCAGTGATTTATGGTTTCTTATTGATGACTTTCCGATGTCAAAACTTCTTAGGAATCACACAATCTAGTGTCTTTTTGTTGGCTTACCACTTACGCTTCCACTTGGACAAATATTCAAATACTTGACTTCATCAACTTGACATACGTTCACAATTGAACATAAATTTCTCAGTACACGTTTCAGTGTGCAAAGATCTTTCATTTGTTTATAATAGAAGATGTTAGCTTCACATTGATCTATCACTTATGAGAACCTTCCCACTATATATTCCGAAACTGATTCGAACAAGATCAGGAAAGTGCATAAAAAACACTCATAATTGTAACTAATGTTCATACAATTATGAAATGAGTTAGATTTCTTCACACAGAGTGAATTGACTCAATTCCTATTCCACAAATATGTGTTTTCTATTAGAGAAGATGTGTGCAAAATGGTATGGCCTTCTTTCGCTCATAGCCATATAAAGTTCTTCTACACTAAGTATTTTTCCATCAACATCTCTCTTAAAATCTATCTCGACTATGTCTCTCACATATAGGACTTAAAAATCAAGTTTTCTACTCTTTGCTACACTTGGGCTTGGTCTATATCTGCTACAATCTATATTTTGGCATAGTCTTTATCCCTCTTTCTCTCTACCTCTCATGATTTCTCAGACCTTCGCACTCTTCTTCTTGGATTCGTCAGGTGAAATTACATACACGACTTATCTAGATGCTCCTAAAATCAAGAACCATAGAATTTTTGGGATTTTGATAACAAAATTGGTTCTCTAGTTTACACAATATTATAATTGTGAATTTGTCCCTTCATGTAGCATAGATTTTTGAGGGTCTAATTTACATAGATCTTAGTCCTTCTTCTTCTCGTTGACGTCTTCTTGTCTTGATGTCTAATTAGTCATTGAAGACCCAACATGTTCAACTTTTTGAGATATAGTCATTTTTTTGCATGAGGTTATTTTACTTAGTGGCCATGGCTAAAAGTAGTGATGTACTTTGTATGTTGGTTGTCAAGGATAAGTTGGATGGTACCAATTATCTATTATGGGCATATATGATGTGTCATGTATTGGTTGCAAAAGGACTATGGAATATTGTGGAGGGTTTTGAAAAACATCCTACTACACATACAAATACAATTGCTCGAGGTGATGCATATGGAATTAAAGATGATGATCCTCGGGTTCGTGTTCATGTTGTGATTCCTACAACACCTACTGTAGAGCAAATTTGTTGGCATGGTAGAGATGCTTGAGCACATGCATTGATATAATTTTCTATCAAATGTGCCATTATTCATCACATTCAATCCTGGAAAACAACAAAGCATGCTTGGAATACACTTATCACTTTATATGAAGTAAGGAGTGAGTCTCATGTTGCTTAGCTCTGGAAACAGCTAGAGAGTAAGCACATGAATGAAGGAGATTCCATGGATAGCTTTTTCATAAAGATCAATGATTTGAAGGAGGAGTTGATTTCTATTGATGAAGTTTGCTAGACAATTCACTTGTGCAGCCTATTCTGAATGGTCTTCCACATTTATATGAGAGTTTTTCTTCTACTCTTTGATTGATGATGAAAGGCAATCCAAATGTCTTAACATTTAAGGATTGAGTCTCTATTCTATTGCAGGAAGATGAGTCTAGGCACAACAGGTCGATTATGCTTGTTGCAAATCAAGCTTCCTTGGCTAGTCAAAAGTTAAAAGCTAAATGGAACTTAAGTACCAGTAAGAAAAAATTTGCTAATTCTACAAAATCAAAGAAGGATGACAAAGACGAGAAGAAAAAAAAGTTAGTAATTGTTTCCTTAAATAATATAAAGGAAAATGATCATATCATAAAGAGTTGTCCAAATTTGGGTACAAAAGAGGCAAAGAAAAAAGAGGTTAGAATGGTTGTTCCAAATGCCTCTACACCCAAATTAGAGTCTATAAATCCTATGTAGAATGAAGAATGGGCATTTACTAATGTTTGTTGTTATGACCCACCTTCTCATGAAGAGTTTATGTTTGTAGTAGAGTAAGATGTTTGTTACTTTGATAGTGTGAAAACCAAATATATTACCTCGTAGTGTAGGTTCTTCACTTCACTTGATCTTGTCCCTATAGAGAATACTGTCACATGCGCCAAAAACTCCTCTTATGGTGTCATGGGAGTTGATAAGATCATTCTAAATATTGTTTATGGTAGCTCTTTTACATTGTCAAATGCTTTATTTGTGCCAAGGATCAAGAAAAAGTTTCTATCCAATTCAGCATTAGCAAAGATCGAGTTGGTTATGAAAATTCTTGATGATAAATGTAGAGTTGATGATCTATCCAATGGAGACATCATTATTGCTTCTAGCATTTTATGTCATGGGATGTATAAGCTCATAGATTATGCAAAATTTGTGAATGTTTCAGCATGTGTAGTTCAAGATTCTCAGGCTCTGTTAGATGCAAATCTTTGGCATGCATGCTTTGGTCATCTAAATTTTTCTAGTTTGCTATGTCTATAGAATTATGCAATGGTATCCTCTCTACCCAAACTTGACGCACCTCTTAAACATGTCTATGAAGTTTCTAATTTAAGCAAAATGCAATGTTCCTCCTTCCCAAAAGATAGTTCAATATGAGCTACTCAGAAATTGCACCTTATTCACAATGATGTTTGTGGTCTTATGCAAACAACGTCTTTTGGGAACTATATTTTTTTGTGATTTCATTGATGATGTTTGTAGGCATGCATGGTTATATCAATTGAAAGTAAAGTTTGAGGTGTTTATGTGCTTCAAAACGTTTTTGGTTTTGGCTAAAAAACTATTAGCATGTAAAATATGCACCTTTCGTTCTAATCTCGGGGGAGGGTGGTGTTAGACTTAAGAAATCATAGGCATGAGATGGTTGAACCACACCCTAAGAGGGAGGATGAGGAAGTAATCCTTCACCATGGCTTTTGGGGCAAGTGGTTATCCCATCATACTACTAGCCAATAGATCATGAGTTCGAATCGCGCAATTGGTATCAGAGCCTAGAAACTAGGCTTGGGCAAGGAAGGCATGCCTATCTCTTTTAAAGATGAGCCCAACAAATAATAGAGTGTATCTCCCACTCTGTAGGTCGGATTTAGACATATAAGATACCCTTGGAAAGCTCTTGGAGCAAGCTTTGAATTCAAATTCAAATTTTCACCATAAGGTGAGTCGTAGTCTTTAGGCTTTACTTTCTCCTCTATAAACTAGCAAGGATTTGAGATTTGATTCCTCCTTACTTCACATGGAGTAAGTGCAGTCATGATATGCACTTTTACAAGGATGAGAGCTAATTGAATTTTACAAGGGAATAGTCATATGTGACTATATGAGATATATGCTAATTCAATCTTCCAATGAAAGGTCTAGATTGAGGATCCAAGATACCTAGCATGGGTGAGAACCATGCTCAAAATATTGGGGTTGAGAATAAGGAGCTCAAGAGACCAAGGTTGGGAACAAGGCAATTCCGTAAGCAAGTGGTCAAAACGTAGAGAGGCAAGATTCAAGAAACCAAGGTTAAGAGCAAGGGTTCAAGAGACTAAGGTTGAGAACAAGAAGGTTCGAGAGGCTTTGCAAGGGTAAGGACATCAATTCAAGGGGAGATCAAGGATTGATCATTCAGGATAATGATCTCTTGAAGGGGAAGAGAGTGTTAGACTCAAGAAATGATAGGTAGGAGATGGTTGAACCACACCCTAAGAGGGAGGATTAGGAAGTGATCCTCAACCATGGCTTTTGGGGCAAGTGGTTAGCCCATCATACGTGTAGCCAATAGGTCCTGAGATCAATTCGCATAGGTGGAGGGATATATGCATTTTTATTTTAATGCATTTCTAGCTCAAAATGGTGTTGCGAACATTTGTTTTATGTAGGGTACAAGTTTCAAATTATGTAAATACCTTTGGGAAGTCTTCAAATACTTCAAGAAGGCTCATATAATTCATAAAATGTAGCAAAAATACCATGTGATTTCTAGAACATGGTGAGTCAAATTAGTGAGTCACAAAGGAGCTTTAGTGGTGTCCTAGTGGAAGGTCGATGTGGCTAGTTCTCAAAGTCCATCAATACTTTGCTTATTTGAGCACTTGAGTCATGTAATATCTCCATCCAAGTATCTACCACGAATTTATATGTATTAGGAAGGTTTTAGATCAGTTTCCCATGCTATAAAAAGAGGAGAAAAGTCGTGATCTGTGGGATGTCCAATAGAGTCATATGTGTATCTCTACACTATTGTAGTTTTGTATGTAGCGATTGCAGAGCTTGTATCTCCCTCATTGTATATCCAAATTACATGTTTGATAGCTCACTGGAAAGCTCTTACTGGCTACTTTTTCCTCTAGATTTTCATAATCAGTGCATTTGTGAGCGGAGAGCAATACTCTCTGCAAGTAGTGTGTGTTCTCTGTTTTTTATCCCTGCTGAAGGTCTCCATTAAACCTCAAACGTGCAGAGGTCATATCTCCTTGTGTATGTATCCAAATCATGTGTTCTTTGGCTTGTTAGAAAGCTCTTTAAGTCTACTTGTATTCTGGAAAGTTTCAAAGTCATTGGTATTGTGAGTTAAGAGCAGTAGTCTCTGCAAGTGATGTGTGTCCTCAGGTTCATCTCTGTTTCAAGGTCTCCATTAAAGCTGCATATTGCAGAGGTCATAGCTCATTGTGTATTTATCCATTTGAGGTGTTCTATATCTTTTTGGAAAGCTCTTAGAGTATAGTTTATGTGTCTGAAATAGTTTTGGAAAATTCTAAGTGAGTAAAGAGCAATTTGCTCTGCAAGAAAATTGGTTTATGCATACAAGTTTGTGAAAAAGTCAACTAGGTCGTGTTGGGTTTCACCTACTTCTAGCTGTACTTTGGAGATCAATAAAATCCAACATTGGTATCAGAGCAAGTACTTGGAGGCTTGGAGAAGGTTATCATACCTTGACGAAGAATTTGAAGCTATCAAAGAAGCAGTTCATCATCAACACTACACAAAGGTAGAAGAAGATTGCAAGGAGGCATCTGAAGCAACATCCAAGCAAAGAGAGGTGCACATACCTCACTTACAAGGTAAATATTATATTTCTTCTCATCACACACATTGGAAAGGAGGCATAAAGGAGGAAGGTTAGCATTTGTATTATGGGAGACCAACATGCACAAATAGAGAAGCTTGATAAGACCAATTATCAAGCATGGAGGTTTAGAATCACAGCATACTTGCAAGGTAGAGGCTTGTATGGTTTGATTGACGGCACACATATCAAACCCACATTACCAGAGGACCCAAATCAGCAACAATTGAGGGAGTTTAGACTTTGGAATGAGAGAGACAAAAGGGTTATATTCATTTTATCACAAAATATTTAAGATTCAATGGTAGGACACATACAAGATCTAGACACAAGTAGAGATGTTTGGCTTGCATTGGAAAGGTTGTATGCTACAGGTACAAGAGCAAGGAAGATTCAACTAAAAAATGAGTTGAATAACATAAAGAAAGATACAAGGACATCGGTCAATGATTACATATTGAAAGTTAAAGAGATTGCAGATCAACTAGGATCAATTCAAGCTCATGTGGAGGACGACGACTTGGTTGCACATACTCTCAACGGACTCAAAGATGATGAGAAATGGAAACCCTTCATTACTTCAGTTTATGTCAGAGGAGAATTACCAGATTTTGATCAACTTATTGCCCTCATGGTCACGGAGGAGATGAATCTAAATGGTTCTACTTCAAATCAAAAAGGATCTCAAGGACAAGCTCTTTATGTAGGATCATCAAGAGGTGGAAACAGAGGTGGAAGAGGTTCAAATAGAGGTCGAGGAAGAAAGAGCGATGATCAAAGGACTTCAAGTGGCTTCTTCAACACAAGAGGAAGAGGAAGATCAAGCGCTAGAGGTACCAGAGGCTACTACAACTACAACCAAAGACAAAGGAGTGAAGATAATAAGAACAATTGCTATATATGTGGAAGGTATGGACACTATGCCAAAGATTGTTATCAAAATGAAAATAATCAAGGTGGTAATCAAAGAGGAGGCTATTCAAGAAGAGGTAAACAACAAGGAAATTATGCAGTTGAAGGTAAAATTGATGATTATGATTCGCTTCTAATGATGAATGTTGAAACTAAGATGAATTGCAATAGCGATGTATGGTATGTAGATAGTGGTTGTTCTAATCACATGTCTCATGATGCTTCATGGTTTTCTAATATGCATAATCTGTCATATAAAGGTCATGTTGAAACAGGAGATGATACAACACATAAGATTATGTAGGTTGGAGATGTTGTTTTGCAGGACAAAAGCAAGACAAATTGCTTGAAGGATGTACTTTATGTGCCAACTATAACTAAGAATTTGATGTCGGTTGGTCAAATGGTAGAAAAAGGTCTACAAGTGAGATTTAATCATGCAGGTTGCTTCATTGAGGATCCAAAGCAAAGGAGGTTAATTGCTAGAGGTCAAAAACAAGGTAGATTATTTACATTCAAGGTAAACCCAAATCATACAAACTATTTCTCTTATGGTATGCATCGAATAGCAGAGCTTGATCTATGGCACAAAAGGATTGGACACATGAATGTACACAGGTTAAAGGAGATATCAAAGAAGAGGATTCTTGAAGGATTACCTGATCTTACTAAGCAACATATGGTGCATCTTTGTGAAGCATGTCAAATGGGTAAGCAGAGTAGACAACCTTTCAAGCATTCAAGCTATGTAAGTGATGGTTTGCTAGATCTCATACACACAGATGTGTGGGGACCTACTAAAGAGGCATCCTTGGTTGGTAATAAGTACTATGTATCATTCATTGACGATCATAGTAGAATGACATTTGTGTATTTTATTAAACATAAGAGTGAGGTCTTTGATTGTTTCAAGAAGTTCAAAGCATATGTCGAAAAGCAAACAAGAAGGTATATTAAGAAGTTAAGATCCGATGGAGGGGGAGAGTATTTCTCTCAAGCTTTTACTGATTTTTTGCATGATGAAGGTATCAAAAGAGAAGTTACATGCAGGTATACTCCACAACAAAATGGAGTTGCTAAAAGAAGAAACAGAATCATAGCAGAAGCATCTAGAAGCATGCTTAACGATATGTGTTTGCCTAATTATTTTTGGGCTGAAGCTGTTAGCACAAGTGTTTACATTATGAATAGAGTTCCGACTGCTGGAGTTCATCATTTGACACCATATGAGGTATGGCATGGAAGGAAACCAAGTGTAAGTCATTTGAAAGTATTTGGTTGTGTATGTTATGTACATGTACCTAGTGAGGTGAGATCTAAACTTGATGCGAAATCAGAAAAATGTATATTTATTGGTTATGCAGATACTCAAAGAGGATATAGATGCTATAATCCTCATACCAATAAGGTTGTTGTGTCAAGAGATGTTAACTTTGATGAATCACTTTCATGGTATGCAAATAAGAATTGTTTGTAGGTCATGGATGAAAATGAAGAAGGTGTGGTTGAAGGAGATGAATGCATAGTTCAGCCATCAGGAAGTTTAAATGATGAAAGGAGTGGTTTAGATGAAGAAAGAGGATCACCTTTCAATGGAAGATTAAGGCAAGAGTCA
The DNA here is from genome assembly GCA_020310875.1 of Ceratopteris richardii. Lineage (NCBI taxonomy): Eukaryota > Viridiplantae > Streptophyta > Polypodiopsida > Polypodiales > Pteridaceae > Ceratopteris > Ceratopteris richardii. The sequence goes on along the minus strand of CM035432.1, from coordinate 25,720,484 downwards.
CCTCCAAGTGTTAAAAGTAAAGGTAAACTCAAACTTGTTGAAGTTAATGATGAAGGAGAGGAAATTAGTGATGTATGTGAGTATGGAGAATCATCAAAGGTTCCTAATAAGAAAGGAAGAGCATCTACATTGGAGGTAAGAAGAACTTCAAGAGTAAGTAAGCAACCTCAAAGGTATACTTATGAATCTTTCATGAATACTCATTATGCTTTTATGACAAAAGTTGAGCAGGAAAATGAACCCACATGTTATGATGAGGCCAAAGGAGATGAAAAGTGGGAGAAAGCAATGAGAGAAGAAATGGAAGCACTACAGGATAACAAGACTTGGAATTTAGTTCCAAGTACACCAAAGCAAAAGGTAATTGGTTGCAAGTGGGTTTTTAAGATTAAAAGAAATAGTGATGGTAGTGTGTCTAGATATAAGGCTAGACTTGTAGCAAAAGGATATAATCAAACTCAAGGTGTGGACTATGAGAAAACATTTAGTCCAGTAGTAAATATGGCAACGGTGAGAACTTTGTTGGCTTTAGCTGCAAGTAAAAGGTGGAATATATATCAACTCGATATAAAGAATGCCTTTCTTAATGGTGAGTTAAATGAAGAAGTGTATATGTCACAACCAGATGGTTATGTGGATGCAAAATGTCCTAATCATGTATGCATGTTAAAGAAGGCATTGTATGGTCTTAAGCAGGCACCAAGGGCATGGAATGCAAGGTTGGTAAAGTATCTTATGCTGCAAGGATACACAGCGAGTCATGCTGATCCTTCACTTTATGTAAAACATGTAGATGGTATGTGTGTCTATGTATGCATTTATGTGGATGACTTGTTGATTACAGGGAATGATGCAAAAGCAATTGATGAGATAAAAGGTAATTTGGGAAAGGAATTTAAAATTTTAGATCTTGGTTTGCTCAGATACTTTCTTGGGATTGAAATTGTGTATAACGATGAAGGTATGTGGTTGATACAAAGAAAGTATATATGTGATATGCTGAAAAGGTTTGGTATGCAGGAATGTAAATTTGTTTCTACTCCAATGGAATGTAATGTAAAGCTGAGTGCAAAGGAAGGTAATGAGTTGCATGATATGAATGTATATAGATCCATGGTAGGATCTTTGATTTATGCAACAAAAACTAGACCTGATATATGTTATGCAGTGGGAGTATTGTCACAGTTTATGCATGAACCTAGAGTACCTCATATGCATGCAGCGAAAAGAGTGCTTAGGTATTTGAAAGGTACCATGAACGAAGGATTATTTTATAGTCATGATGCTGATCTAACTCTTAAAGTCTTTAGTGATGAAGATTGGGCTGGAAGCAAAGATGACAGAAGATCCACAAGTGGATATGTGGTAGTAGCAGGAAACAAGACATTAACATGGAGTTCAAAGAAACAGCCTACAGTTGCTTTATCTTCTACAGAGGCTGAGTATAGAGGTTTAGCATTGGCTACTACTGAGGTTATGTGGTTTAAAAAGTTGTTTCATGACTTGAATGTGCAGGTTGATGTACCACTGATATATGGGGATAACTTGAGCAGCATTCATATGACCTCAAATCCTATTTTTCATGCTAGAACAAAGCATATAGAGGTTCACTATCATTATGTTCGAGAGAAGGCCATGAACAATGAAGTGCAGGTTTCTTTTGTTGGAACAAAGGATCAAGTTGCAGATATCTTCACCAAATCCTTGGATGGACCAAAGCTTCAAAGATTCAACTATATTCCTGGCATGAAGGAAATACCCTTTGAAACTTGAGGGGGGGAATGTTGCGAACATTTGTTTTATGTAGGGTACAAGATTCAAATTATGTAAATACCTTTGGGAAGTCTTCAAATACTTCAAGAAGGCTCATATTATTCATAAAATGTAGCAAAAATACCACGTGAGTTCTAGAACATGGTGAGTCAAATTAGTGAGTCACAAAGGAGCTTCAGTGGTGTCCTAGTGGAAGGTCGATGTGGCTAGTTCTCAAAGTCCATCAATACTTTGCTTATTTGAGCACTTGAGTCATGTAATATCTCCATCCAAGTGTCTACCACGAATTTAGATGTATTAGGAAGGTTTTAGATCAGTTTTCCATGCTATAAAAAGAGGAGGAAAGTCCTGATCTTGTGGGATGTCCAATAGAGTCATATATGTATCTCTACACTATTGTAGTTTTGTATGCAGAGATTGCAGAGCTTGTATCTCCCTCATTATATATCCAAAGTACATGTTTGATAGCTCCTTGGAAAGCTCTTATTGTCTACTTTCTTCATTTTCATAATCAGTGGATTTGTGAGCGGAGAGCAATACTCTCTGCAAGTAGTGTGTGTTCTCTGTTTTTTATCCCTGCTGAAGGTCTCCATTAAACCTCAAACGTGCAGAGGTCATATCTCCTTGTGTATGTATCCAAATCATGTGTTCTTTGGCTTTTTAGAAAGCTCTTTAAGTCTAATTGTATTCTGAAGAGTTTCAAAGTCATTGGAGTTGTGAGTTAAGAGCAGTAGTCTCTGCAAGTGATGTGTGTCCTCAGGTTCATCTCTGTTTCAAGGTCTCCATTAAAGCTGCATATTGCAGAGGTCATAGCTCATTGTGTATTTATCCATTTGAGGTGTTCTATATCTTGTTGGAAAGCTCTTAGAGTCTATTTTATGTGTGTGAAACAGTTTTGGAAAATTCTAAGTAAGTAAAGAGCAATTTGCTCTGCAAGAAAATTGGTCTATGCATACAAGTTTGTGAAAAAGTCAACTAGGTCCTGTTGGGTTTCACCTACTTCTAGCTGTACTTTGGAGATCAATAAAATCCAACAAATGGGATAAATCATTAGTGTACAATGATGTATAAAATTCAATAGAATGCATTTGCTGAAAGGAAGAACAGGTCACTAATGGACATGGCAAGGTGTATGGTCAAGAGTTAGCCCTTAGTACATTTTTTGGCTTGAGGTTGTTATGTCTGCAACATATGTACTTAGGGAGTGTCCCATGAAAGCATTGTAGTCTACTGCTCCATATGAGGCTTGTCATGGTCATAAGCCATCTATTGCTCACCTGCATGTCTTTGGTTTCTAGCATATGCATTAGTGTCTGAACAACAACGTAGGAAATTGGATGATAAAGCAGTGAAATGTATTCTTTTTGGTTATAGTTATGAAATTAAAGGCTATCTTCTGTATCATGCACATAGTAGGTACATTTTGGTTAGCGGTGATGCTTTTTTCTAGAAGATGCAATTCAGCCATTACTGTCATGTACTAAGGAGACATCAGCTAACTCCAAATATGTGTATGACACTTTAGTGCCTCTTTTTACAGGTGGAGAGTCTAGTGCTAGTCCAAATCAGGTAATTTCTCAACCTTTGTAGGTTCCACGTGATGATGCAAGTCATTCCATTTTTTATGTAGACTTACATGATGCACTTAGTGATGAGGTTTGTTAAAGAAAAGGCAAAAACTATGCCTAAATGCATAGTTGAGGCTTTGTGAGATAGAAAATTAGATGCACCTCTATCATATCATACTCGTTCAGGCTCTCATATTGCTTCTTTTCCATCAGATTACTATGCTATGATTGCCTCTAGTATTTGTCATGAGAATGAGCCTATCTTGTTTAATGAAGCACAAAATTCAGAAATTCAGATGGATGCTATGCAATCGAATTAGGTTGCTATTATGAAGAATGGTACTTAGTCTTTATGTGACTTGCCTCTTAGCAAGAACGCCATTGGTGTTGGTGCAAATTCCAAGCCGTCACACTTGGCTAGGCATTGAAGGAGTTATGAGCAACTCTTTGAAGAACCACATGCACCATTGCTTATGGTTTTCACCATTAACTTTTGTAAAAGTCTCATGACTTGGAGGAATCTTGTAAAGCCACTAAACCCGTGTAGTTAGGAGAAAAAATAAGCTAGGAATTCTCATGAGAGAATATCTCCACATTTAGAGGAAGAACTATTAGGTGGAAGATCATTTGAATTTCTAATTCAAAATTTGAAGAATCAATGTGGGAGCGATTCGTGACGACTGGTGGATCAATTCAATCGTCTCGCTAAGGGCGCACATAGGGTGACTATGCAGAACAAGTATAATTTTCCTAAGGCCCATAGGGCAAAGCGTTTCTATATCTTTGGACTGCATCTATATAGGATGGTAGGATTAATTCCTCACTAACTACTTTATCTTTAACGATTTCTGTTACGTTTAAATCTAATTGAGAATTATCAGTGTTTCTAGCTACGGATGGTGGAAAAAGATCTTCACTATTTCCAGTACTAGGTGGAACAATGGAAATTAATGGTAATGTTCTCCATTATTTTTGTTTCCATTCGTGTTTCACAAATGAAGGGTTATCCTAAGATGATTTCATAAGAACAATTATCTTGTATAAAAAAGTGAAATGTTTCACTTATTCGACCTATTGAAATTGGAATGTTTGCACAAGCTCTAAGAAGTGCACTACATCCGTTGTCTGTTGTTCTCATAATCCACTCATGTTGTTTATCTATAGGCTATCTAAATTTATCATATAATTCTTTTGATATTAAGTTAATTTCTGAGCCTGAATCTAGTAAAGCTAAAGTTGTACATGAATTTTTCCTATCTCCTAAATTTATTTTAATCAGAGGTGTTCCCTTGGCCCAAAAACTCTTTTTGTAATTGCTTTCAGATTTTTCTTGTATATTATCTAGAAGAATTGGTCCTAAAAAATTTTTATTAACATATCCTTCACTTTCCTCCTCACCATCACAATCAGAAGAAAAGGAATCTTTAGAAATATAAGATACATCTACATTTTCATGCATATCAATATCAGTATTTAGTGGAAATCGTTTTCTTTTAATCATTTCAATAAATTTATCTTTAAATTCTAATTTAGCTATAGTAAATAATTGTTCAAGTGACATAGTCACTTGACTTTTTAAAAGAATATCATATAATATTTCTTTTGTGTCATTTTTTTGTTCTAGTTCTGAAGTTAAAATAGCTTTTGGAATTCCTTTGGGTTTCTTTGATTTTCCCTCATTTTTATCTGTTTCTTTATAGTCTTCGAATCTAATTCAATAAGCTTTGATTCTAAAGGTTTTTTTGATGTCTCAGGTTGTCTGCTCTCCCTCATATCTCTTCTTTTCTACTGATTTGAATCTAAATTTGTATTTTCGTTAAATTGTATATTTTTAGGTTATTTTCTTAATTGTTTTCTAGTTACTCTTTGATTAGTTTCATCTAAATCTTGAGTTTCATCTCTTTTTCTCTTTTCTTCCACATTTTCTATATGTGAAAAGATATAGAAATGATCTACAGGTGAGTTCCATGTTGTTTTGTTCATTATATCATCTCTAGCTTTTATTAATGCTTTTATTGAATATTTTTTTGTTTCATGTGAGGTTTCATCATCTAGATCACTTTCATCACATTCTAACCTAACCTTAGATGAGCTTCTTTGTGCTTCAGATATATTTTCATATAGTTTTTGCATTCCCCCTTTTCCCCAATTTACAGCTAGTGGGAGGTGGGTGTGGTAATCACATAGTTTTTTATCAATATCAATTACTAGTTTTCTTTCTTTTGCCTCTTTTAAAGATTCACACGCATAAGACATATGTTCTGTAGAGTTGCACCAAACACATCGTCAGGTGGGTGCAGCTCTTCGTTCATTGTTCTAAGCTACTGGTTGATTCATTAAAGGTGCTATAGGTATAGGAGTTATTTGTGGGCCATGAGTAAACTAAGGACCTAAAATTGTCCTATCTTGACTAGTTAAAGAATGAACTGTGTTTTGAAGTGTAGCCACTTCTTTAGATATAGTCGTATGCATCTACAACATATTATCTAATTTACTAAATAATATTTCAAATTCTAACTCACTAGGAATTAAAGATGTAGATGCTTGCTCACTTGTACTAGAAGTTATATTAATTTTAGGATTTTGAGTAGTTGGACCTACCGTTGGGAAACTTGAATTCATATCATATAGTAATGACTGCCTTTGTTTCATTTGTGCTACTACTTCTACTACTTGTTTTAGTACTACCCAGTCCTCCGTTAAAGCATATCTTTTGCTTCAAACTCGCGATCTTGAAAAAAATGATGAACGCTTCCTATGATCACATTGTTTCCTACCATAGGTAGCCAAAACTTCAATTGCTATACTTATTGTTCGTAAGAGTGTTGAGCTGAAAACTTCCATAGAAATAATTAAAAGGCTTTGAACAACAGATTTTTCATGCGAATGCACCATTGGAACCAATATACAAGACATTAGGTCACATTTGAGGACATCAACCTAATCCGTACGTTCAGGTTTAAGTTTTAAAACTTGTGCCCATCGACACAAAATCAACAATTGAGATGAAGCAAAAAACCAACTCATGATTTTCCATAGATCCCCATGCTTGGAAGATCGGAGATGGCATAATTGAAATACTATGGACGAAAATCTTAGAATCAAAAGAAATATGGACTACCATTCGTGACTTAACAAGAACAAGTTTTCAAACTCGTCTTCGATTAACACAGAGTTCAAGTTCAAAGACCTATGGAACTCGCTTATCAAGAACAGAAAAAAGAAATCCTTATGTGGAAACTCCTCCACAACAAAATTTGGATCAATGTCAAAGCAAGTAATTTCTGTGGTGCACCCCTATGTTGTAAGCATTGCATCATTGGAAGAGACGACTTCACGCACATCTTCTTTTCCTACCCTAAGGCTCACCAAACATGGCAATGCCTAAGCAAGCTTATTGTGCTGCCGCATCAAGTGAGATTGGAAGCATGCTCTTCTTTGCAAACCAGTTGGTTGGTCCTCTACTATGTGGAAGTTTGTAAGAAGTCAACTAGTCTATGTGGAAAACTTCAAATTTGAGGCACCTTAAGGTGTTCATTCTAGAAAAAAAAAAGTTGAGAAGCAAGTGGGATCCTCATGAGGGGGCAAGAATATTATAAACTTTCTTTGTTATTATCTCTAGCCTTCTTGTATTTTCCTTACTTCAAGCATGGTTTTTGAAAAAAAAAGAGTTAAAAGGTAGGTAAGCAGAAGATAGGTGATCTTATCACGCCCTCTATCAAGTACCCAATTGCTTTTGCGCTTGTGTTTCTTTCAAGGTGGGATCATCTATTGTGCTGCATATGCTCTTTTTCTTAATCTAATAGAGCTTAAATTAAACCAAAGAAAACGTACGAAATAGAGGGCAGATAGGCCAAAGCAAGGATACATAGGACTTTTGGCCTCTTTTGTACCTCCCCTCTTTTCCTTGTATCTCCTCGTTGGTTAATAATTTTCATTTCCTTGAAAAGGAAAAAGGAATATAGGGAGGTACAAAGAAGACTAATAACCTTATCATCTTCTTGGTGGGGGACACACTTGCTTTCGAGCTCGTTGTTCTCAATGCGAAATAGAAGGATTAACCTATGGTCTACTGTTGGGAGTCTCGTCAAAGATGATAGTGCATAGTTCATGCCGAGTTCCCCAAATTTCTTCGCATCATCCAAAGTGCTTGTTTCTAGATGATTGATTGATCTAGATTAAGGGCTATACTCATTTTGTCCCACACTCGCACTCTTGAGGCAAGAGAAGTAGATGTCCCCTATGTCCTCTTTTCCACAACAACGTCTTTTACAAGATCACACATTTTTCAAGATCCCAAGGCGAAGAATTTGCGATAAGAACAAAGCTTTCTTGCATTTCATTAAAAGGTGCTAGATCTCTTTAAACTTGAAGTCGATCCATTGAAAACTAGGGCACTTAGTATTCACTTAATATAATCATTTGAAGTCACATATGACTATCCCCTTGCATAAAAGCAATTTTCTTTTATCCTTGTAAAAGTGCATATGTTAATTGCACTACTCTCATGTGGAGTTAGGAGGAATCAAATCACCAGTCACTTGGTAGGTGCTTAATGAGAAAGCAAGTCCTAAAGTTTAGGATTCACTTTATGGTAAGAGCTTGAATTTGAGATCCCAAATTGGCTCCAAATCCTAGCTATAAAAATGGATCAAAATCTCCTATGAGAAGAGCCCAATCTGGAGATCATTTTGAGACGGATCTTTAGGGTTTAGTGAGCTCGATCACATCTCTAATTCACTTTTCTGTCATGGTCATCTCAGAACAATAATCTGCTTAGACTTGGTTCTTTGTGCATACTTGATCATTTGGTGTGATTTAAAGTGGTATAGATTCATCATACTATCTATTTTGTTTTTCAAAAGTTTCAATGTCTTTGCTTTTCTCAATCTTGAGATATCTTCAAAACTTTGCTTACTGTCATGCATACTATTGACGCTCGAAATTATTGGGATGCATCTTTAACTTGCTAGATCTATTTCTTAGAGTGCACTTGATCATCTTGAGTAAAATAACTTGTGATTGATAGCTATCTAAATCAATTAGATACTCCCATAAGGAATAGGATCATTTGCTAGTAGTTTGAGAGCACTATGCATTTTATTGAGCATGTGTAGAGACCAAAATAGCAAGTTTTAGCTCATAGTTGAATCTTCTACTCATTTGTTGGGATCCATTGATTAGAGGATCATACTCCAAAGAAGTTAGGTGATCATTTGTGATTCTTTGGAAGCTCAAGGGGTCTACTTTACACTCCTCAACTTGTTCGTGGCTAGTGTGAAGCAGGGATTTGCACCACCACTTCATTTTTGGAATCTATCCACCATCTCCTTCAACAATGGTATCAAAGCACCACGAAAACAAAATGGGAGATGGATTTCTATCATTCATTGAAAAATTGGATAGGTTCAATTATCCAGTATGTTCCCTAAGGATGCAAGCTTACCTCCAAGGAAGACATTTGTATGAATACATCTCTAGAGATGAAGAAATGCGAATATTCAAAAGCAAACATCAACCTACAAGAGAAGAGCAAGAAAAACTAGATACATGGTGTGCAAAGGATGCTCTAGCCAGGTCTTATATACTTAACTCAATATCAGATTTTTTATTACCTCATACTAGGAATCGCAAGATCTCCCAATAGACTTGGGAAGTACTTACTTCATACTTATCAAATACAAGGGCTAGGAAGAACCAGCTTTGGATGGAGTTTACAACCTTGAAGAAGCAACCAAAGAAAAGTGTAGCTGAATATGTGTCCAAGATGAAGGATTTGGCTAACCAACTTGGGAGCATTGGAGAAGAAATAGATGAGGAGCAGATAGTAAGGCATACCATAAATAGCATCAAGGCTAATGACAAATGGGAGTCCTTCACAACAGCAATGGACCGATATATGGACATGCAGATACCTGACATATTGAACACATTGATGGGGCAAATCTTCATACATGAGACATATCTCAACAAGAATGGTGATAACTCTAGAGGTAATCGATATTTTTCCCTTTACATAGATAGAAATAAGAGTGAAGATAAAGGCAAAGGTAAAGAAAATGAAGAAGAGGCAAGTACCTCTCAAGTGAACTTCACAAGTAGAGGCAGAGGTACTAGAGGAAGGAGCACAAAAGGAAATCAAGGCAAGGGGGAGATCATATAACTCTTCACCTTGCAATATCTGTGGCTTCACCAACCATACCAAAGATGATACCAAAGATGAGTGCTTGAAGAACACAAAGAATCAAAGAGGAAGAGGCTTCCATAGAGGGGGCTATGGACAATCCAGAGGTCGGTTCAATAATGGAGGAAGCAATTACCAACTACAACCAAGGCTACAACAACAAAAACTATCAAGGAGGTTTTAGAGGTAGAAGAGACTACCAAAACTATACAGAAGACCAAGATGATTCTCTATTGATCATGAACATGACATCCAAGCAAGGTAAAGATGATGAACATCTATTCTCTATTGATTCTAGTTGTTCCAATCATGTGGCTAAAAATGTAGCATTGTCATCTGATCTTGAAGAACCTAAAGGCAAGCATGAAGTGCAGATATGTGATGAAACTACGCACTCTGAAAAGAAGATTGGAAATGTTAAAGGATCTGATGGTAACATTAACCTCTTAAGTAAGGTATTATATATGCCAACCATAACAAAAAAACCCAATCACCATTGGGAAGATTGTTGAGAAGGGCTGACAGATTAGATTCACAAGGCATAAAGATAGAGGTTACAACAAGGTACACTCCTGAACAAAATGGAGTGGTAGAGAGAACGAATAGACTAATAGAAGAGGCTTCAAGATCAATGTTGAATGAAAAAAACCTTACAAATTACTTTTGGGCAGAGGTTGTTTCCATAGCCACATAATTAATAGTCTTCCATCCAAGTCCTTGGATGGAATGAGACCTTATGAGGCATGTAATGGCGGGAGACCTTCACTAGACCATGGTAAAACCTTTGGGTGCATTTGTTATGCACATATACCCTCACAGATTAGACAAAATCTTGATCCAAAATTTGAAAGGTGTATATTCATTGGCTATGACAGAAATTAGAAAGGAAATAGGTTGTAAAATCCCACTAACAAAGGATTTACAATTAGTAGGCATGTGGTGTTTGATGAAACTAACTCCTAATTTGAAAATGATTGCAGGAAAATAAAGCTACCTTGTGACTTGGGAAGTGACTTTCCGACCCTAACTCAAGAAGAACCACAAATATCGTAAGATCAAGAGCAGATTGACTACAAAGCATGGAAATCCGAGGGCAAGAGCAAATTCAAACACTTGGAGGACATTCCCGAGTCATCCAGTCAAGCACTTAGAAGATCTCAAAGGGAGAGTAAGAAACCCATTAGTTATGGCTATGACACATCACTTGTCACTAAGCATTCTATATACATGACTAAAGATTCTATGTCAGAGGAGCCTTCTTCATTTGAAGAGCTTGTAGCAAATAGATGTTAAAAATGTATTCTTTAATGGATGCATCTCTAAAGAAGTTTACATGGCTCAACCACCAGGATATGAAGACAATGACAAACCAAAATATGTATGCAAATTAAGGAAAGAACTTTATGATTTAAAACAAGCTCCTAGAGCTTGGAACCATAGGCTTGTACCATATTTGGAAGACCACTATTTTGTTGCTAGCAAAGAAGATTCTTCTTGGTTCATTAAAAGACTAACTCAAACGTTATTTATCTATGTGTTTATGTGGATTACATTATCATTATAGGGAATGATGCCAATGGCATCAAGCAAATCAAAGCTCAGATGATAGAAGAGTTTAAAATTAGTGACCTTGGTTTGTTAACATACTTTCTTGGATTAGAACTTGTATATTTAGATTTTGGTGCCTTTATTACATAGAGGAAGTACATTCATGATATGCTTGGTAAATTCAAGATGGAAAATGCAAAAATTATAGGTACACCTATGGAACTCAATGACAAACTTAGTTCTCATGAGGGAGAACTACTTCAAGCTACCAGGCTTGTCGAGAGTCTCAATTATGGAACCCTAACAAGAGTGGATGTATGCTATGGTGTAAGCACACTAAGATAATTTATGCATACACCAAGAAAAGCTCACATGGAAGCTGGCAAGAGGATCATAAAATATCTAAAGGGTTCCATAAATGAAGCACTATTTTATCCATTCACATCTGATTTGGACATCAAGCTATATTCTGATGTCGATTGCGCTAGCTCAGAAGATGATAGGAGGAGCACTTCTAGCTACTTGTCTTTTGCAGCTTCAAAGCTAATTTCATGGTCATCAAAGAAAGAACCAAGTGTGGCATTGTCATCAACTGAAGGAGAATATAGAGGCTTAGCAAGTGCAACAGAAGAGGCTATGTGGCTTTAGCTACTTCATACAAATTTGGGATAACATTCTTATACTCCAATGATCTTTGGAGATAACACTAGCTCACTTCATTTGGCTTCTAATCGTGTGTATCATGCAAGGACTAAGCACATTGAAGTCCACTATCATTATGTGAGAGAGAAGATACTTAGCAAGAAGATCCAATTGTCATATGTATCTATTATAACTTATGGAATATGTTGAATAATGCATTGTTGGAGTGTTAATTTATTAATGTATTAATGTGTTTTTGATGTTTTTGATATAGCAGCTGAAGGTTCGTGAGGGCATGAAAGCGTGAAAGAGTGAACATCAATAAAGCTGATTTATAATTTAGTTTTTATGTGAATTGCACTACTCTCACGTGGAGTTCAGAGGAATCAAATCACAAGTCACTTGGTAGATGATTAATGAGAAAGCAAGTCCTAAATCTTAGGATTCACTTTATGTTAAGAGCTTGAATTTGAACTCAAAAATTGGCTCCAACTCCTAGCTATAAAAATGGATCAAAATCTCGCATGAGAAGAGCCCAATTTGAAGATCATTTTTGAGAGGGATCTTTAGTTTTTAGTGAGCTCATGCTATAGCTCCATCACTAGCCTCCCATTGTGAAATTATACATTGCCAATGTCTTTGTAACTTTATGTGATTTAATACATATACACTGATCACATGTCCACTTCACTTCTCTATCATGTTCATCTTAAAGGAGTAATCTTCTCATACTTGGTTCTTAGTTCATACTTGATCATTTGGCATACTATCTGTTTTATTTTTACAAATTTTCATTCTCATTGCTTCTGTCAACCTTGAGATATCTTCAAAACTCTGCTCATTGGTCTACATACTGTTGAAGCCCGAAATTGTTGGGATGCATCCTTAACCTTCTAAGATTATTTCTCAGAGTACACTTGACCATTTCAAGTGAAATAACTTGTGATTGGTAGCTATCTAAGTCAACTAGATATTCCCAAAAGGAGTTTGATCAATTGCTAGCACGTTGAGAGCACTGTTCATTTTACTAAGCATGTGTAGAGACCAAAATATCAACTTTTAGCTCATAATTGAGTCTTCTACTCATATGTTTTGATCCATTGATTAGAGGATCATAATCCAAAGCACTTAGGTGATTTACCCTTGGGCATGATAGCATCATATTCTGATTGCATAACAACCAACCAATTTTGTAAATTTTATGCTTCATCAAACAAAATTGGCTCATTCTCATCACAAAGACTTGAGGCAATTGTAGCATAGAAATCTGATGCAAAAGATGCAGATATGACATAGGTGCATCTAATTTTCTATCACACAAAGTCTGCACTAGCCATTTAGGCATAGGTTTTTCCTCCGCAATATGAGCTCTCTCATCAACAATTGTATCATGTAGATCTATATTGCAAATGGAATGATCTGTATCATCACATAAAACCTATAAAGTCTGAGTAGTCATCTCAAAAGGACTAGCAGTAGACTGTCCACTTGCAAAAAGAGGTAGCAAAGTGTCATATGTGTCTTTGGAACTAACTTATCTCTCCTTAGTACATGAAAGTAATGGCTGAATACCATTTTTGAGAAAAGAACATCATAGCTTACCAAAATGCATTTAGTTTGTGGATGATATAGACGATAGTCTTTGCTTTCCGAACTATAGACAACAAAAATACATTTCACTACTTTAACATCCAGTTTCCTACGTTGTTGTTCATGCACTAATGCATGCAGCAAACAACCAAAAACACACAGGTGCGCAATAGATACCTTAGAACCATGCCAAGCCTCTTATGGAATGATAGACTACAATGCTTTAGTGGGACACCTGTTAACTACATATGTTGCACAAATATTAGCCTCAAGTTAGAAACTTTGTGGTAAAGCCTAACTCTTGACCATATGCCTCTCCATCTCCATGAGTGAGATGTTCTTCCTTTCAGCAAAACCACTTTGTTCAGGTGTATATGGCACTGTACATTGAGGTTTTATCCCATATTCAACCAGAAATGCATTAAATTCAGAAGACATGTATTCCCTTCTCGATCAAAATGGAGGGTGTCTATTTTACATGCTCCTAGATTTTCAGCCAAAACTAGAAACTGTTTGAAGCACATAAACACTTTAGACTTTGCTTTCAATGGATATACCCATGCATCCTTGGAAAAATTATCGATGAAAGTCATTAAGTAAAGATTGTTCCCAAAAGAACATCTCTGCATAGGATCACAGACCATTGTAAACAAGCTACAGTTTCTTAGTAGCTCAAACTGAACCAACTTTTGGGAAGGATGAATGATGCAAGGTTTGCATCTGACATAGCTTGAGAATCTTGAACTACACATGTTGAATCATTCACAAATTTTGCATAATATATAGCTTATATAGCCCATGATATAAAATGCGAGAAGCAATAATGATTTTGCCATTTGACACATCATGAATTGTACATTTCTAATCAATACATTTTACAACCAAGCCAATCTTGGCTAATGCTTAAATTGATAAAAGATTTTTTTGATCCATGGCACAAATAAAGCATCTGAAAATCTAAAAAGAACTTCCATCTATAGAAGTCCAAATGATCTTCCCAACTCCCATAATAGGATAAGAGGAGTGGTTGGCACATGTGATAGTATTCTCTATATGGATAGGCTCAAGCGAGGTGAACAAACTATGCTATGAGGTAATATGTTTTGTTGCCTGACTACCAAAGTACCAAACATCTAAGTCTACAACAGACATAGACTCTCCAAATAGTAGTAAATGTCCATTCTTCATTATGCACAAGAAACTCTATTTTGGATGTAGAGGCCTCTGCAACAACTATTCGAGCCTCTTTCTTCTTTGCCTCTTTTGCAACCAGTGTTGGACAACTCTTTATGACATGATCATTTCCGTTACAGTATTTGCAAAACAATTTCTACTTTTCAGTTTCCTTCTCGTATTTGTCATCCTTCTTTGATTGTGCAAAATTAGAAGATTTTTGTTTACTAGTAGAAGAGCTGCATTTACCTTTGTCCTTCTAACTAACCAGGAAAGCTTGATCTCTAACATGCATAATGGACCTATTTTGCCGAGAGTGATCTTCCTCCAATAGAACAGAGACTAACTCCTCAAATGTGAGGCATTAGGATTGCCTTTCATCATCAAACCTAGACTAGAAGAAAAACTCTGATATGAATTGGGAAGACCATTTAGAATAGTTTGCATGAGTGAGCTATCACACAAGACTTCATGAGTAGAAATGAAATGTTCCTTCAAATCTTTGATCTTTGTCTCAGTCATGTGCACACTCTCCAACTTTTTTTTTTGAGGTAAGCAACACATGCCTTATTCCTTGCCTATTTTAAAGTAGTAAGTGTATCCCAAGCACCCTTTGTTGTTCTACAAGAGTGAATGTGAGGAACAATGGCACGTTTGATAAAAAAGGCTATCAATGCATGTGCCTAAGCATCTCTACCATCCCAATGAATTTGCTCTATAGTAGGTGTAGCCATAACTGCAACAGGAATATGAACATGAAATATATCGCCATATTCAATTCCATCTACATGACCTTGAACAATTGTGTTTGCCAATGAAATAGGATGTTTTTCAACACTGTGCACAATATTCCACAATCCTTTTGCACCCCATACATGCAACACCATATAAGCCCACAATGGGTCATTAGTACCATCCAACATATACTCAATTGCCAACATAAAGAATACATCACTGCCTTCCACCATGGAGACTCATGAAAATAGCCTAATGTAGAAAAATGATTATATCTTAAAAAGTTGAACAACTACCCTATCGATGTCTTCTAAACCTGTAGTAGACTTTAAGATTCTTATACTAGCCAACAAAAATGTGTAAATAATGTTGGCACAAAAAGACAAAATCGCCTGCATACGCACTGTGTTAGTGCATTTAGAGGCCGAAATGAGCTGAGATCATGATTTTGACACGATAGAGTGAAGCCATTTTTAACTCCTAGTCACCTTAGCTATGGTTCCAAATTTTGTGTGATTCTCATACTGTGATTGGAGGGGTGTCGAGGATGCCCTCGATGAAGCGGCCACCTGCTCTAATACCAATTGCTGGAGTTTGAGGTGTGTAGAAGCACACAAACAACACAAGGAAGAAGAAGAATCTTCGAGCACAACACACAAGACTGAATGTATTACCAACAGAATGTAAAACGATAAGTCACCTATTAGGGTTACTGGCATATATACAAGCTATTGGAGCAAGTGTATGACAAGCCTAAGTATTGGCTTGAGTCCCACAAAGTCATAAAAGAAGCTTTAAAATGAAGACTATGTAAAGTTCACTTGTGAACTACCTCTTGTAACTTTTGAAGAGTTTACTTAATGTAAAAGTGAAAGAATCTTAATTGGTTGAGTCCACTTGATCAAAAACGGAAAGAGGAGCCACGAATTCATGATTTGTGGTAGGTAGAGAATCAAATCAATCATTGATTGATTGGAGAGTGATTGAGGGAAGTTAGCCTCCCAAACTCAACTATAAATAGATGGCAGTTTTAGTGGTGGTTATAGAGACCTATGTGAAGACCTACAAGAGCTGAGCTTTATGCCATATCAAGGTGTGATTACAAGGCACACATATGTATCAGTAAGTCATTGTATTGTACAAGCAATCTACTTTCATTTTCATGATCATTTGACTTCATATTTCCATGTTCTCGTGAAGTGTACTACTCACTGCCATATCTCTGTTTTCTCAGTACGATTGCAGAGATAGTTTCTCTACGCTTGGTGCATCATTTTCAGTGCTTTAACTTGTTAAAGTTATCTCTATAAGTCTACTATATGCTCACAAAGTTTCATGGCATTTGGATGTTGAAATCTTCAGTTATGTTCAGTTGAAGTCAACAGTCTCTGTTCATTTTCACTTCTCTGTCAGGTACCCGACTTTTTCACTCATCTTGTCAGAGCTATTTCTCAGTGGTTACTTACCCAACTTCAATGATTTAAAGCTAGTTGGATTTAACTCGCTGTTTGGTATAAGGAAACAAATTTTCATAATGATTGGAGTCCTAAATTTGGAGTTATGTTCATTTGTCTGCTCACTAGTCTTAAACTGTAGCAGCCCGTGAAAATCGGGATGATGTCATCACTTGTTAAAACTCATTCTCAGTGTGTGGTTTATTATTTTTTATGCGATTACTCTTGAAAGTTAGATCTTTAAGGTAACTAGACTTCCTTAAGAGGAATTAAGCTAATTGCTGCTGTGCTCAGAGAATTATGCAAAACAATGGACAAGTGTATGAACCAAAATAGCAAGTTTTTTACCTCTCAGCTAACTCCAACTTATCTGTTTTGATCTATCTTTTTGAGAGTGATCTTCCAAGGTACATAGGGTGTCTAATACATCCATTGGAAAGCTAAAAGGGCCCACCATATACTCCTAGAGTTCAATTGGTCGGTGTAGATCAAGGATTTTTCAACACCTCTTCATCTTCAAGCACATACCTATCCATCTCTTCACAGTGGTATCAGAGCAAGGTTGGGCAACATGGCAGATGGAGTTCCTTCATCAATTGACAAATTGGACAGAGGTAACTACTCAGCTTGGTCATTAAGAATGCAAGCTTATCTCCAAGGTAGAAGTTTATATGGTTATGTGGCTAGAGATGAAGTTATGCCAAGTTTCAGGAACAAAAGTCAACTAACACAAGAAGAGCAAGAAAGATTGAGCACATGGTGCTCCAAGGATGCACTTGCAAGGTCTTATCTCCTCAACCCTATCTTAAACTTTTTGTTGCCTCACATTAGAAGTTGTAAGACATCTCAGGAAGTGTGGGATGCACTTGAAGCTTTCTTTTCTTCAAGTACCAAAGCTAGGAAGCATCAACTATGGCTGGATTTCACAACTCTCAAGAAAGCTCCCAAACAAAATGGGACTAATTTTGTCACAAAGCTCAAGGACATAGCAGATCAGTTGGGAAGCATTGGAGAGGTAATAGATGAAGAGAAAATTGTAAGGTAGGTCATGAATGGCTTAAAGGCAGATGACAAGTGGGAAGCATTCACCACAACTATGGATTTGTACATGGACATGCATGTACCTGATTTCAATACACTCATTGGACAACTAGTTACTCAAGAGGAAGGTTCAACAATTATCATGGCAACTAGAACAACTACAATCATTCAAACTGTCAAGGAGGCTACAAAGGAAGGAGAGACTTCAATAACTACACAGAAGACTCAAACAAAGAGGATTCATTATTGATCATGAACATGGCTATGCCACAAGATAAATCTGATGAGCATGTTTTCTACATAGATTCAGGTTGTTCAAATCATGTGGCAGGAAATGTGGCACTCCTATCAGGTTTAGAAGATCTAAGGAATAAGCATGAGGTACAAAAAGGAGATGACACAAGACATCCTGTGGAGAAAATAGGCAATGTCAAAGCACCTGATGGAAACATCAACCTACTGAGTAAGGTACTCTATGTCCCTACCATTACAAAGAATTTGATAAGTGTTGGGTAGATAGTAGAGAAAGGGTTGCAAGTCAGGTTCACAAAGGTAGGAGCATTTCTTGAAGATCTAAGTTAAGGATTCAGAAAAATTGCAAAAGGTGAAAAGACAGGTAGATTGTTCACATTTGAATTACAAGACACTAGAAACATTCCTCTCTTTAATTATGGTAGTCAGACATTCACTGAATTGGAAGTATGGCACAAAAGGTTAGCACATATTGGTGAAAGGTCATTAAAGCAAATTTGTAGGGACCAAAGTGTACTTGGACTCCCTAATTTGTCAAAAGAACATATGATTTATAAGTGTAGTGCATGTCAATTTGGAAAGTCTCACAGGTTACCATTCATGCAGAAAGGTTATATGCATGGAGATCTCTTGGAGTTGGCTCATACAGATGTATGGGGACCTAGCAAGGAAGCTTCAATATCTTGATCAAGGTATTATGTCTCCTTTATTGATGATTGTAGTAGATGGACTATCCTATTCTTTATGAAACAGAAAGATGAAGTTTTTTCATGTTTCAGAAGATATTTGGCTTTTGTGGAGAATCAAACAAGTAAATCACTAAAAAGGTTAAGGTCAGATGGGGGGGGGAGAATACTTCTCCCATGAGTTTGATTCTTTTCTTCAAGAAAGAGGAATCAAAAGAGAGGTAACTACAAGGTACACTCCTGAGCAAAATGGAGTGGCAGAAAGGAGGAATAGGACAATTGTTGAAGCTGCAAGGTCTATGTTAAATCAAAAGCATTTACCTAATTACTTATGGGCTGAGGCTGTATCGACAGCCACTTACTTGACTAACAGGTTGCCTTCAAAATCCCTTGATGGGATGACTCCATATGAGGCTTGGAATGGAAGAAGACCAAGCTTAGATCATTGTAAAATTTTTGGATGTATAACTTTTTCTCATATTCCTTCACAAGCTAGAGGCAAGATGGATCCAAAGGCAAAAAGGTGTGTATTTATTGGATATGACAACAATCAAAAGGGCTACAGGTTATACAAACCTACCAACAAAGGATTCTTGGTAAGCAGAGATGTAGTTTTTGTTGGTGCAAGACAATCAACAATTGAAGGTCTTTAAGTCCGTAGAAACTTCATCAAAAATTTCCGGAACAGTACCGGAACAGTACCGGAAACTCACCGTAAAGTCACTGGAATGTTACCGGAAATGATCACTCTTACAATTTTCTGTTTATGAAGAGTTGTAAGATGAAAGAATGAAGAAAAGACAAATTCTTGGAGCTTGGAAAAAGAACCGGGAAAAGATGTACACATATGTACAGTAGTATAGTCATCGTCATAAGGTTGTACAAATTTATCTATAAATACCTTAGAAACTGTCGAGGCAGATATGAGAGGCATATATGAGAGAATGAGAGATTATGAGAGACAATGAGAAGAGACGTGAGAGTATGAGAAGAATGAGAAGTTAGATGTCATGAGACATATGAAAAGTTAGTTGAGTTTTCCTCTCATCACTCAACTGTAACTTTCTGAGTAATCGAAGAAATATTGCGCCGAAGTTTCTGTGTGTTCTTCATCTGTGATAGATGATTTGTGAAATCCTTTTGAGGATATCTAAGTCTATAGTTAATCAATCTATAGCTTAAGTTTCAGAGTTTAATTGTAAACAAAAAACGAGAATTGTCAGTAGGAACATTCATATGTGTTGAGTGTTCAAAGTTTACTGAAACAGGCGCATTTCCAGTGATCAATGTTTTGATCATTTCTCAGTGCATACTTTAAAGTTTTGCATGAGTGAGGGCTTAATCTTTAAGTTAGAAGATAAGCTACTCGTAACTAGAAGCATTTGCTTAAACGAGTTCTATTCAAGGAGAACCAAGTCTTAGAAGTTGCAAGTGTAAAATAGACTGTTCAGAATGACAGTTTCAGACATAGGTAACTTGTGAAGTTAATTTCTCAAGTTATACTAAAGCTTTTAGAGTAATCTCACTTGAAGGAGGTGCGCAATCTCTAGGCGACACTCCATACAAAGTTTCATAAAAACTTTACATGTTTGATAGATTAATTTGAAGAAATTGTGCAGCAGACTTTCTGTGTTGTGAAGGTTTTGACTTACTCTTGGTATAGAGGTGCTCTAATCACAAGAGTAGGTTATTCTTTTGGAGATTAACACTCTCCATCAGTGGTATCAGAGCAAGAGACATCAAAATCAAAGAAAGGAGGATCCTGATTGCTGCGGTTACAAAGAATTCAACAACTGAAGAACTAAAAGGTGAAAGCTTGAAGGCAAAACCTGAGGAAGAGATCATACGACATCAAGAAAGACAAACGGAGTCTAATTTGAAGCAAAGGTATATATATTATTCATAAAGGTTGAAGATTTCAAATACACAAGTGGACACAAGATGGGAGATTCTCTACAGATAGAGAAACTGGATAGGGAAAACTATCCTGCGTGGTCAATGAGGATGGAAGCTCATCTTATGAGCAAAGATTTGATAGCTTACATCACAGGAGAAGAAGAAAAGCCACAGTTCAGAGATCCTAGTGTTCCGATTAGGGAAGAGTTAGCAGATTTGAAAAACTGGATGAAGAAAGATGCTCAAGCTAGGAGCATTATCTATATGTCAGTCAATGATTATTTGTTACCTCATATTCGAGGTCTTGAAAGTGCAACTGATTTTTGGAATGCGTTGGAGGAGCATTTCCAGAATACTACTAAGTCAAGGAAGGCATCCTTATGGGCAGAGTTTACCACCTTTAAGAAGAAGGCTTCTCAGTCCATTTCAGACTATGTGACTAGAATGAAAGATATTGCAGATGCTTTAGGAGCTGTTGATGAAGACATTGAAGAGGATAAATTAGTAAGGCAAATTCTTACAGGCTTAAGAGGTGATGACAAATGGAAGCCGTTCATTTTGTCTACAGAGTTATCACTTGATCATTTCACTCCAGATTTAAATCAGTTGTTAGGTCATATGCTAACATTTGAGCAGGATGTTAAAGGAGATGGTGACAAGAGTGCAGGTCATGCAATGTATTCAAAAGACAAAAAGAAGAATAGCAAAGGAAAGCAACAAGCAAATGAAGATGAAGGAACAACTAGCCAAGCCAACTTCCTAAGAGGAAGAGGAGGTGGCAAAGGTAGAGGAAGAGGCAGGATTAACAAAGATGGAGGCAAAGCTTGCTGGATTTGTGGTAAGACAAATCATTTAGCTAATGATTGTTGGCACAATACTCAAAGTAATAATGGATATAGTCAAAGTTACAATGCAAGAGGAAGAGGTGGCACAAATCAAAGAGGAAATTTCAGAGGTAGAGGTAACAGGGGTTACTTTGGAAGAAATGCAGGTAGAGGATTCCAAAGTCAACAATATAACAATACCTACTACAATTTTGCTTCAGAACAGAAGGAGGATTCAACATTGATATTGAATGCAACTTGTGAAAGGCAGAGTGAAGATCAAAGAGTCTTCTACATTGACTCAGGGTGTAGCAATCACCTGAGTGGTAACATATCATTGATGACTGATTTGGAGAATAAAGTTTCTAATCATGTTGTTCAAACAGGTGACAACACAAAGCATAAAGTGAAGTCGATTGGATCAGTGAAAGCTAAAGACGGTAGTACCTTATTGGGTAAGGTTCTGTATGTTCCTACAATTCCTAAGAATTTGATAAGTGTAGGACAAATTGTTGAAAAGGGATATGAAGTAAGGTTCACTAATGAAGGAGTATACGTGGAAGATCCTAGTCAAGGGTATAAACAGATTGTTTCAGGAAAGAAAGAAGGAAGACTGTTTACACTAAAGATTCAAGGCAACATTGGTCAGGCCATGTTTACATATGCAGGACATAAGATTTCTGAGTTAGATCTTTGGCACAAGAGGCTTGGACATTTCAATGAAAGAGGTATTAAAGATATGATTAACAATGGTTCAGTGCTTGGATTGCCTAATGTTGCAGGTCAACATATGACATACAGATGTGAGGCATGTCAATTAGGTAAGGCTCATAAGCATTCCTATTCCAAGCATGGTTTTATGTATTCAGAGAAACTTGAATTGGTACACACAGATGTGTGGGGACCCTCAAAAGACTTCAGTATAAATGGGTCAATATATTATGTGATTTATGTTGATGATGCTACTAGATGGATCACTATCTATGTGATCAAGGATAAGTCAGAAGTATTCAATACATTCAAACATTATCATGCATATGCAGAAAGAACTACAGGTCATAAGTTGAAGAGACTAAGATCAGATGGAGGGGGAGAGTATTTCTCCAACGAATTCAGTGACTACTTATGGAATGCAGGTATAAAAAGGGAAGTTACTTGCAGGTACTCTCCTCAACAAAATGGTGTAGCAGAAAGGAGGAATAGGACTCTTGTTGAGTTTGCAAGGTCCATGATGAATGAGAAAAATTGCCCTAATTACTTGTGGGCTGAAGCTGTAAATACAGCTACTTATTTGGTCAATAGGTTACCATGTAAAGCCTTGCAGGGTATGACACCATATGAGGCTTGGTGGGGTAAGAAACCTACCTTGGATCATTGCAGAGTATTTGGATGTGTGGCATATGCATATGTGCCATCACAATTAAGACACAAATTGGAACCTAAAGCTGAAAAATATGTTTTCATTGGTTATGATGACAAACAGATGGGATACAGGTTGTGGAAACCATCCACAAAACATTTTCTGGTTTCGAAAGATGTTACGTTTGATGAGCAAAGTTCTTGGTATGTAGGAACAGTTAATAGCAATACAGGTGATGAAGAAGAAGTGAGTCAGAAGAAAGGTAAATCAAAGGTTCAAATAATTGATAAAGAAGAAAATTATGAAGTGCAGGAAGAAGTTGAAGAAAGGTCAAGATTTGATCCTGAGTGTGAAGAACCAGAAACCTCAAGGAGTGGAGAACTCAGAAGGTCATCAAGAAATAGATGGCAACCTACAAGGTACAGTTATGATACTTCATTTTTGGCTAGGAAAGATTATGCTTACATAATGAAAGCAGATGAAGACCCTTCTACATATGAAGAGGCAAAAGGTAAGGAAAAATGGGAGAAAGCTATGCAAGAAGAACATGATGCATTGGTGGAAAATCAAACATGGGATTTAGTTCCTAAACCAAATAGCCAGAATATTATTGGATGCAAGTGGGTCTACAAGACCAAGAGATTTGCAGATTGAAGTGTGTCTAGATACAAAGCTAGACTTGTTGTCAAAGGGTTTGCTCAAACATATGGTGTTGATTATGATGAGACTTATAGTCCAGTGGCAAAGATGACAACCATCAGAACACTCATAGATGTTGCTGTGAGTAAAGGTTGGAAGTTATGTCAGTTAGATGTGAAAAATGCTTTTCTGAATGGTTATATTTCAGATGATGTGTTCATGGAGCAACCTCAAGGGTTCAGAGATAAAAGGTATCCAGATCATGTGTGCAAGCTCAAGAGAGCTTTGTATGGCTTGAAGCAGGCCCCAAGAGCATGGAACTATAGACTTGTAAAGTTCTTGAAAGAACTTGGTTTTCGTGTGTCTGAAGCAGATAGTAGTCTGCTTATAAAGGCAAGTGATGATGAATTCGTATATATATGTATATATGTTGATGATATAATCCTTACAGGAACATATGAGTCAGGTATACAAAGATTAAAGAAGCAAATGGAGAAAGAGTTTAAAATCAGTGACTTGGGAGACTTGTCTTACTTTTTGGGTATGGAGATCACATATACTCAGCATGGAGTATTCGTGACCCAAGAAAGATATTTGAAGAACTTGTTAATCAAGTTTAAAATGAATGATTGCCGGATAGCACCTACTCCAATGGAGGTGAATCACAAATTGAGTAAGTTTGTAGGATGTGAGACAATATCAGAGTTTGGTTGGTAGTCTTATCTATGCTACTTTAACCAGACCTGATTTATCATATGCAGTAGGAGTATTGTCTCAATTCATGCACTGTCCAAGGAAAGAACATTGGATTGCAGGACAAAGGGTGTTGAGGTACATTAAGGGTACACTCAAAGAAGGTTTGTATTATGGTTTTACATCAGATACAAATATCAAAATATACAGTGATGCAGATTGGGCAGGTAATCCAGATGACAGAAGATCAACCTATCGATACATGTGTTATGTGGGAGATAAGCTAATCTCATGGAGTTCCAAGAAGCAACATACAGTTGCTTTGTCTTCTACCGAAGCTGAGTACAAAGGCATGGTTGAAGCTGCAAAGGAAGTGATTTGGCTAAAGACTTTGATGAAGAATTTTGACACTATACAGAGGACACCAATTATATTTGGAGATAACATGAGTTCATTATATTTAGCTGCTAATCTTGTTTTTCATGCCAGGACTAAACACATTGAGATTCAGTATCACTTTCTAAGAGAGAAGGTGATGGATAAAGAGATTGAAGTAATCCATACTTCAACAAAAGATCAGATAGCTGATATGCTTACAAAAAGTTTGGATGGACCAAAGTTACAAAGGTTTAAAGATATGGCAGGAATAAAGAAGACAGAGAAAACCTCAATTGATGATTGAGGGGGAGTTGTTGGTGCAAGACAATCAACAATTGAAGGTCTTTAAGTCCGCAGAAACTTCATCAAAAATTTCCTTAAAAAAAGTCACCGGAAGGTCACCGGAACAGTACCGGAAACTCACCGTAAAGTCACCGGAATGTTACCGGAAATGATCACTCTTACAATTTTCTGTTTATGAAGAGTTGAAAGATGAAAGAATGAAGAAAAGACAAATTCTTGGAGCTTGGAAGAAGAACCGGGAAAAGATGTACACATATGTACAGTAGTATAGTCATCGTCATAAGGTTGTACAAATTTATCTATAAATACCTTAGAAACTGTCGGGGCAGATATGAGAGGCATATATGAGAGAATGAGAGATTATGAGAGACAATGAGAAGAGACGTGAGAGTATGAGAAGAATGAGAAGTTAGATGTCATGAGACATATGAAAAGTTAGTTGAGTTTTCCTCTCATCACTCAACTGTAACTTTCTGAGTAATCGAAGAAATATTGCGCCGAAGTTTCTGTGTGTTCTTCATCTGTGATAGATGATTTGTGAAATCCTTTTGAGGATATCTAAGTCTATAGTTAATCAATCTATAGCTTAAGTTTCAGAGTTTAATTGTAAACAGAAAACGAGAATTGTCAGTAGGAACATTCATATGTGTTGAGTGTTCAAAGTTTACTGAAACAGGCGCATTTCCAGTGATCAATGTTTTGATCATTTCTCAGTGCATACTTTAAAGTTTTGCATGAGTGAGGGCTTAATCTTTAAGTTAGAAGATAAGCTACTCGTAACTAGAAGCATTTGCTTAAACGGGTTCTATTCAAGGAGAACCAAGTCTTAGAAGTTGCAAGTGTAAAATAGACTGTTCAGAATGACAGTTTCAGACATAGGTAACTTGTGAAGTTAATTTCTCAAGTTATACTAAAGCTTTTAGAGTAATCTCACTTGAAGGAGGTGCGCAATCTCTAGGCGACACTCCATACAAAGTTTCATAAAAACTTTACATGTTTGATAGATTAATTTGAAGAAACTGTGCAGCAGACTTTCTGTGTTGTAAAGGTTTTGACTTACTCTTGGTATAGAGGTGCTCTAATCACAAGAGTAGGTTATTCTTTTGGAGATTAACACTCTCCATCAGTTTTTGATGAGAACAATTCATGGTATGAAGATTCATGCAGGAAGGTCAATTTACCATATGATCTTGAAGGAGATTTTCCAAAGCTTGGTAGAGAACAACCAAAGATTGAAGAACAAGACACCTCGGAGGATGATGAAGAATCTCATATGGAAAAGATCAAAGCATGGAAGTCTAAAGGTAAAGCAAAATTGCAGGAACTTGGACATGAGGCAGAATCATCACATCATGGCCTAAGAAGATCTATGAGAGAAAAGAAAAAACCAGAAAGGTATGGGTTTGACACCTCAGTAGTAACTAAACATTCTATCTACATAGCACACGACATAAACCAAGAGGAGCCATCATCATTTGAAGAGGCCAAAGCAAAAACAGAATGGAAGCATGCAATGAAGGAAGAGATTGAAGCACTTGAGGAAAACAACACTTGGGATTTGGTGCCCAAGACAGAAGTATTTCAATGACGTGCACCACAATACGCTCTCCTTCTCGAGAGCTCCACGACGATATTCTCGGAGTAGAAAACCGAGCTCCTTAGGCCGCACACAGTACTCCCCGCACAAGCTGCAAAATACGCAAAAAACACAGTACATAGAGAGCACGAAGACAGACTTCTTAGGTCTTACAAATG
Source organism: Ceratopteris richardii (assembly GCA_020310875.1). Classification (NCBI taxonomy): domain Eukaryota; kingdom Viridiplantae; phylum Streptophyta; class Polypodiopsida; order Polypodiales; family Pteridaceae; genus Ceratopteris; species Ceratopteris richardii. The sequence continues at coordinate 25,693,990 of CM035432.1, read as the reverse complement.
TGGTCAAACTTACAGTCTGTGAGTGACCAAGCCACTATATGTTTTATTAAAGAACATATACAAAGAAGTGTCCAGTGGCCATTTGGCCTTTCACATGGACACTAACGGTAACAAAGACTTCATCCATGAAGGTAATAGGATCAAGATGGCTATATAAACTCAAGAAGAATTCTGATGGTTCAATTAACACGTATAAGGCAAGGCTTGTACAAAAGGCTTTGCACAAACTCAGGGAATTGATTATGAGGAGAATTTCTCTCCTGTGGCAAAGATGCCTACTATTAGGGTTTTGCTTAGTATTGCCTCTTCGAAGAATTGGAAGATACTTCAACTAGATGTAAAGAATGCATTCTTGAATGGTTGGATAACAGAAGAGGTATATATGGCACAACCACCTGGTTTTGAGAATCAATTTTATCCTGATTATGTGTGTAAACTTAAGAAAGCATTGTATGGTCTCAAGCAAGCTCCAAGAGCTTGGAATTTCAGGCTTGTTTCATTCTTGCAGGACAAAGGCTTTCAACCAAGCAAGGCAGATCCTTCACTCTTTATCAAAAAGAGTAATTTAGAGATCATCTATCTATGTGTATATGTAGATGATATTATATGGACAGGAAATGATGCAGATGGTATGAAGAAGATCAAAGATCAAATGAGAGAAGAGTTCAAGATAAGTGATTTGGGTTCACTTACCTACTTCCTAGGTTTGGAAGTTGTCTACAAAGATCATGGTTTGTTTCTTACTCAAAGAGAGTACATTAAGGACATATTGGCAAAATTCAAGATGCAAGATTGTAAGATTGCAGGTACTCCAATGGAGGTCAATCACAAATTGAGCTCACATGAAGGTGAAATCATAGAGGACATCACATCATATCAAAGTCTAGTGGGTAGTCTCAACTATGCCACATTGACAAGAGTAGATATATGTTACAGTGTGAGTGTGCTAAGTCAATTTATGCACACACCAAGGAAACCACATATGGATGCTGCCAAAAGGATTCTCAAGTATCTCAAAGGAACCATAAATGAAGGACTTTATTCTCCTTATGTATCTGATTTAGGTTTGAAGCTATTTTTTGATGCAGATTGGGCTGGCTCCAAAGAAGATAGAAGGAGCACTTCAGGTTATCTTACCTTTGCCGGCCCAAAGCTTATTTCATGGTCATCCAAGAAGCAACCCACAGTTGCTCTCTCTTCTACTGAAGCTGAATACAGAGGTCTTGCCATAGCTACTCAGGAAGCTATGTGGATGAAGACATTATTCAAAGATCTTGGATTGGAGTTTGGAACTCCAACTATTTTTGGTGACAATATGAGCTCTATTCACTTTGCTGCTAATCCTATTTTTCATGCAAGGAATAAACATATTGAAGTTCATTATCACTATGTAAGAGAGAATAAGGTTCTAAGCAAAGAGATTCAAATATCATATGTGTCCACGCATCAACAATGTGCGGATATTCTAACCAAAGCATTGGATGGTACAAAGCTTTGCAAATTCAAGGCTATGATCGGTTTGCAGGTAATCTTGGAAGATTGAAGACCTCAAGCATACTTGACTTGACGGGGAGCTGTTGGAGCAAGTGTATGACAAGCCTAAGTATTGGCTTGAGTCCCAGAAAGTCATAAAAGAAGCTTTAAAATGAAGACTATGTAAAGTTCACTTGTGAACTACCTCTTGTAAATTTTGAAGAGTTTACTTAATGTAAAAGTGAAAGAATCTTAAGTGGTTGAGTCCACTTGTTCAAAAAGGGAAATAGGAGCCACGAATTCGTGATTTGTGGTAGGTAGAGAATCAAATCAATCATTGATTGATTGGAGAGTGATTGAGGGAAGTTAGCCTCCCAAACTCAACTATAAATAGATGGCAGTTTTAGTCGTGGTTATGGAGACCTATGTGAAGACCTCCAAGAGCTGAGCTTTATGCCATATAAAGGTGTGATTACAAGGCACACATATGTATCAGTAAGTGAGTGTATTGTACAAGCAATATACTTTCATTTTAATGATCATTTGAGTTCATATTTCCATGTTCTTGTGAACTGTACTACTCACTACCATATCTCTAAGTTTTTGCAGTAAGATTTCACAGATGGTTTCTCTGAGCTTGGTGCATCATTTTCAGTGCTTTAACTTGTTAAAGCGAGCTCTATAAGTCTATCATATGCTCACAAATGTTCATGTCATTTGGATGTTGCAATCTTCAGTTATGTTCAGTTGAAGTCAACAATGTCTGTTCATTTTCACTTCTCTATCAGGTACCCGACTTTTTCACGCATCTTGTCAGAGCCATTTCTCAGTGGTTACTTATCCAAATTCCATGACTTAAAGCTTTTTGAATTCAACTAACTGTCTAGTATAACCACTCAAATTTTCAGAAGCGTTACATTCCTAAATTTTGAGTTATGGTCATGTTTTTGCTCACTGGTCTCAAACTGTAGCAGCCCGTAAAAATCAAGATGATGTCATCACTTGTTAAAAGTCATTCTCAGTGTGTAGTTTATTATTTTTGATGAGATTACTCTTGAAAGTTAGCTCTTTAAGTAAGCTAGACTTCCCTAAGAGGAATTAAGCTAATTGCTACTGTGCTCAGAGAATTATGCAAAATAGTGGACAGGTGTATGAACCAAAATAGCACGTTTTTCACCTCTAAGCTAACTCCAACTTATATGTTTTGATCTATCTTTTTGAGAGTGAACTTCCAAGGTACATATGGTGTCTAATACATACATTGGCAAGCTAAAAGGGCCCACCATTTACTCTGGGAGTTCAATTGGCTGGTGTAGATCAAGGATTTTGCAACACCTCTTTATCTTCAAGCACATACCTATCCATCTCTTCACACAAGCCAAGGGAAAAAACCTCCTAAAGAGGGGGGAAACGTTCCCCCCAATGGTCCTAGTATGTTCACATACATTGCTACCTAAATATATCAACACTTTGATCATAGACTTACTTTATTACATTCTTCCCCCCTTGGGAAAGATTTTTGTCCAACAAAATAAAGCTATATATAGTAACTATAGGAAATCCCCAAGCCTCATGCTCTAAAACCAAAAGAACATGTATCATATGGTGTGATCCCCTGCCTAAATGATTCAAAACACCATCTAACTTTGCACTTGATAAAATGGTCAAAGTATAAAGTAGGGAATGAATAATAAGGCGGGATTTGAAAATGTCCCATTCCCAATTCACTTGTTTTACAATGTGCAATCTAGGATCAAACATGTGAAATCGGTGGTTTTTTATTATTAGTCTGTTCGTAGGCATGATTGGTGCATGGAATCAGTAATTAAGGTGGGATTCTTATCCCTTGCAAGAAATTGAGAACTCTTGAATCACTTGAATTTGATGCAAAAAACGTGAAATTTGGTTGGCCAAAACAACTAATTTGGATGTTTGTACAATGGCTTAGTTCCAACTAGCATTTCCGTGATTTTTAACTGACTAGAGGACTACTTTGTCCTAATGGGTTCGTAAATCCTATGTAACGTGTATGAGAAAGTTTTCCATTTACTTGCAGACAACCTTAGTTTATCTTGATCAAATCAAATCCAAAATGAAATTTGTCCAACTAAGGACATTTTTCTCAAAGACTTTAGATATGCTTGTGAATTACAATCTTATGAGAAACTCCTTACGTTGCTGTTCTAGCGTGTATTGGGATATAGAAAGTCATGAGTTATGCTAGTAATTGGAAGCAAACTTAAATGAATAAGTCAACTTAGCCTTATCATATTTTGAGGATTGAAAGGGTTCTTGTACAAAACATGTATGTGTGATGTTTAATTTGGTTACTTGATTCCAAATAGCTAACCTCGAAAATTTTGTGAAATGAATTATGTCAAATCCAAAAGATTCAAAAAGTGAAATGAGCTGACTAAAACTCCATACTTGTGGTGAGTCAAAGTCTAAATGGCTCAAGTCTTAAACTACTCAAAGATCTGTTTTCAACACGTTATTGAAGCAATTTTTCTATCTTTAAGAGAAATAAACTAGAATTCCAAAAAGACTCTTGGAGTATAACTAAACATCATCCAACCACAATATACTTGTGTGGTATCCAACATTAATGTGCTGACACACTAAGGTTCTATTGATGATTTTTTACTCACATAATGCTTCACTTGAGACTAATTTCATTCCTATATTCAATCTTTATGACTACTTACTGGAAATAGAAGTCTTGTGCATATTTTTGAGTCAAAGGATTGAATCTGCGAGGTTAGAGTGGGAACTTGGTGCTTGAATTAGTCAATCCATTCCTTAGTTAAAAGTATCTTTTCAATGTCAAAGTCCTACTTTCAAAAAAAAATTCACAACTATTTCTTAATCAATAACACTGAATCTTGAAGTGTTTCATAAATCAAATAAGAACAAATTATCCTATTTGAAAGAAGATCTTAGAAGTTACTTTCTCCCTATCTTCATTTGTACTTGATAAAAAAGATTGCAAGATAGTGTCTGCCTTGAATTTAAACTTTTCTTACAAAGTGTGAATTCCCTTGAGGATCAAATATTACTTCAAGATTCATTCTAGGACTAAAAGATAATTGTCATCCCCTGGTCTGATGTCCCATACAATATTTTGTACATCAACTTGAGTATAATATATGGTGTCCAATACCACCGTATTTTTTTTATTGATATTGACGTGTGAGTGATACTTATCCTGAAGTCTAACCATCTCTTGATGGAGTAACTTTTCACTTCAAAAGAATTTTGAAGTTTCAGGTATTATCTCTAATCAGATTTTCTAGATTTTGATCCCCTCTTATGATCATTTCATGATCTCATACTTTTTCTTTGGGAACTTGAAAACCTTTCGATCGAACATCCATCCTTCTTTGCTAGGATTTTCAAAAGAAACTAGTTATCATTCCAAGTTCTTGAATTTTCTCAAATTCAAGTCTAATTGGTTATACACAACCAATTAGAAGCACCAAGAGCTTTTCATTTCTTGTCTCTAGATCCCTTTCTTACTAAAGCTTTAAGTAGCTAGCCTAGGACTTTAGGGGAATCTTTCTAGTGCTTAGGTCTAAGCATCCACTCATGCTTTTTGGATTTTATCCAAATCCCTTTAAGGATAGGTAAACTTTACATGGTACCTTCCACATACTTAATTACCATCATCTTGATTGCAAACTACATACTTTGAACATTTTACTCTATTCAAACTTGGAATAGCTTACTCATTTTACACTTTCCATTGGATAAACAAAATAGTGAGAATTTTGCAAAAGGAATTTAATTGCCAATACTTGGGTAAACTTTCGAGTAGTTCCAATTACAATTTCTTGGACACACCTTGACAAGCTTCATCAAGGCTTGTTGATCGTGTGATAAAATAAAGAATTATTCTTTAGTATGAAGATCTCTCAAACTTGTCTAAAGATTTTTGACTTACAACCGTGATTAAAAGACATTTTTCCCTCAACGCAAGTTAGGTGAATTCTTAAGAACCAATTCTTGTTCCACAAGATTGGGTTCTCATATAGCAATACTGATTTTAGAGGGGAGCTCTTTGTTAGGGTCCACTTCAACACAAATAAGGGATAAAGGTTTCTTATTTCATATGATGCGTACCATGATGAATTCCTTATAGTTAATACTTTTATGGTATCAGAACCCTTGAAAGAGCTCACTTCTCCTACTAGTTCTAAGTTTAACCTATTAATATGGTAATATAAAATCTCCAAGCATCAGATCTTATCTTTTTCCATGACCTTTCCTAAATACAAATAGACGATCATAATATTAAGGAAACGTGAGTGAAGATGTCCTTAAAGAAGATGACTTGTTAAAGATCAAAGCTATCATATGATGAAAAAATATTTTTCATTTTGATAGAAGGAAAAATATTTCAAAGAGGAGAGAAATTATGAAAATTTGAATGAAATTGGTGTAATTGATTCCATAAGTATAAGGTCATGAATGAAGGTCATAGGGAAGATGAGAGGACATAATATCCTCTACCTTATAGAGGCGAACCAAAGAGTCGATGGCATGCTCAAGTGAATGTAAACTAGAATCCCATCATGTGTTCTTCTTTTCAGCAAAGGGAAATATAAAAGATAGAGGCCATCTTCCCAAAGTATTACATTGAATATTGAAGTCTTGAAGTGCTTTGATCATATGAGAAAACTAGGGATAGTAGAGATCTTTTTGCATGATGAAATATTTCACATCTAACTCATTTATTTAGACTCAAACTCGAGGGCGTTCATCTCTTCTCCTCGATGCTCAACTGCTATTGTGTAGAAAGAAGAGTTTTTAATGTGCCCGGTTCTGCTCCCTATTCTCAAGTGCCATCGTGCAACATGAAACATTTCAAGCGACCTATTTCTTATTTATAATTGTTTTATTAAAATATCATTGAAATGCTTTAGGAGTTCCATCATTCATATTTTTGCCATCCTACAGCTTTAGGAGTTACATCATTCATATTTGTAAGTTCTTCTTGTTGTGGTTTGTTATAGGCATTTATGTGAGCTCTATGCATTCATGCATCAAGCACAAATCGGTTTCACCTATATTGAGTATCTTTTGAGCATCCGTAATAATTGAGATCAAAGATTTTAATACATCTACTTCTTATACATGAAGAACCACTGTCCAATGATTAACGAATTTTATCATTGTCTATTTTTTTCTAACATATCTACTCATAGCGGCTCCGATGAGATTCCAATATTTTGCGAGCCTTGATTGGGAATCTACATCGTGGAAGGATATAAATAATTTCTCTTAGGATTTAGAATCTATTGATTAAAGAAAAGAGGAAACATCCTCATGCCTTAAAGTTTCCTTGAAATGTTCATATAAATTGTCAATTTTGTTCAAATTCTCTTTTTATTTGTGAAATCGACTAATCTTTGCATCGATGGGTCCATCTTAAGATCAAGGTATGTGTCACTTTATCAACGATTAGTTCCTTGTATGTGCACATGTGGATTGTTTCTCTTGCATGTCATTGGTTCAAAAAAGAGTACTTACCCCCTCCTTCATGTCAAGTTCAGCAATGTCACACTCTTTGCTTGACAAAACAAAAAAACTATAGTCCCATCACAAGGCTCAAGCAAAAAGATAGAATTTTTTTTCCCAAACTATTTAGTGAAAATACCTTTTCTTCAAGTGACATTGGGGCTAATAGATATTGTTTTGCATCAAAGGAAAATTTTGGAGGGAGATTATAGTTGAGGACTACCATAGGCCATGTTAACCATTTACTAGATTTCATGGAAAAGAGATTAACCCCATCTAATTCAACTCCAAACTTTAAATTGTATGGCTCTTGTACACATTCACTCCATCTAGAATCAATATGTTGAAAAGATGCACTATTTACTGGATTTCTCATTATTCCATCAATAATCTTTTTTATCAAATCCCCATGTCAAAAGCTTTGATAATTTAGGGATTTGAAACATATGTTTAATTCGTGGAGCCGGTGGAAAATGTCTCAGTACCTTTTTTGGTATTTTACCCTCTTTGTCCTTATATCAAGGAGATTGACATTTTGGACATGTCAAAGAGTCTGCATATTCACCTGTATATAAAAGACAATCGTTAGGACATGCATGTATACACTAATAACCTATACCAAGATTGTTGATTATCATCTTCATTTCATCATGTGTATAGGAAGGACATTCTTGCTTGGTAAAAAATTCAAATAGTAACCTCTAAGTTCATGAAAAAAGGTGATCTAAATGAAAATAAATAAATAGATAGAATATTAAAAATTATACCTTAATAGTACTGAAACAAATACATTACTCCATACAAAATGATTTTGAAGATTGAGAAGAAGCTTGCACTTCGTCATGCAAAATACTTCCTTGGTATATATGATTAGACATTCTTCTTGAAGATATTTCTCAGTTTTAGAAATATCAATACTTTTGTTGTCATTTTGATACCAATCCTCAATAAAATTTTCGATGCCATCATCTTTATCCTTATCCCAAAAATCTTGTACTTTATTTTCTTTTGAATATAAATCTTTTAATCTTGCATATTCGATAGGATCACTTTTGTGAAGCCTCCTCATGGAAGCTTCTAATAAATGAGGTCCTATTAGCAACTCTAAATGCTGTAGTGGAAGAACATCAATGTCATACATTGGAATCTACACACATGAATAAAAGTCATTAGTATTCCATGCAACACAAGATAGTTGGATATAAATTTTACATTGCTCTCTACCTAAAAGGTGCTCTTGGAGTTCTAGGCCATCCATAATTCACTAATAATTCATAACCACCATGTAATGAATTAATAGGATTGACAACTATGTATCTTGCTACAGTGCTACTCATGTATGGTGATTCGTGACTATTTTCACACTCTTGAAATGTACAATCAATCATTGAACTATTATATCATCGACTACGATTCATTAAACCTACTATATATCATGCATATAAGGTCTTCCATCAATATAATCTTTCGTTTTCAGCATGTGATATCCCTCTACTAGCAAAAGAAGCTACACTCAAGCATAATCCATAAGTAGTCATGCTTTGAGCATAATGTGTAAATCGATGCCAACCTCCCATCCATGTATAGGACCACATACTGACATAAGAGTGACTTCAGAGTTCGGAGGCACATACAAATCCTCTACAATAAAGAGACCACAACCAGCATTAGTAATAATGGAGGGAGCAATCATGTAATGGTTACCCCAAAAGTTAACCCCTCCATCTACTAGAAGTGGTCCTCTATTCCACCCTCCATATCTTCTTCTATCAAATGTTTGTACTAGATGATGATGAACGGAAAGTCGGTGACATGTATGATGTATATTAGCATTTTTTAGTAGGAGAATCATCATCATGATCATTGAGCAAATAATCCTATATATTAAAATATAATTTGAGTTTTATATAATTTTCAATTAAAATAATGACATTAGTCTATAGACTGAATACATACCGAAGTTGTATGACGTTAATCATGTGGTGGTGCATGCTCAAATCCACCCTACTCTACCTCATGTTCAATACATTCCAACCGTGTTCTTTGATGCATGCCATAGAAGAAATTACACCAACATATAATATGCTCTTGATAGTAAAAATCATCATAGTTCCTATCAAAGGACACATGTGAAAACATCATTGCATGGATAGGAGGTGGTGGACTACCATCCGATTCATCAAAACCAGATTATAATATAGAAATAAAAAAACATATATCAATAATGTATTTATCTATCAAATATTAGAATTAAAAGTGTGATATACTTACAATAAGTAGTCCTTGCACGATTACGAGATGGTGATGGACTTCCCTCTAATTGATCCGTACATGAATGCATGTATATGTGTGTGTGTGTATGTATATGTGTGGGTATGCATGTATGTGTAAGTGTATGTGTATGCATGTATGTACATGTGTATGTGTTTGTATATGTATGTAATGTGTGTCTATATATGCATGTTTATAATTTTAAAGTTTTTTTAATATTCTCATTCTTTTTTGGTTTGAGATTGAAATATCATGAGATATTGTATGGTAGAAAAAAATAATAGAAGACCTAACATAACTTATAGTTCTTATATAATTTATAAATGTCTTATATTTCATCTATGTATTTTTGTTTCATTAGATAAATGTAGGTGGCAGCAAAGAAGAGAGTTGAGTCTTGTCATACATCACACTTAGTCCAAATGGGCCATCATAGTTTTGTAGCTACAATTGTAAGTATATGTATTATTGAACCTATATTTATTATTTTAGTTAAAATATGAATCATTAATCTTTTTTATTTGTTTGAATGCAACGAAAGGATTATGATCGATATCCTACGAAAAAGAAAATCAATTTTGCTACAAATTGTGGATGTTGACGTCTGAGTGAGTACATGCAAGTTCATCCAAATGATTCTGTGAGTATTAGTAAATTTCATATAGTTATTTTATTCTTAGTGATATTTTATATGTTTTATTTATTTATGTTCATTATATGTAATACAAGAGTACTATGGAGAGGTAGATATGGATGAGGTGGAGAGACACACATAGGCGTGATGATTTGGATCACCATAGAGTGCTCACAACTCTACCCATGATGCCACTACAGATACATGAAATCATGCAGATGATCATGATGATGAGGATGATCATGATGATGAGGATGATCATGATGATGATCATGATGATGAGGACTTATAGGATGATGCGGATGAGGATGATTATGATGACTTAGATATTACATTGGATTTATATTTTACATTGATATACATACTTTTTTTATATTTGTATATTTTCTCATTTTAGTTATGTTTTGAATTGTGTCTATGGTACTAGATAATGAAAAGTCTTGCTTTAATCATTTTAATTGCTGATTATATTTAACAAGTGATTTATTACTTTAATTAGATAATTCATTCATATTATAGGTGTGCTTGTGTGTATATATGTATGTATGTGCATGTAGTTGGGTGTGTTTAAAATTTATGTATGCACATCTAGGTATGTATCTATATTCATGTAAGTGTGTCTATATGCATGTATATACGTGTATCCTTGTGTGTATATGTGTGCATATACATATGTTTTATGCATATAAATGTGTGTATGTGTAAGTGTAAGTGTATGTGTAAGTGTAAGTGTATGTCTATATGTATGTGTGCATATTCATGTGTATGTGTGTGTATGTGTGTGTATGTGCATATGTATATAAGTGTATGTATGTATGTGTGTGTATGTGTAGGTATATATGCATGTGTATGTGTGTGTATATGTTTCTATGTTTATGTATATGAGTGTGTACTAATATGTATGTGCATGTGTATTTGTAAGTGTATGTGTGTGTATGTGTGTGTATGTGCATGAGTATGTGTATGTGCGTATATATGTATGTATGTGCATGTGTATGTGTAAGTGTATGTATGTATGTGTGTGTATTTCCATGTTATGTGTGAGTATATTTATGTATGTGCATGTCTATGTGTAAGTGTATGTGCATATGTGTGTGTACATTTGCGCATGTGTATGTTTATGTGTATATGTATATATATATATATATATATATATATATATATATATATATATATATATATATATATATATATATATATATATATATATATATATATATATATATATATATGCATGTGTATAATTAATATGCATTAATGTGTGTATGTGTATTGTATCTGAAATAATGCATGCATGCATGTCCTTTTATGTGTTTGTAGATATGGTTTTATATATGCATATGTTTATGTGTTTGTGTGCATGTGTATGTGTGTGTATGTGCATATGTATGTGTATGTGTATGTGTAAGTGTGTGTGCATGTATGTGCATGTGCATGTGCATGTGTATGTGCATGTGTATATGTGTGTGTTTGTGTATGTGCATATGTATGTGTGTGTATATGTGTGAGCCTGCATGTTCATGTATATGTGTTTATGTGCATATGAATAAGTGTGAGTATGCTAATTAATGAAAATAAAACAATTTAAATGATATACAAACAATGAAAATTGTACTTACTATAATTAGCCATATTTTATGCTTGGTGACCTTCTTCAATAACCCAAGGAAAAAAAAGACAACCCCAACAAGAAAAAAGACAAGGCCCCTCTCGTGTTTGAGGAAAACACATGAACCCAAGAAGAAAAAAGATAAGCCCCCTCTCCCCAAAGAGGGTAACCATCAACAATGATCATCTTATCATTTAACACCAAGACTCAAGAGCGGCTATTATTGGATAGTGGTTTTGTGGTAATAGCCTATATCCAGATTTCATATGTATTCAAGAGATTCAGATTGATGGAGAGGACCTCTAGAAATGACTCAAGTGCATCTCTTCGACCCATGTCTGGGTTTCCACTTCTCACCCACGGGGGGTTGGTGCCACAACCATAAGAATAAATAACTTATGGTTTGGTAAATTAGTCGACCCTTGTGAGGATCAAAAACACCAGTGGATTGCTACCTCCTTGGGAGGTCCCTTCAACTTCACTATGGTCTCCATATATGGCCCAAACAGAGAGTTAGAGCGGATTGACACATGGGTCTCTTTGGACTCGCTTTCCAACAACATGATCCTTTGTAGGGACTTCAACATGGAGGAAGACCCTTTAGATAAGAGGGAAGGTAGGGGGCATATCATTGATGGTCTAGAGGAAGATATCTGAGAAAAAATCATGATTCACCTGGATGTGGTGGAGTTTAAAGATAAGAATGGCTTCTCTTTGTCAAACCTCCAATGGGGGGAGGATTTGAGGAAAGCTAGACTAGATAGAATCTACATTGCATAAAACATTATCCATCAGCGGGACCATCTCTACATCTCACAACATATTGACCTCACCTAATCAGACCACTACCCCATTATTCTCACTTTCAAGATGATCGCCAAATTCAGAAAAGCACCCTAGTTTCATGCTTGCTCCATGTCGTTCTCCCTTTAGTCTGTCCATCACTAAATCACCTTGGCTTGGAGCTCAGCCTTTGCCAATGGCACCTCCCCAGCCAAATGTTAGAGGGCTACGGTCAAGAAGACCTGTCAAATTCTTGTCACAACCCACAAGATGCTTCATGTTTTCCAACATAGGCAGAGAGATAAGCTCTATCAAAGGCTATGGCACCTTGAGGAGGAAGTGAACAATGGAAACTACCAATACGAGATGTGACTATGGAAAATTAGAGGCACGTTTGGATACGAGGAAGAAATTCAAAGGAAAAACTGGCAAGTACACTTCAAATGTGGGTGGGTGGGCAAGTTTGACAAACGAACTAAAGCAATGTGTGGCATCCTCAAGAGAAAGCAAGCTAGAGACTCTTTCCCCTTCCTAATATATTGCAACGGGATCGAATGCAAAACGGACTAAGAAAACAATGAAATTATTATCGCCTATTTTACTCAGCTACTGGGGTTTCGACACCTCTTTCTCCCCACAGAAGGGATTGCATGGTGAACATCTCGAGAGCCTCTCCCTCAAGAATATTGCATCATGTGAAGACTCTCCTTCAGGTACCCATTTTTGATAATGAGATTCTCGAAGTTATCGATATGCTTCATAATGCGAAAAGCCCGGGTCGTGATAGCCTCACAAATGAATTTTTTAAGGCTTTTAGACAGGTGGCCACCCCATTGCACTTAGTTTGGCAAGAGGCTTTAGCATTTGGTGCCCTTCGTGAATGCCTAGACAATGGAGTCATCAAGCTTATCCATAAAAAAGGTACCAAAAATAGGATTGAAAACTGGCACCCAATCACGATGCTTCAAATAGGGTACAAGATTCTTGCGACAGTAATCGCTAATAGACTCTCTTAGCACTTTAAGATGTGGCTTAGCAAGGTTCTAAAAGGATTCTTCAAGGGTAGATCAATACTTGAAGCTGTTATTGATATTTGGGAAGGTTTGGATTCTGTTGAAGAGTCTCAACAAGACATAGTATGCCTTGAAATCGACTTTGATAAAGCATACGATAGACTGGAATGGTACTTTGTTCTCCAATCCCTTAAAGACCTTGGCTATAGTCAGAGATTCACTAAGATGATCACTAATCTGTTGAGGAATGAATCAATGCAAATAAATATCAAAGGAGAATAGATTAAAATGATCTATTAGTGAAGGATTCCCATTGGCCCTTCTTCTCTTTGCTATTTCCACGAAAGGTCTCAACCGTCTCGTGCAACATCACATGGAATAGGGCCATATTAAAGGCATTTCGCTTCCCCTCAACCATGGTCAGATGATTATGAGATTCTTTGCAGATGACATGAATGCATTTGTTCATAAAGATCTGACTAGCATTGAGGCCTTTTGGGGATGCCTTGACACCTTCTATGTGGTGTGTGGTTCCAGAATCAATCGCTCCAAAACATCTTTCTTGGCCATCATCGGACCCCCACCCCAAATGCTCATTGACCATGGTTGCCAAATTATCCCCAGGGGCAGGTCTTTCGTCTTCTCGGCATTGTGCTAGGCTTTAGTGTCTCGATGGAGCAGTCGTGGAATTGGGTCTCAAGGTTTGGCTAGCAAGATGGCAACTAAATGGATCATTAGGGCTTGGTGTGACAGTGAGGCCTCTTGAGCCAAGCTCATTTTTAGGAACAAGAACATGATTACATTGGTAGGCCTCCTTGGTTAGAACGACCTAGACCTCCTTACCCTATTATTCTCCCTAATTCTAGTTTCCCCTAAAGGCTCAAATCTTGTGCGCTCCCTGTGGAAGAGTTCCAACAAGTTCAAACAATTTGTTAGGGTGAGAGATGATTGGAAATGCACCACAATCATCAGATAAAATGACTCAATATGGTTTCGGATCTCGAGCATCAAGCGTGTGGCTTCCTCAAACCTCCATGATGATAGGAGACTTTGGAACAACGGTTTCAGATAGTGGAAACACCTATGGACACAAGAAACTAGCCACTTGATCATATTCGAGGACATAGACCCTGAAATAAGAGTGAACAACAAATAATGGACTCTCCTCGAGAGAAGATGCACTACTTGGGAATGTTTAGAAACCTAACTCCTCATTAGGGAGGACCCTTTGTGCCATAAGGGTCTTATGTGGCACAATGGCAATCACCTATCCAAGATTCCTAGAATCAAGGTGAACACGAACTATCATATCACGCTTAAGAAGAAGTGGTGCCTAACTTGGACAAGGTTGTGTTGGGATTTGAAGTTCATGTCTATTTGGCATCCCATCATTGAGATCAAAAAATCGGTTCTCATGTGGAAAATTCTCCACCGTGGTATCTGGACAAACCTAAAGGCTAATAAAATTTGTGGGGCTCCACAATGGTGCAAACGTTGTTGCCATAGCCTTGAGGACCTAGGCCACATCTTCTTTGCTTGCCTCTAGTCTCGCCTACTTTGGCTGAACCTTGGGAACATTTTGAAAGTGCAGACACAAATCAACTAGAGGCAAGCACTGCTTGGTGAAGTGATCGACTTCTTAGCAGCATCGTGGAATGCTATAACAGGGGAAACCCTCTCGAAGATTTGGAGGGAGTAGTGTGTGAACAATTTTGGACATCCTCCTAAAGAGTGTTCGATCAAGAAGTCTCTATTCCTCCTTGGCAAAAAGAATCTCCAACTATAAGAGGTCCCCACCTTTTAGGCATCAAAAAGTTTTTCTCATCAAGAACAACAAGCTTAAAGCCAAGTGGGTCCCACTCTAGGGGGAGGAGAGGGTTGTTAGACTCACCTGTAATGCTCTCTAGACCCCCAAGTTGTGCCCATGCTTTGTGGGATTTAGGGTGTCCCAAGGGCACTAGTCCCATTCACTTGTAACTCGTTCTTTCCTTTCGTTTAAATAAAGTATGGGAGAGTAGGCCAAGGCAGAACTCCTTTTTGAAAAAAAATTCTTACGATAACCTACAATAGAGGGAGAGAGAGATAAATTGAAAGAGAAAGAGGTAGAACAAAGGGGGGAGAGAGAGAGAGAGAGAGATTAACAAAGAGATATTAGAAAAGAGAGAGATTTAGAAAGAGATTCCTGGACCTCATAAGCGCAATGTAGATCTAAATGTTGGAGAGCTCTTTTATCACTTGCACATAAAATGATGATGGAAGAGTGATCCAATGTTTTTTTTACTTTGATAAAACTTTACCATCACATAAGCTATGTAAAAGCATTGTATATGCAATCATTCATATATGAAATGCAAAATAGTGTTGCATATGTGATGTAGCCTTCTCAATTGCATAAGTGATGCTAAGGTAGCAATGCTCTCTTGAATGTTGCTAAGAGTGTCGGAATAACGTTGAGAATAACATCAAGATTAATGTGGCTTTAAAAATGGTGTGCACTCGATGCCCAGTCTGACAGAATTCACGATCATGTAGCGATGAAAATGTGTCATGTTAATCATTATGCTCCCATATTTCTTGTAGTCTATATCATATTTTGGCACAACTCGGTCTACAAACATTTTGATTCGAGATGTTGATTGGTCACCTGCTATGACTAACAATCAATGGTTCTAAACTCCACCCTTTTTGTTCCTACATTCATATAAGAGCTCAATGCTCGTAGTTCTTATGCATCACCACCTCCAAGATTGTGTGATGGTACCATGTATTTCTGATTGCATAATGCATTTAACTTTCATCATGATTTTTTCTCTCCTCGTGATTTCACCCTCATCTTCTATTTTAGCCATGTTTTTCTTCATAATGCTTTTACTTTATGCTATTAGTTACTAGCTCATGTGTGCTCTATTTTGGTTTTTCTCTTGGAAGTCTTGCACCTTTCGAGCTGCTCTCTTCGATGATACTTGACCCGATTGCATTTTCGTTCCCATGTATTACTAGAGTGTGCTGCTATTGTAATTCACCTAGATGCAATTGCAATTGCTCAAGCCATTGTTGCCCACCTAGCATTATGGCTGCATTGCATGTAGTCACCTTGAAAAAGTTTGAATACCATTTCTAGATCTAGACCAATGGCCATGAGATTATTAAATTGTTTTCTACATAGGCATTGTAGTAGCTATTTCCTTAATCTACTAAAAATCAATATGTTATCTCCGATTACCCATTTCTCGAAGACATTATCCGACATTTTCTAGTAGTTTTTTTAGACCTTCAACATAAATTCTACACCATTTTAAGGTATTTGTATTCTTGCATTTCACCAACATAGAAGTAACAAGTCAATTAGGCTTCTTTATTTTTCCAAAGAATTCAAAGAGAATGCATTTTGACCACCCATAAACTCTCTAGTGGACTTCCAACATGTTCACGCCTTCCCTTCATTTTCACTGTTTTGTTGCCTAGGAAATTCACCATCCCAATCCATGTCATGTTGGTTCTCTGCTTTTCACTCTCTGTTAGTGACAATGTTCCTCACCCACCCCTTCCTCCAACCTCAGATGAAGATGATGAATCCATCTCCTTCGCTTTCTAATGATCCCATAAATTCCCATGTCTGGCTTTCTCCCTCCATTATGATCACAAAGGATCTTTGACCCCACCAATCAACACCATCATTGCCATTTCATCTCCCTCCCCATCCTATCATTTTTCAATTGCCTGTGTGGCACATTCTCCTATTCTATCTACATCCATTTTAGTGCTTGTGACATGGCATAGTTTTGAGAGATATTAGGGCCCTTTTCCATTGGTGCATGTATTTACCTAACCATGTTTGTTTAGATGACATGAAAGTGATTATAGAAGGTGTTCCTCTCACTATCTCTAATAAGTAACTACATGATCTAAGGGTCCGATGGATTAAGACATATCTAACATCACACACCATTTGGTCATTCGTATGTATGATCAACGATCTCAAGAAAACCTTCTATTTTGGTCTAGACACATGTTGGAAGTTTTGCTCAGTGTGAACAGCACAATAGCAATTGAGAAAATTCCTTCTAGAGGAATTCCATTATCTTAGTAAGCTACCTTTTTCAAGTGGAATGATCTAAAATAATGAATTATGCTAAGAGAAATCAATTTAACAAGATTTGATATACCCCAGACTTTTTAGGACTGTAGCAGAGATAGACTAGTGAGCACCTGGACGGCGATTTCTCTGAATTGGCTTAATGAAATCACTTCAAACTTTGTCAGCAGGTAGGTGACTTTGAGCTGAATCCAACGACATTTGAATCACTGAAATTGGAGTAGTATTGACCGCGATATGCCCTTGACAAGTTGACAGACTTTTGAGTAGACAAGCAGAGAACACAGAGATGAATGATGTAAATGTATCTACTAATTAACACGTGTACAATTCCATTGGCATGAATAGCATTGCCTAATGGTGTAGAGCGGTGAAGGCTATGGTATAGTCCTTACACACACTCAAAATCGGTAGAGTAAGCCTCGGGAATGAAGAGATCTGCCCGCGACTTTTCCAAGTACATTTTTATAGGATTGTGCAAAACATATGAATTCAAATTCAAATTTTGGCTCCCTATGATCAAGCTCCTAAAGACTTGGAGATATTCTCTCAATCAAGTAAGCTACTTTTTCCACAACTCACCAAGGTAGGTGATTACAAAAGATTCCAAGTCATTTTGACTTTTACAAATGAGATAAAATGGTAATTAACCACTAGCATATGTTCCTATGGTTCTTCATGTATGTAGAATCTTCATGATATCTTCCAAGCCAAATGTGTAGGCTTGTGATTTACTCCAAAAGTGGGGAGATGGTTTTGCCCAAGGAACTCTAGAGTCTTCTAACTCAAGTTAACATGAGTTCACTTGATTCTAGGCATACCTAATTTGAAGGTAGTAAACAAGTGTTCAAGTTCACTCGAACCACTAGTAGAGTCTAGTGGAAGATATTAAAGGAGTACATGAGATCACACATACACTTCTGAACTGTAATTATATTTGTAGTCCTACTTGATTTGAGCAGCTATGTATAGAGGTAGATGGTTGGGAGGAGAGCCATCTCTCTACTAGGTGGTGTTTGTAATTGTTAGTCTCTAGGAAAACTTTCATGGTGACCTTATGAATCTCATCGTTGTACTTATTAAGTCATGGAAACCTTTGATGTCTTACCACTTTCTCCCCATAAAGGAGGGAATTCTCTTCTTCATTACCCTTTACCATCATGCATGAGTTTTTATAAGTAGAGAATTTATGTGTTGTGTTTGGTTTTACCCCGATTCTTTTCATAATTCATTTGTACATATTGCACATGTATTCATGAGGAAAATACAAGCGACGACAATTTAGAAGTTTCTAGAATTCAATCCTATGACCTCCCTATGAAGGATGACTAGTCTATCCATGATTCCTAGGGAATAACTATGCAAAGTTCCTACAACTTAGTTCACTCTATATCTTAATAACATGGACATGTCTTTATTTAATAGCCATGTGATGTTGCGAGCACCACATCATTCATGTGGAGCTATGTAAGCTTCAGTTTTGTAGCAAAAGGATAGATTAGACTGATCATGTTCTCTCCCATGTGAGCAAGAAGAGTGTCTTCAATACATAGCACGGTTGTGGGCTGCCTAGTTTTAACTCCTCTTATACATGGCCCTAGGAGGAGTGATGTTGATATCATTTATGGAATCCAATATCATCAATTGAATCTTGCACGTCTCCAATACCCTCATAGTCAGTGGAGTAGAACTGATCACCTCATCATGGATACAATTACTATATCCATGATTCCAATCAACTTTAGTAGTGAATTTGGTAGATTCCTTTCTATGCTGTGATCAGAAAGATGTGAGGAGCAGCTTATACTGCAATATCCTCCATCTTATACCCCATGAGGATCCATGTCTCGCACTATGGAGATTGAGCTTATGCCTCAAAGGGAGAGGGAGAGAGAGAGTTGTATTTTCTTTTCTTGGGAGGGATTGGGCACATGGAACTTTTATTATCAAATAGATCAAGTGAATACAAAGCCAGGAGATTAAAACTCATGAATATGAAAAGTGCCTTTTCTCTAGGACATTAATGGAAGGACATAAATTTTTTTAGAGATACGTATTTTACAATTGATGATTGGTTTCAATTCATGGTTGAGTTTTTTCATTACCTTGCACTTCATCTTAACAAAGAGTTGAAATAGGAAAAAGACTTTCATAGGTTTAAGTTTAAATCTTCAAGATGATCAAACTAGCTTATGATTTCAAGCATAAGATGCATTAGAAGCACTTAATGCATAACATGGAAACTTTCATTTATGTACATACATTAATGATTGTTTGTGCATTTCTCTCTTTTTAAAAGAATGTTTTCATGCACAACACAAACTTTTTTTCTTGCTTGAAAAAGATATTTAATGCACTCAAGTTTGTGCACATGTGATTTCACCCTCATGTGTGCTCTAATTTGGTTTTTCTCTTGGAAGTCTTGCACCTATCGAGCTGCTCTCTTCGATGATACTTGACCCGATTGCATTTTCATTCCCATGTATTACTAGAGTGGGCTGGTATTGTAATTCACCTAGACGCAATTGCAATTGCTCAAGCCATTGTTGCCCACCTAGCATTATGGCTGCATTGCATGTAGTCACCTTGAAAAAGTTTGAATACCATTTCTAGATCTAGACCAATGGCCATGAGACTATTAAATTGTTTTCTACATAGGCATTGTAGTAGCTATTTCCTTAATCTACTAGAAATCAATATGTTATCTCCGATTACCCATTTCCCAAAGGCATTATCCTACATTTTCTAGTAGTTTTCTTAGACCTTCAACATAAATTCTACACCATTTTAAGGTATTTGTATTCTTCCATTTCACCAACATAGAAGTAACAAGTCCATTAGGCTTCTTTATTTTTCCAAAGAATTCAAAGAGAATGCATTTTGATCACCCATAAACTCTCTAGTGGACTTCCAACATGTTCACGCCTTCCCTTCATTTTCACTGTTTTGTTGCCTAGGAAATTCACCATCCCAATCCATGTCATGTTGGTTCTCTGCTTTTCACTCTCTGTTAGTGACAATGTTCCTCACCCACCCCTTCCTCTAACCTCAAATGAAGATGATGAATCCATCTCCTTCGCTTTCTAATGATCCCATAAATTCCCATGTCTGGCTTTCTCCCTCCATTATGATCACAAAGGATCTTTGACCCCACCAATCAACACCATCATTGCCATTTCATCTCCCTCCCCATCCTATCATTTTTCAATTGCCTGTGTGGCACATTCTCCTATTCTATCTACATCCATTTTAGTGCTTATGACCTGGCATAGTTTTGAGAGATATTAGGGCCCTTTTCCATTGGTGCATGTATTTACCTAACCATGTTTGTTTAGATGACATGAAAGTGATTATAGAAGGTGTTCCTCTCACCATCTCTAATAAGTAACTACATGATCTAAGGGTCCAATGGATTAAGACATATCTAACATCGCACACCATTTGGTCATTCGTATGTATGATCAAAGATCTCAAGACTAGACTTAAGCATATGTTCATGTGCTCTCTTAAAAAAATGATCCAATTAGCCTATCTGTTAAGTCTCAAGGTTGTGAAGCAGGAGGTCAAGGGTTCAACCCCCATGGGGAAAATGGGTGTTGGGATAGATGGATGGATGATCCAAGAAACTGAGTAGGTACTGCTAAACCTGCTTTATACCAGCCCTCTTTTGCTTCAGATTTGATTAGTAGACTTCCTTAGCTTCCCAATGACACCAAGAAATGACTTATGTCCTTTGGAAATGATATGTGCAATGATTGAATCAAAACAGATAACTTTGGAAATCATACACTCAAGAAAACCTTCTATTTTGGTCTAGATACCTGCTGGAAGTTTTGCTTAGTGTGAACAGCATAGTAGCAATTGATAAAATTCCTTCTCGAGGAATTCCATTATCTTAGTAAGCTACCTTTTTCAAGTGGAATGATCTAAAATAATGAACTATGCTAAGAGAAATCAATTTAGCAAGATTTGATATACCCCCGACTTTTTAGGACTGTAGTAGAGATAGAATAGTGAGCACCTCAACGGAGATTTCTCTCAATTGGCTAAATGAAATCACTTCAAACTTTTTCAGCAGATAGGTGACTTTGAGCTGCATCCAACAAGTTTTAAATCACTGAAAGTGGAGTAGTATTGACCGCGATATGCCCTTGACAAGTTGAGAGACTTTTGAGTAGACAAGTAGAGAACACAGAGATGAATGATGTAAATGTATCTACTAATTAACACTTGTGTACAACTCCATTGGCATGACTAGCATTGCCTAATGGTTTGGAGAGTTGAAGGCTATGGTATAGTCCTTACACACACTCAAAATCAGTAGAGTAAGCCTCGGGAATGAAGAGATCTGCCCGCGACTTTTCCAAGTACATTTTTATAGGATTGTGCAAAACATTTGAATTCAAATTCAAATTTTGGCTCCCTATGATCAAGCTCCTAAAGACTTGGAGATATTCTCTCAATCAAGTAAGCTACTTTTTCCACAACTCACTTAGGTAGGTGATTACAAAAGATTCCAAGTCATTTTGACTTTTACAAATGAGATAAAGTGGTAATTAACCACTAGCATATGTTCCTATGGTTCTTCATGTATGTAGAATCTTCATGATATCTTCCAAGCCAAATGTGTAGGCTTGTGATTTACTCCGACAATGGGGAGATGGTTTTGCCCAAGGAACTCTAGAGTTTTCTAACTGAAGTTAATATGAGTTCACTTGATTCTAGGCATACCTAATTTGAAGGTAGTAAACAAGTGTTCAAGTTCACTCGAACCACTAGTAGAGTCTAGTGGAAGATATTAAAGAAGTACACGAGATCACACATGCACTTCTGAACTGTAATTATGTTTGTAGTCGTACTTGATTTGAGCAGCTATGTATAGAGGTAGATGGTTGGGAGGAGAGCCATCTCTCTACTAGGTGGTGTTTGTAATTGTTAGTCTCTAGGAAAACTTTCATGGTGACCTTATGAATATCATCGTTGTACTTAAGAAGTCATGGAAACATTTGATGTCTTACCACTTTCTCCCCATAAAGGAGGGAATTCTCTTCTTCATTACCCCTTACCATCATGCATGAGTTTTAATAAGTAGAGAATTTATGTGTTGTGTTTGGTTTTACCCCGATTCTTTTCATAATTCATTTGTACATATTGCACATGTATTCATGAGGAAAACACAAGCGGCGTCAATTTAGAAGTTTCTAGAATTCAATCCTAGACATGTCTTTGATTAATAGGCATGCGATGTTGTGAGCACCACATCATTCATGTGGATCTATGTAAGCTTTAGTTTTGTAGCAAAAGGATAGATCAGACTGCTCATGTTCTCTCCCATGTGAGCAAGAAGAGTGTCTTCAATACATAGCATGGTTGTGGGCTGCCTAGTTTTAACTCCTCTTATACATGGCCCTAGGAGGAGTGATGTTGATATTATTTATTGAATCCAATATCATCAATTGAATCTTGCACGTCTCCAATACCCTCATAGTCAGTGGAGTAGAACTGATCACCTCATCATGGATACAATTACTATATCCATGATTCCAATCAACTTTGGTAGTGAATTTGGTAGAGTCCTTTCTATGTTGTGATCAGAAAGATGTGAGAAGCAGCTTTTATTGCAATATCCTCCATCTTATACCCCATGAGGATCCATGTCTCGCACTATGGAGATTGAGCTTATGCCTCAAAGGGAGAGAGAGAGAGAGAGAGTTGTATTTTCTTTTCTTGGGAGGGATTGGGCACATGGAACTTTTATCATCAGATAGATCAAGTGAATACAAAGCCAGAAGATTAAAACTCATGAGTATGAAAAGTGCCTTTTCTCTAGGACATTAATGGAAGGACATAACTTTTTTTAGAGATACGTATTTTACAATTGATGATTGGTTTCAATTCATGGTTGATTTTTTTCATTACCTTGCACTTCATCTTAACAAAGAGTTGAAATAGGAAAAAGACTTTCATAGATTTAAGTTTAAATCTTCAAGATGATCAAACTAGCTTATGATTTCAAGCATAAGATGCATTAGAAGCACTTAATGCATAACATGGAAACTTTCATTTATGCACATACATCAATGATTGTTTGTGCATTTCTCTCTTTTTAAAAGAATGTTTTCATGCACCACACAAACTTTTCTTCTTGCTTGAAAAAGATATTTGATGCACTCAAGTTTGTGCACATGTGATAGCAAGTAGAGTGTTTGTGCATGGATGCTTCGATGCATGCCTAGCAAGCACAAAAATGCTTGGAATAATTTTGGTGCATGGAAACAAAAACATGCCAACCCATACATACTCGCACATGCATTTGCATGCAAACACATGTGTTTGCATATGACAATGCATGACTACATGTGAAGTAGCTGAATGAGGATTTTTGTAATGGTACCTCACTTCTAAACACTTAAGATAGATATTAGGAAAGAAGGAAAACTAGATTAGTTGCAAGAGTATGCTAACTATCATGCAACTCAAGTACTCACTCATAGCTTAGAAAGAGACTTTACACTTGTTTGTGTAAGTTCTCATGCATGTAAGTATGATGATAAAAGTTTCCTTAAGATCCTTCAGCACCTATGAATGAATGCTTTTACTAATTCTATTCCTTGATGTGATAGAAATAACATAAAAACTAAATGGAACTTATACTAACTGAACTTTTAAAGTTTAAAAGGTAGTTTGTGAAGGAGAGAAGTAGCCATAGCTATTGTTTAGACAATCCCAAACATTTGATTTTCCAATTCAAAATGGCACTTGTCAAAAACAAACACAATCGAGCCAATACAATATTCCAAACCTAGTTTAGAGAGGTTCAAGAAAGTGCACCATAAATGAAGGAGAACCCACAAAGCCACTCATCATGTGGGCCTTCTCTCACCACAAGAAATATGGAATCAATAATAGTTAATAACTTAGAAAATGAAGTCAATCTACTAGACTATCTACGTCGGTTGCGATAAAGACAAGATTCCAAGGAAGCTAAAGCACTAGAGGATTATGCCACAAGTAAGGAAGATAATTAGCTAGTGAATATAATTAATATAGTGAAAGTTGGATCATTGGATCCACTATACCAATCTTGGCTACAAAGAAATCGATGACCCCCAAATGCAAGTTCCTATCGGAATTCCCTTCAAAGAGCTCGCTCAAAGGGAATTCCCCTCACTCAACATTCTCAAAGGAAAGCAAGAAGAAAAAGATTAAAAAAAGGACATTTGGGGACCATGGACCCCTCAAGAGTAGCCATCATTGATCAATGGATTCAAGAAAAGAGCACTAATAGAGACTTTATTTGTCTTCACAAGGTTTAAATTAACAAGGATGATCTTTGTAAAATAATTCAAGAAATTTCATCCCTTCATTCTTGGATCTCAAGCAACCATTCTAGTGGTAGTGTGGCATAGTGATTAGATTCAATTCCATTTGATTTTCCACTCTCTTGGATTACATTACCGACCCACACCATGGATGGATTGTGAGATTGTTTTGTGGATTGCATGTGTTATCCACTATATAGCTCTATGCTCCTTACCAAGACACTATGAGATTCTAAGTTAGTAGAAATTATCATGATCAGTGGGCTGAGAGCGGCCATGTGATCTATGAGGAGGATAAACTTTGTTGGGACATGTTAAATCTCCATCATGATCTAGTGGGGGTCAAGGAACTTTAGACTTTTTCTTGGTTGAACCTTTAATTGGTTGTAGATTTGGGTAAATCTAGACTTAAGAAAGGATATTTTTCCTAGAGCTTAACATGTAAGCCTTTCATAAAGAATTTGAAACCTCCATGACTCCATGCACATCCTTCCATCTTTTCCATCCCTTAGGTTCAACAAGAGATCTCTATTGTAGTCTCATCATTCGCCAATTTTGCTAACATTTAAGCGTTCAAGAATAGGAAATCTACCTAGTTCCGTGTTGATCCTTTGATCTATTTCATCCCTTAGGCTTAACATGATATCTATTAGAGGAGCACTAGATTGTTCCCATTGACTATCCTAGACTAGATTTTGAAATTATACTTCTCATTATAAGATCATCCATATAGGGAAAATAATACAAGAATATGTAAGTAATACAAAAAAGATCCATAATTGAGACCGATAGGTGTGGATAACTAGACTACACCAAATACAAGACACCCCACAACCTAGGCCTATAGGTATAAAACATGATATGTAAATTACAAGAACTCCCTTCAGAGAGATGGACTAGATACAAGAAATACCTTGACAAGAACTCGTACTACGAGATTACAAGAGGAAAAAAATAGGTGTCCAAGAACTAGAGTAGTCAAGAGTAGAACAAGGAATAGAATAAGAACTAGAACTAGAACTTTGAAAGCACTTGCTTTGTCATCATGAATCCTTGAGCTCGCAAGAACCACATTGGCAAGACCGAGGATGTATGTGGCCAAAACCTCCTTATGTAGGTGGTAAAGGGTGATGCTCAATGGGAGTTACAAATTGATTATGTCATCCATGATGTAAGTAATAAAAAATAGGACCTCTTGTTATCATAATAAAGCACGTAGACAATCGATCTTATGGTTTTGGCAGGCTACGAAAGAGATGGATGCAGTGTTATTTCCAAACTCTAAAGGAATCAAGATATATAAAAATTCACATGTAGTATATGGTTGAGATTAGTTTCCCCTATCCATGACATCACCTTCCCCCCAAACAAATATTTCTAGGAGGAGTAGTCATGTTCTCTAGTCTCAGCTCCATTGGGTT
This sequence comes from Ceratopteris richardii, assembly GCA_020310875.1. Lineage (NCBI taxonomy): Eukaryota > Viridiplantae > Streptophyta > Polypodiopsida > Polypodiales > Pteridaceae > Ceratopteris > Ceratopteris richardii. The sequence continues at coordinate 25,667,851 of CM035432.1, read as the reverse complement.
TTTCTTATGAAATTCTCAAACCTTGTCACAAGATAGATCCTTTTAGCTTCTAGTGTTACTTTGTGGTGTATCCAAGATCTTTGACAAAGAGACTTGAGTAAGTATACCTCCAACATGAACACGTTCTTATGCTTTGCCTTCTAGCTATCTTCACAATGTGTATGCTCCATATCGTTTCTAATGATTTTCCGATCTTCAAACATTTTTCATTCATATTCTTGGTAAAAAGTGTCTTGATTAATCAATGTTGGTAGCTCTTTGAACTGGCTTCCTTTGAACACATAATTCTCACATTGAACATATTGATTGATAACATCCTCTTAGGTATCTGCTTAAGGCATTTGATTGCAAGAGATACTTAAGGATTGAGGCCACTTTGAAACTAATTAACAATGTGGTCTTTTTGATATGTAGATCCTTGAAATAATATCTTGATATCTAAGGCATATCTTGAAACCTTGCATATGGAATCCATGGTGCTTTCTCCTAAGTAGAAAGAATTCTTGACAAAATGTCAAGGGAGCACTTGATTCTTCCCTTTGAATAGAATAGAAATGATTTCATAGCTAAACATTTAATTTCAAGATCACCCATAGAAAGGAAATAATACAAGATATTTTCAACTATTACACAAAGTCATGCAACCTAAGATTGATAGGTATGGATAACTAGACTAGAGATGATACAAGAGATCCCACAATGTGGGACCATAGGTATGAAACAAGATATATGAAATACAAGAAATCCCTTGAGAGACATGGACTAGATACAAGAAATAACTTGAAAAGCTCACATACTAAAAGGTTACAAGAGGAAAAGGCTATATGTCCAAGAATTAGACTAATTAGGACTAGAACAGGGAATAAGACAAGAACTAGAACTAGAACTAGAACATCGAAAGTACTTATGCGGTGATCACCATTTGTTAAGCTCCCATGACTGGCATTGGCAAGACTAGGGATTTATGAATTATATAGGTATTCAAGGAAGGTTCACAATGGTTCCTAAAAATTTATGATATCATCCATAATGTCAAAAATTTAGAATAGGACCTCTCCTTATTAGAATCAAGCAAGTGGACAGTTGATCTCAGGGTTTTGGCATGCTCATGATTCCATGCAAGCATTATTTTCTCCTAATTTTGAAACAAATCATGAGATATATGTATTGACATGGACACTAAGGTTGAAGATGGTTTCCTTTCTCCATAAAAATATCTCTATTCTGTAAATAATGTCTTCACTATTGACTCCTCTTCATCCAGATATTAGACTTCGGGTATTAATCAGACACATGCTATGTTGTGGTATGCAAAGAAGGAAACCTTACATATGTGGAGAGTTAGAAAGGAGACCCTTTACAATAGATTTTTCAAGATTGAGAATAAAGTGAATAAAAAAAAACCTGGCCTATAGAAAGGCCTAGTAAAGGTCACAACTATGCCTAGATACAAAGATGAAATCAAGAGAAATAATGTTGATATTCTGTTTAAGGAATGATGGATGGGGAAACTCGACAAGCTAACTAAAGAGATGTGAAAAATTCTACAAAAAGGAACACAAAAAAACAAGAAGTTAATATATGCATGATTTAAAACAATGGAGTTGAATCCACTTTGTAAAGAGGACAGCCTTGCATTGATTACTAGTCACTTCACTTGTCCCACTAGGATTGCATCTCCCATTTCTCTTCATTGTGAGAGCATAGACAATGCCTTTTATTTTTTATTCATAGACACCTTATGCTTGGATCGCAAATGCAGAACTCCCATCGAACAAACAAATACCATCCTAACATTGAACTTCCACCTCCTCATGATCGAGCTGGAAAAAATCATGGAGTGATTTCTTTAAAAAAACTGAAAGGAATGGTCTAGGGTGTTCTAGAGCACAAAATGTGGATATTTGGTGTAATACATCTATTTACACTCTTGACTCTCAAACCTCTAGTCATCCCTATTTCTTCATTCCTACCTCTCTTCCTAGGTTTTTTGAGGACGGTGATAAAGGAATGATGGTTAAATTAGAAACATTTTATACCCCTATCTTTGAAAGATCCGTACCCAAGAATGTGCGGAGAATGACTGAATTCTGGAAAACTTTACATAGAAAACATAAACACTAATACCTTTCCAATGAACCTTATTCATTAATATTGGACCTCTTAGGCGTGAGAACCAACCTGTACAAATCAACACACTTTGGAGAAGAAATTGTAGAGAAAACACAAAGTGAACAATTAATGAATCAAATCGATTCAAATTATCATCACACTCTTTGTACAAGTGTGTAGAGTGTATATATATACTTACACATGATCTGCCTTGAGTTCCCATGAACGGTTAGTGTGAAATTTAAAGTCTAACTCACAAGGGATTGAGCTAGATGTGATGAAGTCTTCTTCTATAATCTAGGAAACTGAGGAATCTATTAAAACGTTGATTGGAAACATTTCGGAAAATGAATAGACTCGTGGCTTTTATTGTGGGAGATCTTTTTTTGCCACAAATCAGGTGAATTTATTGGCTTGCTACCAAATATCAAATAGAGCATGTGTTGAAGGTGGTGCTGGTGAATATCCTTCCTTCCTTCTAACCTTTGGCTACTTGCGCGTTGCCTTGCCTTGGATTCTCCAAAAAGCATACAATGATGATTCAATTTACTAAAACCCTAATTTCTTCATGTCCTTGTGTTGTTGGGTCAACCAAGTTGTAAACCATTTCCCTATTGCAGCCCATGTTGTTTGAACATCCACTATCAACGTGGCACATTGTGCATATGCCTTATATATCTACTCCTTCGTGTTGCTTCATAAGTAGAAGTCATTCTTGCTTGTAAAATCGGAATACTTCACATACATGTTTCATAGATTGAGAATGGAAATTTTGACGAAATGTTACCACACCTCTCCTTTGCATATCCTTTGTCTTTTCAAGGTTTGTGTGGCCCATCCTCGTGTGCCAAAAATCAACTTGATCTATTTGCTTGTTGTCAAATGTTAAATAGACTATATGTGCTAAGGGTGGTTCTACCTTGATGCCTTTGTGTGCTTGGGTGATGAAAATTACAAAGAATCTCCGTATTGAAGATCACGTGGTTTGAACATCCACTATTGATGTAGCATATCGTGTATATGCCTTCTATCCAACCATGTCTTTGAATCATGGCTAAAAACTCATCATTTTCTCATGTATTTGAAGTATTTTCAAAGTTATCTTCATTTTTCTTGTAGCCTCCTTGGCTTTCATTTGGGTAACAATCCCTTGCAAAGTTAAGCGATTTACCAAAATTGTAGATTTCCTTTGCCTAGTCCCTTCCTTGAAGTCGACTTCCTCTCCCTCTTGATTTTGATTTCCCCCTTGGTCCAAATAATTGACTTGAATATTCTTGAACATAGCCTCATAGACATGTTGATAGAAGTGATCACAGAAGAAAATACCCTACTTCACAAGGCCAAATCTAGCTCTCTATTTATATTGCATATTTCCTAGATGGACTTGGAGTACATTAATGAGCCCAACAATGCATGCAATGGGGTCCCACTCCTCCGAAAAGGAGCGATATAGATCTACAAAAATAAACGCATATGAAAAACACATTTCTCCCAAGAAAACATAGTGAAGGCATAAGAACAAATTTAAAACATAAGAACATAGTGAAGGCATAAGAACATTTCAACTTTAAGCAAAAAATAGAAGATTAAATGAGGAAAATATTTATTTATTATAAAGCGGCTCACATTTTAGCTTATCACGTACTAATCTTGTGTCATGATCATCTGCCATGAGAAGTTCATTGTCCATGTAAAGCATGTTGCACAAAGACTTGTTCAATAGTTGTTTTGCCATGATGGTGATCTAACTCTTAAAGTCTTTAGTGATGCAGATTGGGCTGGAAGCAAAGATGACAGAAGATCCACAAGTGGATATGTGGTAATAACAGGAAACAAGACATTAACATGGAGTTCCAAGAAGCAGCCTATAGTTGCTTTATCTTGTGCAGAGGCTGAGTATAGTGGTTTAGCATTGGCTACTACTGAGGTTATGTGGTTTAAAAAGTTGTTTCATGACTTGAATGTGCAGGTTGATGTACCACTGATATATGGGGATAACTTGAGCAACATTCATATGACCTCAAATCCTATTTTTCATGCTAGAACAAAGCATATAGAGGTTCACTATCATTATGTTCAAGAGAAGGCAATGAACAATGAAGTGCAGGTTTCTTTTATTGGAACAAAGGATCAAGTTGCAGATATCTTCACCAAATCCTTGGATGGACCAAAGCTTCAAAGATTCAACTATATTATTGGCATGAAGGAAATACCCTTTGGAACTTGAGGGGGAGAATGTTGCGAACATTTGTTTTATGTAGGGTACAGGTTTCAAATTATGTAAATACCTTTGGGAAGTCTTCAAATACTTCAAGAAGGCTCATATTAGTCATAAAATGTAGCAAAAATACCACGTGAGTTCTAGAACATGGTCAGTCAAATTAGTGAGTCACAAAGGAGCTTCAGTGGTGTCCTAGTGGACGGTCGATGTGGCTAGTTCTCAAAGTCCATCAATACTTTGCTTATTTGAGCACTTGAGTCATGTAATACCTCCATCCAAGTGTCAACCACGCATTTAGATGTATTAGGAAGGTTTTAGATTAGTTTCCCATGCTATAAAAAGAGAAGAAAAGTCATGATCTTGTGGGATGTCCAAGAGAGTCATATGTGTATCTCTACACTGCTGTAGTTTTGTATGCAGAGATTGCAGAGCTTGTATCTCCCTCATTATATATCGAAATTACATGTTTCATAGCTCATTGGAAAGCTCTTGTTGTCTACTATCTTCTTGTAAATGTTCATAATCATTGGAATTGTGAGCTGAGAGCAATACTCTCTGCAAGTAGTGTCTGTTCTCTGTTTTTTATCCCTACTGAAGGTCTCCATTAAACCTCAAACTTGCAGAGGTCATATCTCCTTGTGTATGTATCCAAATCATGTTTTCTTTGGGGTGTTAGAAATCTCTTTTAAGTCTTCTTGTATTCGGGGAAGTTTCAAAGTCATTGGGGTTGTGAGTTAAGAGCAGTAGTCTCTGCAAGTGATGTGTGTCCTCAGGTTCATCTCTGTTTCAAGGTCTCCATTAAAGCTGCATATTGCAGAGGTCATAGCTCATTGTGTATAGTGTTGGAAAATTCTAAGTGAGTAAAGAGCAATTTGCTCTGCAAGAAAATTGGTCTGTGCATACAAGTTTGTGAAAAAGTCAACTAGGTCCTGTTGGGTTTCACCTACTTCTAGCTGTACTTTGGAGATCAATAAACTCCAACAAATAATCTTATCCATAAATGACTATTTCAAGGCACCCCACACGCACTTCTATGCTCATGTGTGCATGTGCATCCAGGAACCTTTTGCCCTTGGAACTTTAGACCATTGATCATCGTTAAGGGGGCTCGGAATGGTGATAGAGAGCATAGATATTGTAGCTTTGTGAGGCCTAGAGGAGATGTCAGGGTCCTTGCATATCATTAAGAAGTACAGGACATGCTGACGGGGAAAGATACATAGGGAGGAAGAGGATGTAGGCCGTTCAAAATTAGCTATGCACGAGACTCAAAATATAGTCCTTTTGAAACACAACCCTTTTAAACTACAGACAGAGTTTTCTTTTTTTTTTTCTGAAACATCACTAATTTTCCTTCAAAAATATGAGAGTGCTTTTGGTTCCAATCTCATATTATCATATTATTATTAAAAACATATTCAGCATTACGTTGGCCTCCACCCTATTGGATGTGGTCTTTGCTCTTTCTACTATATGAAGCCCTCCTTCGACATCAACGTAGCTCTAATACTTACGAAAAGGAAAGACATGAGTTGGACGACCTCAGCAAAGGACTCTTTTAAAATTTTAAGAAAGTGTTTTTGGTTCCTCTTTGTTTGGTGTGGCGGGAGGCTGTCATCAATGGCACATTACTACGAAGTTTCAATATGAAAGTACTAAGCTCATTCACATGAAAGGAAAATAAAAATAGAAATGAAAATTGGCACCTGAACAGCGTACTTTAGATGGGATACAAGATCTTTGCCATGGTCCTTGCCAATAGGATAATTGACCATCCCCGATCATGGAATAGTGAAGACCAAAAAGGTCTCATCAAACATAGTTTCATTATCAAAGCCATCATTGATATATAGGAAAGAAATTGAGTATGCAAACGAAGTTTCCCAAATTTCTCTCTAACTCAAGATAAATCTTGACAAATCATATGATAGAGTGGAATGAGACTTTATCTTGTAGTTGTCTAAGGATATCCACTTTGAAACTAAATTTATACTTTCTTCCTTGCTGTTCCTCATATCCAAGACCCAATGATTGTTAGACTCTTTGCCAATGACACTAATATGTTTTTTTCCAAATATTTCTAAGTATGTATCCAACGTATTTGAATGCTTTTACACATTCTATGAAGCCTCTAGATCCCTTTTCGCTTGCAAATCCCTTTTTGGCCACTATCAAAGCTTCTTCATCAAGGATGTAAAGAGATCCTTTGGAATGAGATATTTTGGATTCTTTGATGTTTGATTGGTATTTGAACTCTCATTGGCAAAAACATGCGAATGAATGCAGACCAGATTAGAAACAAAATTTGCGATTGGAAGGGTATGCAACTTAATATTCTTGGGAAGGCTATGCTCGTCAACATGCTCCTTATCTCCAGTGTCATATATTTCTTGGCTATCTAGAGACCTAGTGACAAGGAGTTACTAGATTATTGCGCAAAAATTCTATAGATGGGAGAACCCATCAAAATATGTGTGCCAAATATCAAGTGGAGATTCCCTCTAGATCAAAGGACACTAGTGCCTTAGGCATTTTGAATGTGAAATCTGTGACCAAGAAGCTGTCAATCAAGTGGATGGTTAAAGCCTAGAGAAACTAAGAAACCTTCTGAGACAAATATATTCTCAAAAGCTATGAGGCCCCTCCTCTTGGCGGTATCCCGAGTTGGATTGGGCTCAATTTTAGTCATGCCTTTTTTCTCTCGGTTCTCAAATAAATCCCAAAGGCTCCGCTCTTTTGTAGTTATGGAAGGTTTCAAACAAATAAAGCCCTTGTGCACCATTAGTTTGCTAGAACTAAATGTATTCGCATGTGAAAGCACCCTTGAAACTAAGATAGTTGACGGAACTAGATGGATCAGATCTACAGAGTTCACTTCGAGGACTAGTGCTTCTAAGAATCACAACAAATGCATGCGATGATATGAGAATATACTTCTTGATCGGCTAGGATTTTCCCTACTTCGGAGATTTCATTGGCTCCATCGATCATTTTCATGAAGTGTTGCTTTAATTAGTCTCCGACAAGGTGGGAGTGTAGGTTCATGGATCTGTGGCAAAATAAACAAAATAAACATTGTTTTATGGAAAGTTCTCTATAGAGGAATTTGGACCAATCTCAAATCCAATTAGATTGTGAAGCACCCCCACGGTGGAAGAGATGCACGAGTGCAAGAAAAGATGTCGGCCACCTCTTTTTTTTTTTTTGCCCAAGAACTGTCCGACATGAAAATGTTTCTATTTTATTATAGGGCCTCATCTTCACATTAACTAGAAGCGAGATTTTCCTAATAAAGCAATATGATTCTTGTAATTCCATTAGAAGTGAAGCTTCCTGAAAGATTTGGAATTAAAGGTTTTGCAATTAGCTTTCACAAGCCTTATAGGGAATGGTCTATTGACATATCACTTGTATGCTTTTGTAGAAGGACTCAAAATTGTAAAATCTCCCCTCCTTCTAGACATGGTAGAGAAATAATCTAATGCTTTTGTAGAAGGACTCAAAATTGTAAAATCTCCCCTCCTTCTAGACATGGTAGAGAAATAATCTAAGAAAATAACAAGGTGAAATACTAGGAGTCCAAAGTTATCAACCTTCTTTGTAATTCTTCGTCAGCTTGTGACTTTTTCCTTTTCTTCTAGCTTGAAGCGTGATTTTCCAAAGAAAAAAACTTCTCCAGCGCCCCCTCACGTCAATGAAAAGTAACAGCTATTGACATATTATACATGTACAATGTTTTTCCGGGAAGGTATATATAGGCATTCAAAATAACTTTTGAGTTAGGATGCTTCAAAGAACATAATAAGATATTCATTTGGAAGCCTCGTCTCATTTAAAGAACAATTAGATCGCAATGGTATAAAAGTTTGAGAACTCACTCTAGAAAGATAAAGCATTATCTTCAAGGAGAGAGCAGCATAGTATTTGGAAGTACTACTAGCATGGATTGCACATATCTGTAGAAACCAGTAATGAACAACACAATCTGTGTCTAGCTCAACTATTCCTAAAGATACTTCGGATTTCTATAGAGGATCCAGAAACAAAACGGACATCGTAAGACAATAAATAAATTCTTAGCATTATCAAGGGATCAGAATGTCTAAGAAGAGGGAGCCCTTACTTTGGTAGAGAGGATGGAGAGGCATATGTTGTTTTTACCCTTTTTTTTAATAAAAAGGAAGTTTGGCCTTGGCCTACTCTTCAGGACTTTAATTAAAGAAAGAAAGAACAAGATACAAGTAAATGGGACTATTGCCCTTGGGACCCTCCCCGAATCCTACAAAGCCGGGGTAGAACTTGCGCGTCTAGAGAGCGTTACAAAGGAGCTGAACAACCCTCCCCTCCCCCTCATGTGGGGCTCACTTGGGTTGAAGCTTGTTGTTCTCGATGAGAAACACCTAATGATGCCTAAAAAGCTTGTTGTTCTCAAAATATTCGTGAGGTTCTTGTTGGTGCATTTTGCCCAAGCCTACATGCTTGATATGCTTGATATTATCCTCATTTGTAAGTCACATGAGTAGTCATGTGAACACCTCTTGTAAAAGAGTACATTTTATCTCTTGTAAATGGAAAAAGAAAAAAGTAAAAGGATGGCTTACCTCATCCATGATGTAAAAGCAAATTCGTGGCTCCAACTACCAAAATCACGAATTTTTGAGCTGAGGGAATCTCTCCTAACTTTGGGGATCACTTTTAGGTGGAGCCATTCGAATTCGAATTCAAAACTCCCTCCAAGAATTGCTATAAAAGGAGCAAGAAGGAAGAGGCGATTAGCAAGCCTTGTACGTGACCACTTGATGTCATTTTGTAGAGATTGAAGAGCTTACTCCATAGCTCTATCATTCTACTCCCATTGTGCAAAGATTCATTATCAATGTGGTTGTAATCATATGTGAATCTATACATTTACTATCATCTACTTCTCTGTTTTGTTCTCTGCTATACTCACTCAGAGCAGTAACTTCAGAAGGTCATATCTCGAGTTTTACTGAACCTTTTTCAGTGTTTTAAAGTGCGTTGGATAGCTCTCACTGTCTAGTTTCTACCTATAAATTTTCAAGGTCATTGGATTTATACTTTTGGAGATATCTGCATTTTACTGCTTACTGGTCTATCTCTGCAGAGCCCCGAGAATTGTGGGAATGTTCCAGAACTTGATGAAACTTGTTCTCAGTGCTCAGTCCATCATTTGAAGTGTTTTAACTTGGAATAGGAAGCTTGCTAAGTCTATTTGCTATGCCCAAAAGGAATTTTTCTAATTCCTTCCAGGTTGAGAGCACTGTTCATTTTTTCCAGCAGGTGTATGTCCAAAAATAGCAAGTTTTGGGAGCTAGTCATTTCGCAACTTGTCGGTCTTGACTTAAACTTTTGGGATACATGTTTCAAAGTACTTGGCTGATATTTTGGTGGATTTAGGAAGCTCAAAGGGTCTACTAATCAACTCTGAAGTCTCAGTTGGCTGGTGTGAAGCTGGTTGTAGCGGCACCTACTCATCTTTGGATTGCATCCACCATCTCTCTTCACAGTGGTATCAGAGCATAGTCAAGCAACATGGGAGATGGATTTCCATCAACAATTGACAAATTGGATCGAAACAACTATCCGGCATGGTCTCTAAGGATGGAGGCTTACCTTCAAGGGAGGAATCTATATGGATTCATATCCGGAGATGAAGCAATGCCAACCATGAGGAACAAAGGGCAACCATCACATGAAGAAGTGGAAGGACTTTCGAATTGGTGTTCGAAGGATGCACTTGCAAGGTCCTATATTCTAAACTCAATCTCTGATTTTCTTTTACCTCATGTCAAGGGATGCAAGACATCAAGAGAAACCTGGAATGCACTTGCTTCTTTCTTCTCTTCCAACACTCGAGCAAGGAAGAACCAATTGTGGATGGAGTTCACAACAATGAAGAAAAGCCCGAAGCAAAATGTGACTGATTATGTCACAAAGATGAAGGAGATTTCCGACCAACTTGGAAGCATTGGAGAGGTAATTGAAGAGGAGCAAATCATAAGACAAATCATGAATGGAATCAAAGCAGACGACAAGTGGGAGTCATTCACAACAGCCATGGATTTATACATGGATATGCATGTACCCGACCTCAACACACTCATGGGCCAACTCTTCACTCATGAAGCAAAGATTAGCAAAGGTGGTGAGTCCTCAAGAGGTAATCAAACTTCTGCCTTATATTCTGATAAAGCTAAGGTCAAGGACAAGTCAAAGAATAGAAAGAATGAAGATGAAGGAAGCTCTTTCCAAGCAAACTTTGCAGGTAGAGGACGAGCTAGAGGAAGAGGCAGAAGTGGAAAGCAAGGCAGGGGGAGATTCCAATCATCTCAACCTTGCAACATATGTGGCTTATCTAACCATACTACTGAAGAATGTTTCAGGAACCCGAGGAACTCAAGAGGAAGAGGATTCAATAGAGGTGGCTATGGATCAAATAGAGGCAGGTACAATGGAGGCTACAACAACAACTACTACAACAACAATTACAACAACAACAACAACTATCAAAGTGGCCATAGAGGAAGAAGAGATTACAATAACTATGCAGAGGACCAAAGTCAAGAAGATTCATTATTGATTATGAATCTATCAACGAAGAAGGGTAAGGATGATGATCACATATTTTACATTGATTCGGGATGCTCGAACCATGTAGCAGGAAATGTGGCTTTACTTTCTGATTTGGAAGATCCTCATAACAAGCATGAAGTGCAGACAGGAGATGACACAAAGCACTCAGTGGAGAAGATAGGTAATGTGAAGACATCAGATGGGAATATGAACCTCTTAAGCAAAGTCTTGTATGTCCCTACAATTACCAAAAATTTAATAAGTGTTGGACAGATTGTTGAAAAAGGATTGCAGGTTAGATTCAATCGATTTGGAGCATATGTTGAAGACCCAAGGCAAGGCTTTCGAAGGATTGCCAAAGGAGAAAAGACAGGAAGGCTTTTCACTTTTGAAGTGGAAGATACAAAGAACATAGCTTTGTTTAGCTATGGATCTCAAACTCTAACAGAGTTGGAGATATGGCACAAAAGGCTTGCTCACATTGGTGAGAGGACACTCAAACAGATTTGCAGGGACCAAAGTGTACTTGGTTTGCCTAATATCACAAGGCAACACATGATTTATAAGTGTGAAGCTTGTCAACTCGGCAAGGCTCATAGACAACCTTTCAATAAGAAGGGATATATGTATCAAAATCCTTTGGATCTAGTGCACACGGATGTGTGGGGTCCAAGTAAGGAGCCATCTATATCAGGCTCAAGATATTATGTGTCTTTCATAGATGATTGTAGCAGGTGGACCATTCTGTTTTTCATGAAGCACAAGGATGAAGTGTTTAATTGCTTTAAGAAGTATATTGCTCTTGTTGAAAACCAAACAGGTAGGACTTTGAAACGACTCAGATCAGATGGTGGAGGAGAATACTTCTCTTTTGAATTTGATGCCTTCTTGCATGAAAGAGGCATTAAAAGGGAAGTCACTACAAGGTATACACCCGAACTCAATGGTGTAGCAGAGAGGAGGAATAGAGCTATCGTCGAAGCTGCAAGGTCCATGCTAAATGAAAAGGGATTGCCGAACTACCTATGGGCAGAGGCTGTGTCGACAGCCACATATCTCATAAATAGACTTCCATCTAAGTCACTAGATGGAACCACTCCATATGAAGTGTGGAATGGAAGAAGACCTAGTCTAGAGCATTGTAAAATCTTTGGATGCTTAGCCTATGCTCACATTCCTTCTCAAGTAAGAGGGAAATTGGATCCCAAGGCACAGAAGTGTGTATTCATTGGTTATGATCAAAACCAAAAAGGATATAGATTGTACAATCCAACCAATAAAGGATTTTCTGTGAGTAGAGATGTAATTTTTGATGAAAACAAATCATGGTTTGATGATGACAGGAAAGTGAAGCTGCCATATGACTTGGATGAAGATTTTCCATCACTTCAACCAAAGGAGCCAAAGCAGATTGAAGAAAGTGATTCGGAGATTGACCTAGAAGACTTGGAAAGACTAAAGCTATGGAAGAACAAAGGTAAAGCAAAGATGCAGGATGCTACATATGGACCCGAGAGCTCACATCAACCACTTAGAAGGTCTTCGAGGGAGAAGAAGAAACCAGAGAGGTTTGGTTATGATACTTCTTTGGTCACCAAGCACTCAATCTACATTGCAAAGGATTCAACCAATGAAGAACCTACCACATTTGAAGAAGCACAAAGCAAGAAAGCTTGGAGAGATGCAATGGATGAAGAAATGGAAGCCTTGAAGGAGAATGACACTTGGGAGCTTGTACCTAACAAGCCATCTATGAAGATAATCGGATCTCGATGGATATACAAAATCAAGAGGAATCCAGATGGAAGTATAAATAGACACAAAGCAAGGTTAGTTGCTAAAGGGTTTGCTCAAACCCATGGTATTGATTATGAGGAGACTTTCTCTCCTGTTGCAAAAATGCCTACAATTAGGGTTCTCATAAGTCTTGCTGCATCTAGAAATTGGAATCTTTATCAACTTGATGTAAAGAATGCTTTCTTGAATGGATGGATTTCTGAGGAAGTGTATATGGCACAACCTCCTGGATATGAGGATGCACATCATCCTAACTATGTATGCAAACTAAAGAAAGCTTTGTATGGATTGAAGCAAGCTCCAAGAGCTTGGAATTTCAGATTGGTTACTTATTTGCAGGACCAAGGATTCAAAGCTAGCAAGGCGGATACCTCTTTGTTCATAAAGAGGAATGGATCTGAAGTGATCTATTTATGTGTGTATGTTGATGATATTATTATCACAGGCAATGATCTTGAAGGAATCAAACAGGTAAAGAGTCAAATGAAGGAGGAGTTCAAAATAAGTGACCTCGGACAACTCACTTATTTTCTTGGATTGGAGTTGATCTACACAGATTCAGGTATATACATCACACAAAGGAAGTATGTCCATGACATGCTCGTCAAGTTCAAGATGGAAAATACCAAGTGTGCAGGTACACCTTTGGAGCAAAATCATAAGCTTAGTGCTTATGAAGGAGAGCCAATTGAAGACATCACAAGCTATCAAAGCTTGGTTGGAAGTTTGAACTATGCAACACTCACAAGGGTGGATATATGCTATAGTGTTAGCATATTGAGTCAGTTTATGCATAAGCCGAGAAGACCACATATGGAAGCGGCCAAGCGAGTCCTCAAGTACCTAAAGGGGACCATGAATGAAGGTTTGTTCTATTCATATACTTCAGATATTGAGCTAAAGGTCTACTCAGATGCAGATTGGGCCGAATCTAAAGATGATAGAAGAAGCACATCAGGGTATATATCATTTGCAGGTTCAAAAATCATTTCTTGGTCATCGAAGAAGCAACCAACCGTGGCATTATCTTCTACTGAAGCTGAATATAGAGGTTTGGCTAATGCAACTCAAGAAATCATGTGGTTAAAATCTTTGTACACAGATCTTGGACTTCATTCTTCAACACCTCACATTTTTGGTGACAACACAAGCTCACTACATCTAGCAGCTAATCCGGTATACCATGCTAGAACCAAGCATATTGAAGTCCACTACCATTATGTAAGGGAGAAGCTATTGAGCAAGGATATTCAACTATCCTATGTCTCTACAGATATGCAATGTGCAGACATGTTGACGAAAGCTCTTGATGGTACGAAGTTAAGTAGATTCAAGTTGATGATTGGCTTGTAGGAAATCAAGGACAATTGAAGACTTATTTGGAGGCCAAGCATGTTAGGCTTGAGGGGGAGCTGTTGGTGCATTTTGCCCAAGCCTACATGCTTGATATGCTTGATATTATCCTCATTTGTAAGTCACATGAGTAGTCATGTGAACACCTCTTGTAAAAGAGTACATTTTATCTCTTGTAAATGGAAAAAGAAAAAAGTAAAAGGATGGCTTACCTCATCCATGATGTAAAAGCAAATTCGTGGCTCCAACTACCAAAATCACGAATTTTTGAGCTGAGGGAATCTCTCCTAACTTTGGGGATCACTTTTAGGTGGAGCCATTCGAATTCGAATTCAAAACTCCCTCCAAGAATTGCTATAAAAGGAGCAAGAAGGAAGAGGCGATTAGCAAGCCTTGTACGTGACCACTTGATGTCATTTTGTAGAGATTGAAGAGCTTACTCCATAGCTCTATCATTCTACTCCCATTGTGCAAAGATTCATTGCCAATGTGGTTGTAATCATATGTGAATCTATACATTTACTATCATCTACTTCTCTGTTTTGTTCTCTGCTATACTCACTCAGAGCAGTAACTTCAGAAGGTCATACCTCGAGTTTTACTGAACTTTTTTCAGTGGTTTAAAGTGCGTTGGATAGCTCTCACTGTCTAGTTTCTACCTATAAATTTTCAAGGTCATTGGATTTATACTTTTGGAGATATCTGCATTTTACTGCTTACTGGTCTATCTCTGCAGAGCCCCGAGAATTGTGGGAATGTTCCAGAACTTGATGAAACTTGTTCTCAGTGCTCAGTCCATCATTTGAAGTGTTTTAACTTGGAATAGGAAGCTTGCTAAGTCTATTTGCTATGCCCAAAAGGAATTTTTCTAATTCCTTCCAGGTTGAGAGCACTGTTCATTTTTTCCAGCAGGTGTATGTCCAAAAATAGCAAGTTTTGGGAGCTAGTCATTTCGCAACTTGTCGGTCTTGACTTAAACTTTTGGGATACATGTTCCAAAGTACTTGGCTGATATTTTGGTGGATTTAGGAAGCTCAAAGGGTCTACTAATCAACTCTGAAGTCTCAGTTGGCTGGTGTGAAGCTGGTTGTAGCGGCACCTACTCATCTTTGGATTGCATCCACCATCTTCACAGTTCTGCTAGAGCAGGAGCAACTTGGGGCACGCGAAGAAGATGTGACCCAAATCATCCATGTTGTGGTGGCATTGCTTGCACCACAGTGGAGCCCCATGAATTTTGTTAGTTTTTAGGTTGCTCTAGATACCATGGTGGAGAACTTTCCACATGAGAACAAAATTTTCAATCTCGATGAGGGGATGCCATATGGACACAACTTGAAATCCCAATGTAGCCTTGTCCAAGTCGAGCACCTCTTCTTGCTTAGGGTGATATGATAGTCTATGTTCACCTTGATTCTAGGAATTTTGGACATGCATTGCCATTGTGCCACATGAGATCCTCATGGTACGATGGATCGTGCCCAAAGAGGAGATGGGTTTTATACCGTTCCCAAGTGATGCATCTTCTCTGAAGGAGAGTCATTCTTTGTATTTTACTCTTATTTCAAGGTCTATGTCCTCAAATCTCATCCATTGGCCACTTTCTTGTTATCCAGAGTTGTTTCCATTATCAGAAACCATTGTTCTAGAACCTCTTAGAATTTTGAGGGTTCGAAGAAGCCAAACCCTTGATGCTTGAGATGGAAAACCATATTGAGTCATTTTGTCTCATATCAGCTGCCCATTTCCAATCTTTTTCTCAATCTGACAAATTGTTTGAACTTTTTCCAACTCTTTGACGAAGAGCGCACAACATTCAATCCTTTAGGGGAAACTAAAATTCAGGAGAATAAAAGTGTAAGGAGGTCCTAGTCCTTCCAACGAGGGAGGCCCACCAACATAATCATGTTCTTGTTCCTGCAAATGACGTTGGCACAAGAGGTCTCAAAGTTGCACCAAGGCTTGATGATCCATTTTTCCGCCAACTTATCAGCCATGCCTTCAATATCCATAATGCCCAGGACCCCACAATCCTTTCGGTTGATGTAGGTAGACCATTTAATTTTGGGAACCCCTCTTTTTTGGTGGTGCCGCATCCAAAGAAAGTTTCTACAGATTCTTTTTAGTTTGCTAAGCTCTTGATCTTTCAGTTTTTAGCAAGAGAGAAACTAAATGGTGGAGGAGATGAGGAAGGTATTAGTTACCATGGCATGGCCCACAAGGTTGATTTGCATGCCCTTCCAATATGCTAACTTGATGTTTAGTTTAGAAAGGACCAAGCTCCATCGCTAGTGCAATGAGACCCCAAAGCCCATCGGGATACTGAGTTGGCGGAAGACCTGACCCCTGGCAATAATTTGGAAGCCTTGATGAACCAACAATTTTGGTAGGCAACCAATGATGGCCCACAAAGAGGTTTTGGAGTGGTTGATTTTGGACCCAAATGCCTCACAGAATGTGTCAAGTCAAGCCCAAAATATTTCAATACTGGTCCAATCATTATGAACAAATGCATTCATATCATCTGCAAAACGTCTCACGATCATCTGACCATGGTTGAGAGGTAAAGAGAGACCTTTAATATGACACATTTCCATGTGGTGTTGCTCAAGAAGGCTGAGCCCTTCTATGGAAATAGGAAAGAGCAAAGGGGTCAATGGGCATCCTTGCCTAATAGATTGTTTTAATTTGATAGCATCAAAGCATTCGCTAGCAAAGTAGCGATCATCTTAGTGAATTTTGACTACAACCGAGGTCTTTAGAAGATTGGAGAACAAATTCCCATTCTAGCTTGTCATAGGCTTTGTTAAGGTCGATCGATTTTTAGAAATACGTCTTTCTCGGACTCTTGACCAAAATCAAGTCCTTCCCTAATGTCCATAAAAGCTTCTAGTATCGATCTACCCTGGAGGAATCCTTTTTGGTCCTTGCTAAGCCACCTCTTCAAGTGATAACAAATTCTGTTGGCAATTATTTTCACAAGAATCTTGTATCCTGTTTGAAGCATCATGATTGGGTGCCTGTTTTCAATCCTATTCTTGTTATTTTCTTTATGGATAAGCTTGATAACACCATTGTTTAGGCATTCAGGAAGAGCACCAAAAGCTAAAGCCTCTTACCAAACTAAGTAGAACAGACTGGCCACCACCTTTCTAAAAGAATTAAAAAATTCATTTGTGAGACCATCATGAATCGATCTTTTTTCCTCGAGGAGAGTATCGATAACTTCTAGAATGTCAGTATCGCAAATGGGTGCATCAAGCAGAGACTTCGAGTTATGCGATATACTCGAGGGAGAGACTCTCGAGATGTTCGCCATGCTGTCCCTCGTGTGGGGAGAAAGAGGCGTCCAACACCCAGCAGTTGAGTAAAATGGTCGACAATAATAGTATTGTTTTCTTCTTCTGTTTTGCATTTGACCCCATTACTATCCATCAAGAATTGAATAGAGTCTCTAGTTTGCTTCCATTGAGGATGCCACACATCTCTTTAGTTGGTTTGTCATCCTTGCCCACCTACCGATCTTTAAAGTATATTTGTAGGTTATTCCTTTGAATTTCTTCCTCATATCTCAACATGCCTCTGATTTTCCATAGTCCCATCTAGTATTGTTAGTTCCCTTTGTTCACTTCCTCCTCAAGGCGCCATAGCCTCCGATAGAGTTTCTCTCTCTATCTCCATTGAACATTGTGAAGCATCTTGTTGGTCTTGACCAAAATTTGACGAGTCTTCTCAGTCGCAACCCTCCAACATTTGGCTTGTGAGATGCCATTGGCAAAAGCTGAGTTCCAAACCAAGGCAATTTCTTGATGGATAGAGGGAAGGGAGAAAGATGTTGGGAAAGCATGAAACCAAGGTGCTTTTTAAATTTTGCAATCGGCTTGAAAGAGAATAATAGGGTAGTGGTCCGATATGGCGAGGTCAATGTGTTGCGAGATGTCGGATTGGCCCCACTGTCGGATAATGTTCTATGCAATATAGCTTCTATCCACTCTTGCTTTCCTCAAGTCATCCCTAGATTGGAGACCAAGAGAAGCCATTTGTATCTTTAATCTCAACTAGGTCTAGGTCGAGCTTGATTTTGTCCCAGATATCTTTCTCGTGGCCATCAATGGTATGCCCCTTGTCCCACTTATCGAAAGGGTCTTCCACCATGTTCAAGTCCCCACAAAGCATCACATTGTGGGAAAGCAAGTCCAAAGAGCCCCAAGTGTCAATCCACTCTGACTCGCTGTTTGGGGCATACATGCATACCATAGTGAACTGGAAGGGGCCTTCAAAGGAAGCAGCTAAACAATGATGTTTCTGATCCTCGCAGTAGTTGATGAGTCTAAAAAACCAAAAGGTATTTATTCCAATAGCAGTGCCACATGCCCCCCTATGGTGAGAGGTGGTAACCTAGACATGGGTTGAAGAGATGCAGGTGAGTCATTTTTGAAGGTCCTCTCCATTGATTTTAATCGCTTGAATACATATGAAATCCAAGTTAAGGCAATTATCATGAAACTACTATCCAATAATATCCACTCTTGAGGGGACAATCAACCCCCTAGCATTAAATGATATGATAATCATTATCGACGGGAACTATAGAGGGGCTTTGTCTTTCTTCTTCTTCGGTTCCTTTTTTTCCCCAAACACGAGCGATCTTGTGCACAAATATTACCCTTAAGGGGGCTCTTCCATGGCAATTCCAATGGTTGTTTCCCCTTATGAGTCACCTTCTCTAAGAATGAATTTAGCACTTTTTTCGGGAGCATTGATCCAATGATGGCACTCTAACTATCGAGGTTGTTTTCATTCCTAGTTGTGAAGCCCTCCTCTTTACTAGTGGTATAGCCCTCTTGGTTCTCTTCTTGGTTATCTTGTTTGTTGTTGGTGGTAGCCTCCAAGGTTTTACATTATGTGTCTACTTTGTAAGAATTCTCTCCAGGAAAGTTCAACTCATTGATCTCGTTTTCAAGGTTGCAGTACAAGTTATTTAGAGGAGCCACCACCATGGTGTTCCTCTTGGAATAGCCACATAGGCTTCTTTTCCTTCTATGTCTAACTTTTGTGAACCCTTCTAGGTATGTCTCTGAGTTTCTAGTGTCTTTCTCTTCCTCAGGGATAGCCGGATGATCCTGTGATCTTCTTTGGCAGCTTCTTGGTTTTGTTTGTTTTCAGAGGTGTTCTATTTTTTAGCACACTCTTTAATCCTACGTCCTTGAAGACCACAATGAAAGAACGTGTTTGGTGGATTCTTGTATGTGACTTCCTACTCCCAAACTTCCCCTTCCCCTAAATTGATCGAAAACTTTGAGGGGAGAGCTTTGTTAGGATCCATCTTGATGCAGATCTGCAGATGCCATCGCACGTTGAAGCAATATTTCCCTCATTCATAGATGAAACTCCCAACATCCTCCCTCGAGGCCAACGATTGACAAATAGGCTCAACAATATCCCATAGAAAGTCGTATAAGAAAAAGGGAAGGTTTGGAAGTTGAACCCAGAGTGGCTACCATAGGGGTTTCGACTTGTTAGGGACAAAATCTAGGAACCACTTAAAGAGCCATAGGGCAAACCTCCAAAACTTGCAAGGTTTCCACTTGTAGGGCCTGAAAGGCCATCTCCTTGTTGTTGAAGACCAAAAGTATGTGGTTTGTCACAAAAACTGGCATTTGCTCACTATTAAGCCATGTGGGAACGAATCCTTATGGAAGCATAGACACACAGACTCTAAGGGGGCTCTTGGGCTGAACAGTTGGTCAATTAGACATGTTTTCAAAAGTTCTTCTTGCTTTGCCAAGATAAAATCTCTACTTAAGGAAACCACTGGGGAGCACAACCGTGAGGATTCCCTGCAACCTCGCAAGAACCCAACATTGGTGGATGTCCCAAATTGCTGACCACTAAAGAACAGAGCACACTGGCCATGGGAGCCATGATTAGGCTGAAGCTCAAACAACACTTTCAACCAAACATCTCTCGCCTCTTTTGAGAGATCACTTTCAAAGCAGTCCAAACTTAAAAAACCTTTTGGATACCCTCTTTAATATAAATTTCTCTCTTTTTTCTTCTTCTTTATTTCTTCTTTTTATATATTATTTTCTTATAAATTTAAAAACCTATTAATGAACGCGACCTATCAATCAGAGAAAAATAGAAGCATCCTTTCATGAACCAAAGAAGCTCTTAAATTAAAGGTCACTTTCAAGAATCTCCTCTCGAATGGCCCAAGTCCATGACGAGCTAAAAGTAAGTCCATGGCGATCTAAAAGTCGTGCCTGACAAGAAAGGCGCGGACCCCCAAGGCCAAGTCAATCACAAGATTGGAACCGCGTCCCTACTATGAAACCACGTCAATCACAAGAGTGAACTCGTGCTCCAAGAACCGAGTTGTGGAGGGGGAGTCAACATCTGAATCTCTCGGGAGACCGAAAGCCCGTTGGAGTGAAGACGAGCAGAGAGAGACCACTGCAGACGTGCGGAGTGGTTCTTGAATGCGCCTAGGGTTTTGGGGTTTTGGGTTAAGTTGTCTTCTCGCCCCCGCGGCGGGGAGGGCTCTTTGCTCGTGCTACCCTCGTCCCCCTCACTGTGAGGGGGACCTCGCTCTGCTCTGTCTGTTGCGTTCCCTGCGAGTTGTGATAGTCTTCGTTGTGCTGCTATGGCCCTTCATGAGGCGCTACCCGTCGGGCTACTTGGCTCTAAGGGAAAAGGTAACAATAGTATCAATAATACTCTGATCAATCCAGTTTTCGAATACACTGCAGGTACTGTCTCTGAGTCGGGAGATAAGCTTGGGCAAGAGAAGATTAATGTCGCGCAAACTGAGAATGGTCAGTTCCTTCCTCAATCCCTGCAAGGGGTTTCGTCGTACGCCAACGTCTTACAGAATCAACAGCAAGGTTTTTTTTCAATGTTCTCAAAACAGGACTCTTCAGGTAACATCCTTCCTCAGTCTCTGTTCAATGATATCAAAGGTAAAAGCAAGATCATTGAGGGTAATGGGGGTCCTAGTTCCTCGTCTGATAAGGAGGGTGTGCATACCATTGATATAGACCTTGAAAATAATGATCAGGAAGAATGCACCTTGGTCATTGAGAGTTCGGCCTTGAATAAATGGAATGTGCATTTAGAGGATAAGATAGTGATTGGTCACTGTCATGGTCCTAGGCCCTCACAGGAACTTCTTAAAAACTGGATGCGTGTAAACTGGGAAAGCAAAGGCCTATTTGCTAAGCATGTTCAGTTCCTGCCTAACAATTTCTTTCTCTTTTTTTTTGATGATGTGAGTAGTGCTTTGCATGTTATAGCAGAGGGGCTTTGGATAATTAGGAATACTCCTCTCTCCTTTTACAAGTGGTATCCTGGCTTTAATCCCAGAAAAAATAAGCCAACTAAAGTTCCTGTCTGGGTGGAATTCCCAGATTTTCCTATTGAATATTACCCATGGCTTGATAAGCTTGGTACTATCATTGGCAAAGTTCTGGGCCAAAAGCAAAAAAAAGAGTTTAATGTCAAATGGGAACCTCAGCTGCTTATTGAAGTTGATATTTCTAGAAATATTAAAACTGAGCTTATCATTAAGGACTCTGAGGGGCGTAGGCTGCATCTGCAAAAGGTGTTTTATAGAAATTTGCCTAATGCTTGTTTTAACTGCTATAAACAGGGACATTTGATAAAGGATTGTCCCTTGCTTAGTAAAAATCAGTTTAAAGTGAATGAAGGTGAGGATTCAGGTACCAAAGCAGCTGCTCCTAATGTTAAAACTCCTCTCAAAGATGACTCAGGGTTCAAAAAAGTTACTGGCAAGCAAAGGAAGAAAAACCCTGGCTCTGTGAGTAAGTCTGAACCTCTGTACAGAGGTGTGTTCAATCCTTATCAGGTTCTTGAAGAAGTCTCCAACGATGATCATCCTCCTTCGTCCTCTGAGAACCATGCTGAGAATAAAAGTCCCGGAAGTCATAACTTTGAAGTCAACTCGCAGTTCACTAAGACTGTTGAGTCGGAGAATTTAAAAGCTCAGGTAAGTCAGACTAATTGGGTTACTCATCAAGGTAGTGAAGGAAGAGTAACTGGTAGGTTGGAATCTATTCCCAACCGTAATACGGGTCCTACTCCTGTTGCTGACTTATCTGAAGATGACTCTCTAAGTAACTGTGATGAAATGTTTACGGATCAAATTAATAAATATGATGATCATAATTCAGATCTGTTGAGTTCTGGTCCCATCATTGACCAAGATGTGCATATGTCCAATGTTCTGTCACCTACTGCTAAAGGTAAAAACAAGACCAAAAGAAAGGATATGGTCAGGAATTCTGTTTCAGCAATTAAGCCTGGTAAGAATCTTAAAAAGTAATTTTTTCCTTTCTTTGTTTTCTATGGATTGTATTAAATTAATTTCTCTTAACACTAAAGGGATCACTGATCCTATCAGGAGTAAGGCCATCAATAATTGGCTCAAAGATTCTTCTAATTTTCCTGACTTTCTCTGTTTGCAGGAGTTGAAAGTGGGAGGTTCCTCTCTGCTGACGAATTTAAAAACTGTTTCAAATTCTTATCAGTGGGTTCATACTGATCATAGTGGGAAAGGAGGTGCTGCCATTGGGGTGGCTAATAGTGTGTATCATCTTGTTGAGGAAGTGTACAAAAGCAATTCTAACCAGTGGGTTGCTGTAAAATGCAAAGAGCCTTTTAAATGTACTGTTGTGTGTGTTTATGCTGCTAATCAGGCCTCTCAAAGGGCTAAATGCTGGGAAGAAATAGCTAAAATTAATGATGTCTTGATGCTGACGGGTGACTTTAACATGGTTACTAATTTGGGTGATAGGTTAGGTAACAATGATAACATCATCTCTGGAGGGGAGAAGCATTGTTGGATTAATTTGATTAATAAACACAATCTGCTTGATCTCTCTCTTAACACAGGTCATACCTGGAACAACAGAAATAAAGTGAATTTTTTGTCTGCCAGACTGGACAGGTTTTACTTGCATGCTGGTAAAAGCAGTAGTTTATGGAATTTTAGTTGTGACATTGACAGGTCCCTGGGTTTATCTGATCATGCTCCTCTGATTGTGAAACTTTTCTTGGATAACCCCTCTTACCGTGCAGGTTGGCCTCATATGGATTCATCCTTATTTAAAATTCCTATAGTTAAGGAGAAAATCGCTGATATTCTGAATTTTCATTTTAGCCAAGATAGATCTCCGTTTGTGGCCTGGGAAAAGGCTATTAGAGAAATCCAAATTACTGTTAAGAACTTTAAGAATAAAGCTAAAAATATTAGGTATAAGAGAAGAATGATGATATTGAAGGAGTTGGATCTTCTGGAGTCCTCTAAGCTTGATATTAATTCCAAAAGACATAAATTCCTTGAGTTGCAAGAAAAGGTGAGGAAAGTTGATTACCTCCTTGCTAGAGGTGCCCTTGACACGTCTCGAGAATTCTGGGCCGGTAAAGTGGATAAGCCTAATAAACATATGTTTGATCTTATGAGAAAGAAAAAGGCTAGGGACTTCATCCCTCTTCTTAAAGACAGTGATGGTCTTTCTGCTACTAACATGAAGGATAACTTGGGGATTGCCCATAGGTTCTTTGCCAATATTTTCTCTTTGCCTCCCAAGAGAGGGGCTGATGTGTGGAGCGCAAGAGCTGCCATTGCCCTTTGTAGGAAGAAGCTGGTTCCTCAGGGAATGGACTCCCTCCTTGACATGCCCTTCTCTGAGGGTGAGGTGAGAGAAACCATTAGCAAATTGAAGCCTGGTAAATCCCCGGGGCATGATGGTCTGCCATATGAATTTTTTCAGGAATTCAAGGATTTGTTGGTGCCCATAATTCTCAAGATCTGGCAAGAAGCCTCTAGAAGGGGGTCTCTTTCTCCTTTTATCAACACTGGTGTGATAAAGCTTTTACATAAAAGAGGTCATAAAGATGACTTAAACAATTGGAGACCCATCTCCTGCCTGACTTCTCTATACAAAATATTTGTATAGAGAAGTCCTTTAATGGATAGTATAATTCTTCCTGAGCAAAAAGGCTTTATTAAAGGTAGATTTATCTTGGATAACATTATTACCATTTGGGAAAGTTTAGAGTATTATAAAGAGCTTAATGAAGACACTTACTTTTTCAAAATTGACTTTGATAAGGCTTATGACAGGATTGAATGGGATTTCATTCTTCAGTCTCTTCATGATTGTGGTTTTGGCAAAAAGTTTATTAGATATGTCAGTATCCTGTTTGGAAATGCCTTCTCTAAAGTTGCTATTAATGGTAATTTGTCTAACCCCTTTAAGCTCTGCAGGTCCATAAGGCAAGGGTGCCCCCTGGCCCCTCTTCTGTTTGCTATTTCTAGTGACTCTTTGGGCTGGCTTGTCAAAGATAGCTTCAGTCAAGGGACTATCTCTGGTCTTAACATTCCCCAAGCTCACTCTCCCCTGGGGCTGCAGATGTTTGCAGATGACACTAACATGATGATGAGGGCTGAAGAGAATTCTGCTAAGCATTTTCTTAACTGTCTTGACCTGTTCTGTCTTGCTAGTGGTTCGGTGGTCAATCATCAAAAAACTGGTTTTTTTACCACAGACAATAAGATTCCTGATTGTTTTTTGGCTCTAGGATGTGATATCATCAAGAAAGGTAGTATTTTTAGACTTTTGGGTATCCCCATGGGCTTTGGCATTTCCAATGAGCAAAGGTGGAATTGGGTGCTTGATAGATTTAGAGCTAAAATTTTTAAATGGTCTGATGTGCAGCAAAGTATTTCTCAAAGATCTTTTGTTTTGAAGCACTATATTCTCCCTTCCCTTACTTACTTTCTCTCATGTTGGCATCCCAATAAAAAGCAACTTGGTCAGGCCATCTCTCTTGCTAGGAATTTTTTGTGGGGGGGTTCTAAGATTACTAAAGTTGCCTGGGATACTTGTTGTATGAGAAAGTCAGAGGGGGGTCTTGGTATTATTTGTCCTTCCAGGATGGCCACTCAAATGGCTGCTAAGTGGATTTTCAGATCTCTTTCTTCAAATGACTTTTGGGCTTGCTTAATTAAAAGAAATGTTAGCAAATTCTACATTAAACATAATAAGAGCTGGGTCAATTGTTCTCTGAGGGATGTTATTACTTCTCCTGTTGAAATTGTTCCTAAAGGCAGTCAGCTTATTTGTTCCCTGTGGAAAGCTTGGATGGCTGTGAAAGCTAAGTATAAATTACCTATATACTTTGCTCATAACCTTTCCTTCTTAGCTCAAGACTCCATTTGGTTTGGTTGGAATAATTCGGATCCCTCCCCCTCTCTTCCCATTAGATGGAATAAATGCAGAATGAAGGGATTTGGTCATTGGCAGGACTTTTTAATTGATGGTATCATTATTAATGACGCTGTCATTTCAGGTTTTGATGGGCTCTCTGGTCAATGCAAGCAGATCCTTTCAAATCAGAAGGATTTCCTGAAGAAAAAACTGGAAAGTCATTTGTGGAGGAAGGAGATCTCCCTTCAAATAGTTGCTGAGGATATTCTCAAATCCTACAAAAAGAGAGACAGAAGTATCAGAGAAATTACAAGAAAACTCAATAAGAAGTGGGATCTTCAATGGTCCCCCTTTCAATGGAGGTACAGATTCCTATGCACTTGGGCTTTTCCCTTCTCCAACAAACAGTCCTGCCTTAACTGGCTCATTCTCCACAAAGGCATTTGGACAGGGGATCTAGCTAGGAAGTATAAAATTGATGCTGGGATATGCAAGCTATGTGGTAAAGTTGAGGATCTTGATCACTTGTTCATCCACTGTAAAAGCTCTTCCAGATTTTGGCTTGGAATGAGGTTTGTCTGTCAGAACCAAGGTATAAATGCTCCCAACAGTAAAGAAATTCTGCTGGGTGAAGCTTGTGGCTTGGACATTCTTTTGTGGCAGTTCATCAGAATCCACTCCTTGTGGTTTATTTGGAAGACCAGGAACAGTGCCATTTTTAATAGAAAAGGGAAGGACTACTTCTTTTCCTATTTGGTGGGATTGAAGAAAATTCTCAAAAATTGCATCACTGACAATAGTGATTCCCAATCGGAAGACAGAAGTCCCTTTGTAATTCTTAAGAATTATAGATATAATGTCTGGAAAGCTAAACTTCTGAAGTTGTATTCTAAACCTAGGGTGCAAATGATCTATTTGCTGGATGATTATGTAAACCTGCACTTGAACTGAGGCTTACCCTTGTTTGAAGCCTCAAGATTTTTGTATCAGACTACTATGAGAGCCTGATACTGTGCTTGTAAGTTTTCTTTGCATCAATTTTATACTTTCTGCATTTTTCAAAAAAAAAAAAAAAAAAAAAAGATAAAGCTTTAAAGTTAGTCCGCCATGTGTCGATCCTTGCACCGTCACGATGGCGCCACTCTGCCTATCACAATGGTACCGTTTCCTCGTCGCGATGCCATTAGTGTGCCCATCATGATGGTACCCTTGCCCCATCACGATGCGAGTCGATAGGCCCTTTACTATCATGATGCACCCACACCTCGGCATGATCATACCTAGTCGCTAATCCTTGCGCTATCACGATGGTGCCCTGACCTCGTTGCGATAGACCCGGAGGCATTGTTTTAACTTTTATTCAAGGATGGATGAGTATGGTAAAATAAATTTGAATTGGGATTTGAAGTTCATGTCTTATGGCATTTATTCATCGAGATCAAAAAATCGATTCTCATGTGGCAAGTTTTTCATTGTGGTATCTAGACCAACCTAAAGGTCAACAAAATATGTGGGGCTTCACCGTGGTGTAAGCTATGCGAGAGTAGCATCAAGGACCTTGGTCACATCTTCTTTGCTTGCCCCAAGTCGCTATTTTTCTGAGAAACCCTCAAGAATATCTTGTAACTACAAGCACAGATCACCTGGAAGCAAGCACTTCCAGGTGAAGCGATCGTCTTCTCAGCGGCACTTTGGAATGCTATAAGAGGGGAAACCCTTAGGAAGATTTGGAGGGAGGGATGTGCCATGAATTTCGAACATCCTTCTAAAGACTGGTCGATCCAGAAGTCTCTATTCCTCATTGGCAAAAGAATCTCCAATTGTAAGAGGTATCCACCCTTTAGGCATCATAAAGTATTTCTCATCGAGAAACAACAAGCTGAAATCCAAATGCATCCCGAATGAGGGGGACGGGAGGATTGTTAACTTCCTTTGTAACATGCTATAGGCCAACAAGTTCCGCCCCTGCTTTGGGAGATTCGATGGGTCCCAAGGGCACTAGTCCCATTCACTTGTACCTTCTTTCTATTCTTTAATTAAAGCTCGGGAGGGTAGGCCATGGCTGAACATCCTTTTATTAAAAAAATAACAATAAATTTAAATTCACGATTCTACGTGCTTTTTACCATCTCCACTTTGTGAAATTGTAAAGATTCTAATTAATTTTCAAATGTAAGAATCTATTTAATTTTACCATCTCCGCTTTGGGAAAACAATCTCCAAATGTAAGAGGTATCCACCCTTTAGGCATCATAAAGTATTTTTCATCGAGAACATCAAGCTCAAATCCAAGTGCATCCTGCATGAGGGGGACGGGATGATTGTTAGCTTCCTTTGTAACATGCTATAGGCCAACAATTTCCACCCCTACTTTGGGGGATGCGGGGAGTCCCAAGGGCACTAGTCCCATTCACTTGTAACTTCTTTCTAGTCTTTAATTAAAGTCCGAAAGAGTAGGCGATGCACAAACTTCCTTTTATAAAAAAAAATAACAATAAATTTGAATTCACGGTTGTACGTCCTCTTTACCATCTCCGCTTTATGAAATTGAAAGATTCTATTTGATTTTCTATAACTAATACTAGAAGGTGATACGATTGGGGATCTGCTATGAAGGCTTATTCCCCTTACTTGTAATGCACTTTTTGAACTTTTTAAAGGTAATTAAAGTTTTGTAGCTTTGTGACAAGACTAAGCACTGTTTATTGTCGTGCTTATAGGTGCTTTTCCATTTTATTACCACATGCCTTTGATGGACCTCTCTATTATGCTCTCATATATTCATTATTTCAATGTTTACCCCCTTTTCTACAAAGATGAAAAATTTATAAATGTTGGATCCCACCTTGGATTCCTCCACCATTCCTAGGAAAGCAACGAGATTGTGAAGGAAGAGCCTGATTAAACAATCTCGTTGATTACAAAAAGTCTGATTAAACAAACCTGATCATACATTTGATTACAAAAAAGCCTCTGTTGGACTTGAACCCAGGGCAGCTAGTTGCCCATGCGTTGAAGTCGCAAGCCATCACCCCGCAGTCGCTTGATTTTTCAGCCACTTTGATGTAAGGATTTTAGATGTGATAATTTTCCCCATACCAATGAGGCCTTGCTTCAAGGGGTATGACAACGTGTTTTATCCATGTTGCTCACAAGAAATGGAGAAAAGAAGAAGAAGGAGCTCCATGCACACAAAACCACCGTTTCCATCTCTATTTTGTCAAAATCCTACTCATTAAGAAGGCCAACCCTTAATATTAAAACATGAACATATACCTCCTTTTTGACTTTTTTTTCTCCTTGAAGGAGGAAGTTCCTCCGAGGCTTAGTCTCCATTGCTTGAATTAATAAAAATGAACATACACTCGTGGGGCATAGTACCCTTGTTCATATCGCACTTTCTTTGAATTAAAAAAGTTGAATTAATAAAATAAGACATACAATGGGCTCCTCCATATGCCACAAAGCAGAGTAGGGCCAGAAACGGCGAGGATTTTGGTGGAGACTTCAGTTTACGAGAGATCAGAGAGAAGGTAATTGGCTATTCATCGCCCTCGTAAGCAACCCATTTACTTTTCATTTTATTATTATCCATGATGAGGTTCGTGCAAATCACGTGCACCACTTTCATTTTCGAATGCACTTGTGGGCTCAACCGGAATCCTTTGGACCACACATGTTCGCTTGTAATATTCACTCAATATTCCCATTCGCTACTTGTTTACTAGTTTCTCTTTCTCCCTCGCTCAAGGAAAAGAAAGAAAGTGAGAAAGACTATTGTGACTAATGAAAAACGTGCATCTGCACATGTTGCAGTACACCTTTGAATGTGTGTAATAAGTGTGCAAGGCGTAAAACGATGATGCAGGAGGGTATTGCATTCCAGAATTTGTGGGGTGGTATGTACTTATGTCAAGAGCTCCTCAATCCGTAGTTGATGAATCCTTGGAAGAGCGACATCTTTTGCAGCTTCTTCATGAGTCTGAATTAAAGCATGATAGAGTTCGAGCGCAACTATGGCGCACGCAATACACACAGAAATGATGACCAAGAGGAGAGAGAGAAAGATTTCTGAAAATGCTTCTTCGCGGGGCGGTGGAGATACATTACTTTTAAGTGTCTTTGTTTAGCACGTTTATCCTATGCTATGTCATCATATCTCCCCTCAAGGTCAAGATGAGCTTGAATACAAAATGACAGAAATACATATACCCATACAAGATGAAATAACATGAAATGAAATCTAGATACAAACTACAGCTTCCTAACTCCTAAAGCTTCTCTAAAGTAGATGAATTTTTCTTTGGGAAGAGCTTTGGTGAAAATAATTGCGACTTGTTCATGTGAATCAGCTCCACTTCTCCTTCGATGACCTTCTCACGAACAAAGTGATAATGAACTTCGATGTGCTTGGATCTCGCATGATAAACTGGATTCTTTGATACGATAATGTTGCTCACATTGTCACAATAGATGACCACCTTTTCATCGATGTAGACTCCCATGTCTTCAAGTACGTACTTAATCCATGCTACTTCACAAACGGCTTGTGTAATGCCTCTATATTCAGCTTTGGTACTTGACAAAGCGTCAGTTGGTTGCCTCTTGCTACTCCAAGAATATTAAGACAATGCTTCTTACTGCTTCGATCATTGGAATATAAGAATGTAATCCCAAATCTGTGTGAAGTAGCTTAAGCCACATAGCCTCTTGTGTTGCATTTGCTAAGCCTCTATATTCTCCTTCATTTGATGACAATGCCACACTTCGTTGTTTCTTTGATGACCATGAAACTAGCTTTGAAGCTGCAAAAGATAAGTAGCCAAAAATGCTCCTCCTATCATCTTCTGAGCAAGCCCAATCTGCAGCAAAATACAGCTTGATGTCCAAATCAAATGTGAATGGATAAAACAATGCTTCATTTATGGAACCCTTTAGATATTTTAAGATCCTCTTGGCAGCTTCCATGTGAGGTTTTTCTTGGTTTATGCATAAATTGACTTAATGTGCTTACTCCATAGCATACATCCACTCTTGTTAGGGTTCCATAATTGAGTCTCTGGATAGCCTTTAATAACCTCTAATAGCTTGAAGTAGTTCTCCCTCATGAGAACTTAGTTTGTGATTGAGTTCCATGGGTGTACCTATACTTTTTGCATTTTCCATCTTGAATTTAGCAAGCATATCATGAATGTACTTCCTCTATGTAATAAAGACACCAGAATCTGAATATACAAGTTCTAATCCAAGAAAGTATATTCAGCTTGCTTTCTTCAAGAATGAGCCTCTTCAAGCTTCTACCTATTTGGTTCTCGACCAATGCCAAATACTTCTTGAAACAATTGAAGGCTTCATCTTTATGCTTCATGAAGTAAAAAAATGTCCATCTACTATAGTCATCTATGAATGTTGGGGGATTCTTGGACAAGAAGGGATTTGAGTGTCTGTAGGACAAAAGGAAAAGACAAGAAGAAAGATACACACTCCAAGCCGCTGCGGATTGATTATGATAAGACAATTACAATAGTGATGAAAAATACAATCCAATGCTTCTGTGCAAAATCCCATAGAGTGCTCGATTACAAAAATACCAAATACCCAAGGTCTTGTTGCTCGCGGACTCCTCTGCACCAAACCTCCACCTTCTTCAAGCCTACACTTGTGCACACCTTGCACCAAACTTCCAATAAGGGGGAGGGATGGACACCTTCTGTCGGCACGCGCACATTGCAATGAGACCTTGGGATCCTTGGGAGACTAGCGTAGCACTTCTCTGCACACTTCCTTAGTCACTCTTCATGCACACCTTGCACTTTCCTTCTCTTCATTGCACATTGGTGTGTCTCTTGCACCTCTCTCTTCCTAGCTTAGACTATGCTCACTGTGCTTAGTCTTTCTTACACTTGCTTCTCCCAGAGTAGTCCTTGCCTTGATTTTGAGTGTCGATTCACGTACGCTCCTAACTGCAAGAGTATCTTGGTGCTCACTTTGATGTCCCAAGATTGTCTTCACAAGTGGCAGCCAATGAATCCCTGTTTTGTCCTGTAGTGACTTTAGACTAAAACAAAAACTTTAATTGGGGGGCCATACTTTCACTTCTATGTATGCTACCACTCCACATACCTTCATATTTTGCCTTTTAATTCTTCACTTGTGCACCTAAGAGAGGGTTCACCTGAACCTTCCAAACACTTTTAAAAACACTTTGAACCTTAGGGAAATTAGAGAAATACCTCTACAACCTACAACCACTTTCTCCAATTCACCCTTTCTGGACAATTAATTGTGCACTACATGTGCACTTTGACACCTGAACTTCGAACATTTTGACTTCACCCATGTTGACTTTGACCTTGACCCATTGACTTTGAGTGATGTGACTTTGATCTTTTTACTTTGACTATAGTTGACTTTGACTAAAGTTGACTTTGACCAATATGACTTTTATGGGCTCAACAATGAATGAAACATAGTACCTTGATCCTGAGATTGATGGTTCTCTACTTGAACCTCACACATTTGTGTGTCGAAGCTCCAAGTAGTTTGCATACATCCTTTTTTATTGAAGGATTTCGTGTGTAATTTGCCAAATTGGCATGATCCACATTTGTAAATCGTGTTGCTTGGACACATTTGGAATGCCAAGCACACTCTTATCCCTGCATATTTGCTTTAGTGTCCTTTCACCTATATGACCTAGTCTCTTGTGCCATATTTCTAGTTCTGATAGGGTTTGATCTTTCTAATTGAAGAGAGCAATATTTTTTGTATCTTCAACTTCAAATGTAAAGAGACTACCACATTTCTCACCTTTTGCAATCCTCATGAAGCCTTGTTGAGGGTCGTCCACATATGCTTGGTGCCTTGTGAATCTAACATGTAAGCCCGTCTCAACAATCTTCCCAATAGTGATTAGGTTTTTTGTTATGGTTGGCATATGTAACACCTTACTTAAGAGGTTAATGTTACCGTCAGATGCTTTAACGTTTCTAATCTTCTTTACAGAGTGCCGAGTGTCATCACCTATCTGTACTTCATGCTTTCCTTTAGGTTCTTAAAGATCAGATGTCAATGCTACATTTCTAGCCACATGATTGGAACAACTAGAATCAATAGAGAGTAGATGTTGATCATCTTTACCTTGCTTGGATGTTATGTTCATAAACAATAGAGACTCCTCTTGGTCTTCTATATAGTTTTGGTAGTCTCTTCTACCTCTAGAACCTCCTCGATACTTTTTTTTGTTGTTGTAACCTTTGTTGTAGTTGGTAATTGCTTCCTCCATTATTGAACCTACTTCTAGATTGTCCATAGCCTCCTCTCTGGAAGCCTCGTCCTCTTTGATTCTTTGTGTTCTTCAAGCACTCATCTTTGGTATGATTGGTTAAGCCACATATATTACAAGGTCAAGAGTTTTATGATCTTTCCCTTGCTTTGATTTCCTCCTCTGAACCTTCCTCTAGTACCTCTTCCTCTACATGTGAAGTTCACTTGAGATGTACTTTCCTCTTCTTCATTTGTTTAACCTTTGCCTTTATCTTTACTCTTTTTTCTATCTATGTAAAGGGCCAAATATTGATTATCTCTAGAGTTATCTCCATTCCTGTTGAGATTTGTCTCATGTATGAAGAGTTGCCCCATCAATCTCTCCATGTCAGGTATCTCCATGTCCATATATAGGTCCATTGTTGTGGTGAAGGACTCCCATTTGTCATCAGCCTTGATGGCATTTATGGTCTGCCTTACTATCTGCTCCTCATCTATTTCTTCTCCAATGCTCCCAATTTCGTCAACCAAATCCTTCATCTTGGTCACATAGCGAGCTACACTTTTCTTTGGTTACTTCTTCAAGTTTGTAAACTCCATCCAATGCTACTTCTTCCTAGCTCTTGTATTTGATGAGAATTATGAAGAAAGTACTTCCCAAGTCTTTTGGGGGATGTTGCGATTGCTACTATGAGGTAATAAGAAATCAGATATTGAGTTAAGTATATAAGACCTGGCTAGAGCATCCTTTGCACACCATGTAGCTAGTCTTTCTTGCTCTTCTCTTGTAGGTTGATGTTTGCGTTTGAATATTGGCATTTCTTCATCTCTAGAGATGTAACCATACAAACTTCTTCCTTTGAGGTAAGGTTGCATCCTTAGGGAAGATACTGGATAATTTCCCCTATCCAATTTTTCAATGAATGATGGAAATACATCTCCCATTTTCCTTTGATGTTGCTTTGATACCATTGTTGAAGGAGATGGTGGATAGATTCCAGAAATGAAGTAGTGCTGCAAGTCCCTGCTTCACACCAGCCAAGAACAAGTTGAGGAGTGTAAAGTAGACCCCTTGAGCTTCCCAAGGTTCATAAATAATCACCTAACTTCTTTGGAGTATGATCCTCTAATCAATGGATCCAAACAAATGAGTAGAAGATTCAACTATGAGTTAAATCTTGCTATTTTGGTCTCTACACATGCTCAAGAAAATGAACAGTGCTCTCAACCTACTAGCAAATGATCACATTCCTTATGGGTGTATCTAATTGAATCAGATAGCTACCAATCACAAGTTAGTTCACTCGAAATGATCAAGTGTTCTTTGAGAAATAAACTTAGTAAGTTAAGGATTGATCCGGACAATTTTAGGCTTCAATAGTATGCAGACCAATAAGCAAAGTTTTGAAGATATCTCAAGATTGAGAAAAGCAATGACATTGAAACTTTGTGAAAATAAAATAGGCAGCATGATAAATCTACACCACTTTAAATCACACCAAATGATCAAGTATGCACTGAGAACCAAGTTTGAGAAGAGTATTGTTCTGATATGACCATGACAGAGAAGTGAAGTAGAGATCTAATCGAGCTCACTAAACACTAAAGATCCCTCTCAAAATGATCTCCACATTGGGCTCTTCTCAGAGACGATTTTGATCCATTTTTATAGCTAGCATTTGGAGCCAATTTGTGGTCTCAAATTCAAGCTCTTACCATAAAGTGAATCCTAAACTTTAGAACTTGTTTTCTCATTAATCACCTATGAAGTGACTCGTGACTTGATTCCTCCTAACTCCACGTGAGAGTAGTGCAATTAACATATGCACTTTTACAAGGATAAAAGTAAATTGCTTTTTTTTTTTTGCAAGGGGATAGTCATATGTAACTTCGAATGATTATGTGAAGTGAATACTAATTGTCCAAGTATGTAGGCTTGGACTCATTTGTACCAACAATTAAGGCTCAAGGTTGTGAAGGAGGAGATCTTGGGTTCAACCCCGAAGTGTTTTTTCGGTGGAGCTCTAGAGCCTTCTAACTCAAGTTAACATGAGGTGACTTTAGTCCAAGTAGAGTTCAATTGAGTGGCCAATACACCAACCACTAGTGGGCTCTAGTGGAAGGCACTAAACCAATGATCGTGATCACTCCAACCACTAGTGGACTCTAGTGGAAGATATTAAAGGAGTGGAGAAGATTGAACATGCACTTGTGGACTCTAGTTAAATTTGTGGTCCTCGTTGACTCGAGCAACTATATATAGAGAGAGACTAAGCACTGTTTATTGTCGTGTTTATAGGTGCGCTTCCATTTTATTTACCACATGCCTTTGATGGAACTCTCTATTATGCTCTCATATATTGATTATTTCAATGTTTACCCCCTATTCTACAAAGATGGAAAATTTATAAAACTCGGCGTTGTAGCTCTTCTCGCAAGTCGCCCAAACTATTCCCAGTTGAGAGCCTGAACAGACTTTTTCAATCTTCATCGCAATTTTGAAGGGAACATTTGGTTGGGGGGAGAGTGAAGGCTCCGATGCTTTTAGTAGCAAAATGCAGAGGCGTTGTATGTGACGTGGGGTTGTGAGGTATGAATCCACGTGAACAAGATGATGATTGGTTTCTAAGCTGGCTATCATTGATTTTCAAACGGGTCCGAAAAAAGCTACTTGTTTTCTAGTTTCTCTCTCTCTCGCTCAAGCAAAAGAAAGAAAGTGAGAAAGGCTATTGTGACTAATGAAAAAAGTGCATCTGCACATGTTGCAGTACACCTTTGAATGTATGTAATAAGTGTGGGAATCCAAGGCATAAAACGATGATGCAGGAGGCTATTGCATTCCAGAATTTGTGGGGTGGTATGTACTTATGTCAAGAGCTCCTCAATCCGTAGTTGATGAATCCTTGGAAGAGCGAAATTTTTTGCAGCTTCTTCATGAGTTTGAATTAAAGCATGATAGAGTTCGAGCGCAGCTATAGCGCACACAATACACACTGAAATGATGACCAAGAGGAGAGAGAAAGATTTCTGAAAATGCTTCTTTGCAGTTGTGGTGGAGATATATTACTTTTAAGTGTCTTTGTTTAACATGTTTATCCTATGCCATGTCATCAAATCTCCCCCTCAAGCTCAAAATGAGCTTGAATACAAAATGAAAGAAATACATATATCCATACAAGATGAAATAACATGAAATGAAATCTAGTTACAAACTAAAGCTTCCTAACTCCTAAAACTTCTCTGAAGTAGATGAACTTTTCTTTGGGAAGAGATTTGGTGAAAATATCCGCCACTTGTTCTCTAGTGTTGATGTGAATGAGCTCCACTTCTCCTTCGATCACCTTCTCAGGAAAAAAAGTGATAATGAACTTTGATGTGCTTCGATCTCGCATGATGAACTGGATTCTTTGATAGCATAATGCTGCTCGCATTGTCACAATAGATGACAAAGTTTTCACCGATGTAGAATCCCATGTCTTGAAGTACGTACTTAATCCATGTTGCTTCACAAACGGCTTGTATAATGCCTCTATATTTAGCTTTGGTACTTGACAAAGTGACAAGTGTTTGCTTCTTGCTACTCCAAGAAATGATTGCACTTCCAATAAAAAATGAAAATCCACTTGTTGACCTTCGATGCATGACATTTCCTGCCAAATCTGCATCCGTATTTTCATATACCCATGGAAGATAAAACAAGCCTAAGTTGCATGTTCCTTTCACATATCGCAATATGCATCGCACTGCATCCAAGTGCACTCTACATGGTTTATCCATAAACTGACTCACCAAACCAACTGCAAAACTCAAATTTGGTCTTGTCCTTGTTACATAAATCAAACTTCCAACCATTTTCCTATACATTTGGCATCATGCAAGTACTTCCCATCATCCATAAGCTTAACATTAGCATCAATTGGCGTATCGATAGGTTTGCAAACAGTCATACCAAATTTCTCAAGCATTTCAAGCATATAATTGTGTTGTATTATCCAAATTCCCTCTTTCATTGAAATTACTTCAATTCCCAAAAAATATTTTAGCTCTCCCAAATCTGACATAAAAAATTCAGATTTTAGTTGCCTTTTCAAATCATCAATCCTCTTGTCATCATTGCGAGTAATGATCAAATCATCGACATAGGTCACTAATAAAATCATTTTGCTTCCTTGATTCCATACAAACAGTGAATAATCAGCCTTTGATTGCATAAATTTCAAATCCAACAATTTCTTATTGAATCGTTCATACCATGCACTTGGAGCTTGTTTCAAACCATAAAGCGCTTTCTTTAATTTGCATACATAGTCAGTATACTTTGGATGCACATAACCTTCTGG
The DNA here is from genome assembly GCA_020310875.1 of Ceratopteris richardii. Taxonomy (NCBI): domain Eukaryota; kingdom Viridiplantae; phylum Streptophyta; class Polypodiopsida; order Polypodiales; family Pteridaceae; genus Ceratopteris; species Ceratopteris richardii. Next base: position 25,630,934 of record CM035432.1, on the reverse strand, counting down.
TTGCTGCATATAAACTTTCTCATGCAATTTGCCATTCAAGAATGCATTCTTAACATCCTTTTGCAACTAGATGTGCTTTAAAAGTGAACCATCACTGTTGCACTTTACTTTGTATACCCATTTGCATCCAATAGCTTTCTTATTCAATGGCAATTTCACTAATTCCCATGTACCATTCTTCTTCAAAGCATTCATCTCATCAAAGAAGCCAATTTATCATGTGAGATCAAAGCACATCACCACATCATCAAAGCCGCGCCTTTTCCGCTATGAGTGCAAAATCATACCCTCTCGTCAAACAAACAAAAATCAGTTTTTAGAGACGCGAATTGGTTCTTTGTTTCTAGTTTGTTTAGTTGCCTTTCTGTGTGAAACATTTAGCAACACAAAAGCGTCATGAAATAAATGTTCACCACTTATGAATGATTGATGGACATGTGATTCTTACACAATAATAAAGAAGGATAGAAAAACCTATGAGAAAAGTGGTTCTTTCACATTGCTATAAAGGATATGGTCGTCTCTCACTTAAGTTGAAGAAAAGAGCATAGCTAGTAGTTGCTCTATATTCAATGTGCATAATATTATTTATCATAAGCTTGATGCACTCCTTTAATAGAACAAAATAAGCAACT
>CM035432.1:25567799-25625299 GCA_020310875.1 Ceratopteris richardii | reverse complement strand
CATATTTGTACAATCTGTTTGAGAAGAGAATGCATAAAAGAAGTTATCATTGGATACTTTTGCCGAGGATTCATCAGCTTTCTGTTGCATATGCACAAAGATTAATGCCTGAAAGGATGGACAAAGAAATGAAGTGGCTTGTTCACAAATCAAAACTTTTCAAAAGTACCTCTATGATGAATGCACTATGACATTCGTTGCTCTACATGCACACTCTCTATGGATAGCAGCAGGTCAAGGAGATGTATTGCAAAGGGAAAACTTGCTTGAAAAAGAGTCTACAAAGTTGTATCCTATTATGATTGCATGTGAGGCATGAAAGACTAGGATTGTATGAATATAATGATGTGAATGCATGGTTATAGGTATTCTTTGATTCCTACTTTTGATCCCTCAGTTCATCCTATCTTTGGATAGACTATGATTTAGGCAAGCCTTTATAAACTAGCTAGCTATATATGTATGTGTTTGGGCCATTGATGCGCTATGATGGTCTAGTAGGTAGGTGTAGCTACCTTGATCGGGTGATCAGGGCAATGATCAGATGCTAGCTTTTTCATATGGCTTGATCTATGTGTTTTCATTTACCTGTACGGGTCGATAGGTGGGTGGAATCAATTTTGCCAAGTAGTTAGAGCCATGAGCTAATGTTAATTTTGTATGGGATTGGCGTTGTGTGTCATACATTATGTTGGGTTGGCAGACGAGTGGGGTAAACCTGGCTGGGTGGAAAGGTCCATGATTCACACCCGATTTTGACATAGGCCAACTTATGTAACTAAATAATAAATAAATGAAATAAAAACAAAAAGCTTGAGTTGGATGAAGTGCAAAAGAATAGAAGAATACAACAAAAATAAATTAAACATAAAAAGATCTAAGCGGTGTTTGAATGGTAAGAGATCAATTGGGGAAACAAATTGTAGTTCCGCAAACAAACTTAGCAGTAATTAGTATATATGTGTGCTTGGGAGAAGCTACTAGATGTGAATAGGTTGAACAATGGGAAGAGCTCCGAGGCTTACAGCTCATTCATATGATTGGTAATCTGAATGCATTTGTTGTGATATGATAGATTAAGTATGGAAATTGTGTGTAATTTATTCTCTAAGTTTGTGTCAAATTAAATATATTGTCATGGAATATGCATGTGTTCGTTTCTATGTTTTCTTCAAGCTGATTTTGCATCCACGTGTGTCTTCTTGATACTCATTTGCATTTATTTATTTGTATGCAAGCTGGCACATCTAGAAGATGCACATATTTAGAGGGGTTGAATGTGTTCAAGATTTTAAGAGTAGATTTGCAATCATGATGAAAGTGACAAAATCAAGACTCAATGAAAGTAATTATAATCCAATTGAAACAAATGAATGTGTGACTTTTGTAGGAAAATTGGCAACTCACGGATAACTAAGATGGATGGTCTCAACTTTTTCATTCTCGGTAATATCTATCCATAAAAGAATTCTTTATTGAATATTGATGTGTGATACATTTTGGCTACATTCATCTTCATTGATCACAAGTAATAATTAATAAATTTCATCTTTAATAAACTTATCCCACTCTCTCTGACTTTAATTAAATAAAGGAAAAGTTACAAGTGAATGGGACTAGTAACCTTAGGACCCGCCGAATTCCACAAAGTAGGAAAATAACTTGTGAAATTAGAGAGTGTTACAAAGGACGTTAAATGTCCTTCTGTCCCTCGCATGCGGGGCCCAATTGGATTTACGCTGGTTGTTGTCGATAAGAAAGACTTTATGATGCCCAAAAGGTGGGAACCTCTTACAATTGGAGATTCTTTTTCCAAGTAGGAATGGAAATTTCTCGATCGACCACTCCTTAGGGGGGTGTCCAAAATTGCTCCCACACCACTCCCTCCAAATCTTCTAGAGGGTTTCCCCTCTTATAGTGTTCCACAGTGCCATAGAGAAGTTGATTGCTTTGCCAAACAATGCTTGCTTCTAGGTGATTTATGAGTGCAGACTCAAAATATTCCTCAGGGTCTATGAGAGCAAGAAAGACTTGGGACAAGTGAAGAAGATGTGACTCAGATCCTCAATGCTGTGGTAGCATCGCCTGCACCATGACGGAGCCCCGCAAATTTTGTTAGCCTTTAGGTTAGGCCAAATACCATGGTGGAGAATTTGCCGCATGAGAACTGATATTTTGATCTTCATGAGGGGATGCCATATAAACATGAACTTCAAATCTCAACGTAGCCTAGTCGTAGATAGGCACCACTTGTTGTTGATTTAGTTCTTGTTCACTTTGAATTTAGGAATTTTGGATAGGCGATTGCCATTGTGCCACATTAGACCCTCATGGCATGGTGGATCCCTCCCAATGAGGAGTTCGTGTTTTTTATCATTCCCAAGCGATGCATCTGGTCTCAAGGAGAGTCCACTCTTCATAGTTCACTCTTAGTTCAGGTTCTATGTCCTCAAATCTGATCCACTCAACAATATCTTGTTTCCTGAGCTATCTCCTCTATTGGAAACCCTTATCCTAGAGCCTCTTAGCATTCTTGAGGTTCAATGAGGCCAGACCTCTGATGGTCGAGATAAAAAACAAAATTGAGTCTTTTTGTCTGATATCGGGCGGCCATTTTCAATCATCTTTGACTCTAACAAATCATTGGAACTTGTTCTAACTCTTCCACAAGGAGCAAACAAGGTTCGAGGATTTAGGGGAAACCAAAATTGGGGAGGATATAGGGGTAAGAAGGTTGAAGTACTTCTAGCCAGGGAATCCCACCAATGTAATCATGTTCCTATTCCGGAAAATGAGCTTGCCCCAAGAGGTCTCACAGTTGCAACAAGCCCTCATGATCCATTTTACCACCAACTTGTCAGTCATGCCTTCAATATCCATAATACTAAGACTGCCGCAATCCTTATAGTTGATGTAGGTTGACCATTTAATTTTGGGAACCCCTCTTCTCTTGTGATCCCCCATCCAAAGAAAGTTTCTATAGATTCTTTCCAGTTTGCTAAGCTCTTGCTCTTTGTTCTCCAGCAAGAGAGAAAGTAAATTGTTGAGGACACGAGGAAGGTATTAATTACCATGGCATGGCTTGTAAGGTTGATTTGCATGCCCTTCCAATATGCTAACTTGTTGTGTAGTTTGGAAGTGACCCAATTCTAACGCTGCTCCATCGAGGCACCAAAACCCATTGGGATATTGAGTAGGCGGAAGATTTGACCCCAAGGGATAATTTGGCAACCATAGTCTACCAACAATTGAGGTGGAGGTCCGATTGTAGAGTTCTTGAATCATCATTCCTACATGAAACCATGTACTTGTTTTTCTTCTTGACCAATGAAGATGTCATCTCTTCACAGTGTAATGAACTTTCTTTTTGCATAACTTAATTTTTTGGATATGATGTCAGTACAATTGTAAGTGAATTTCTAATGTTCAAAGTTTATTTTTTTCGATTACTTCTTAGCACTTTTCCGGAGAAATTATCACAGGCATAAGAGAAGCAGAATAGATATCGAAATAGAACACATACAATTTTTATCAGAATACTTCTTGTGTATTATGCATTGCCACAGGAATATGTTGAGCTTACGAGGTTACGGTTTGCTACGATAAACTATACGAGAACGCTCAAGAGATATACTTTTTGCGTTAAGGGTTATCATTTCATCACAAAGACTTTTCTAATGCTGGTGTTCCCTTTTTGCACATATGTATCTATCTAAAACGTTTGAGGCTTGTTTTGCTTGGGTTAAATGTGTATGCTTGTGCACTAATTCTTGGAAGATTAGAGATGTTCTAAACCTTTACTTTCTATGTAAACGGGAAAGTGGAAGAGAGATGCACAAAACGATATGCCATTTGTTTACCGAAAGCAAAGAAATGTAGAGGTTTGTGGAGGCTTCGCAACCATTTGATGATTTGCAAAAACTCACCTCATGGTCTTTCAGATTCTATGGTTGAGGACGTACACCTTGCATAGAAACGAGAGTGCACTAGATGCTACCTGTTCAAGTGTGCTGTGTATGAGTGAGAGAGGAAAGTGTATGTTGGAGTGCTCCAAGTTGAACGTGTATGTGCTAGAATAGAGCAAGACAGAGAAATTGCATATCTGCACTTGAATCATATTGCAGGAACAAAGAGAGGGTGGAAGAGAGGAAAGAGATATATCCCTGTGCATATGATTGCATGAATAAAAAGGGAAAATGATTGTGCGCTGCAATAGTTACTGAGACAAGACATCAAGAAGGAAATAAGAAACGATAGTTTGAGCTCATTATGCAGATGCGTGCCACCGTATGTGTTGGACCCGATGCTTGTTGCTCTTGCATACAAACTATTTTTGGTGCCATAGTTCCAGCTTCTCTTTCTGCATGCTAGAACTTTTCGAAGCTTGAGCTGTTACTTTTGATTCTTTAGTTTTTCCTTGACTTGTATGTGTGTAGTAAGAAACCAAGTCAGAAAGACTATTGTGTCTAATGAAAAACGTGCATCTGCACATCTTGTAGTACACCTTTGAGTTTTGGCATGTGTCATGACTTATACATGTTGATATGGGGATGGAGTCACTATGACCGAGTGGTTAGAGCCATGAGCTAATATCGATTTCATATTGGGCTAGCGTTGTGTGTCTTGCACTATGTTGGGTTGGTAGAGAAGCGGGGTTGACTTGGTTGAGTGGAGAGTTCCACGAGTTGCACCTCATTTTCACATAGGATAACTTGTGTAAATAAAACAATAAATAAATAAAATAAAAATAGAAAGGTTTACTTGGGATAAAGCACGATAGAAAAGAAGAATACAGCTAAAACAAAAGAAAAATAAAAAAATAGGGGTTCGGATGGTAAGATATCAATAGGGGAAACGAATTATAGTTCCACAAAAGTAGTTAGTAGAGATTAGTATATGTGTGTGCTTGGGAGAAGCTATTTGATCTGAACATGTTGAGTGATCGAAAGAGCTTTAACGCTTACAGTTCATCCATATGATTGCTACTCTAAATGTATTGTTTGTGATATGATAGATTGAGTATGATAATTGTATTTACTTTATTTTCTATGTTTGTACCAAGTTAAATATATTGGCATGGAATATAGATGTGTTTGTTTCCATTTTTTCTTCAAGTTGAGGTACATCCACCCTGCGTTTTGCGTTTATTGATTTTTATGTAGGGTGGGGTATCTCAAAGGTGCATAGGTTTAGAGGGGGTGGATATGGTCGAGATTCAAAGAGTAAAATGCAACCAAGATGAAATGAGTGACAAAATTGAGACTCAATGGAAGTAATTATTTATAATCCAATTGAAACAAATGAATGTGTCAGTTTTAGAGGTAAAATGGGCAAGTGACTGATAATAGATAGAGATTGATGGTCTCAACTTGTCTCTATCCATAAAAGAATTCTTTATTGCATATTGATGCATGATAAATTTTGGCTGCATTCATCTTCATTGATTGCAAGTAATCATTAATTGATTTTTTGAAGGATCATTTGTGCGAAAAAGTATATGTTTGTTCGAATATAAGAGAAGCATAAATGTGTGTATATAAATGTGCATGTGTTTAGATTGTTGATTCCGTACATGTATAAATGATGCATGTGGATGCATGCCAATGTATGTGAGTCTGTACATATATCCATATGTGCCTTAAGAGAGCACGAGTGTCATTGTTTGTATGTGTGAATAAACATGTATAAAATTGTGCATTTTGTTTGTAGGCATGTAGACACTAAACATTAATATACGTCCTACTTTCTAACTTTTTTGTCTAGAATGTTAACAGACGACTACCACATAAGCAAGGGATATTTTCTCCTTTGAATGTAGGTTAAAGAAACGAGGACAAAAAGGAGACCTTTTGAGGGGAACTTAGGCGATTTCTAACGGTAGCCAGCTCATAGCAAACAGCAAGTTAGATGAGAAGAAAGGAGGACTCCTAGGAGCTTAAGCGGGAATGTGCAGAGCCGTCAAAGATTTTTGCACCACTTGAGTGCAATACAGTCCGAAAGAACAAAGAAGGAGATTTTGTTGTTAATCTAAAGGATCGATCCTTGATGGAGAGCAAGGTTGAATGGGAAAAAAGATTCAATCTAACACCGATTTACGGATTACAGCGAGATAAGCTTGTACTCTTTTACTTCACCAGTTTATATGCCATATCTCATCGGGATCCTCCTTGCCATGAGGGTCTTATTAGGTAGGATGGCAATTCCCTCTCATAAATTCCTAGAATCAAGGTGAACATGGACTATTATATCATGCTTAACAAGAAGTGCTGCTTGACTTGGACAAGATTGTGTTGGGATTTGAATTTCATGTCTATCTAGCATCCCCTAATCGAGATCGAAAAGTCGGTGCTCATGTGGAAAATTCTCGACCGTGGTATCTAGACCAATCTAAAGGCTAAGAAAATTTGTGGGGTTATCCCATGCTGCAAGCATCGCCATCGCAACATTGAGGATTTGGGTCACATCTTCTTTGCTTTGCCCAAGTCTCTCCGGCTCTCGAAGACCCATGGGAATATTTTGAGTTTGCAAGAAAAAATCACCTAGAAACTAGCGCTTCTGGGTGAAGTGATGGGCTTCTCAGCGGCATTGTGGAACGCTATAAGGGTGTTCCTCCTTGGTAGAATGTAGTGTAACGCAACACTCTCACTCTATCTCTCTCTCTCTCTCTCTTTGTCTCTCTCTCTCTCTCCATCTCTCTCTTTTTCTCTCTCTCTCTGTCTCTCCCTGCAGCCCCCACCTCTGTAGTCCCTCTCTCTCTCTCTCTCTCTCTCTCTCTCTCTCTCTCTCTCTCCCCAGAGCCCCCCCTGAGTTTCCCACCCACCTGCCATCCCGCCACCCTCCTACTCCCGCCCACAGCCCACTCCAGCCCTCCCACCCACAGCGCCCCTCTCTCCTAGTCCCCCGCAGCCCACTGCAACCCACCCACCTCTCGGAGCATCCCATTTGGAGTCCCCGGCCAGTCCCACCTGCCTGCCTAGTCCCTCCCATCCTCTCTTTCTCTCTCTATGTTTAGGTTGTGACTCATGAGTCACGATTGTGGTCTGTGGGTCCTTAGCACTTGAACTAAGTGAAGCAGCACAAGCTTATTTCATGTCTTTTACATACATATGCACAAAGAGATTCTTTGATTTATGTGGGCTTATTGAAGTAGCCATAGACTATGGTCTATTTAGCAAATGTTTTCAACTTAACGTGGTATTGTGAATGGTCTCTACTATGTAGAGTTAGTAGCACCTTGGAATTACGGTTTTTCCCTCATTGCAATTTGCCTCTCTCTCTCTCTCTCTCTCTCTCTCTCTCTCTCTCTCTCTCTCTCTCTCCCTCTCCCTCTCTCTCTCTCCGGCAATCCCCACCTATAGCACCCCCAACTCCACCCACCCCCAACTCCACCCACCCTCCACTCCACCCACCCTCAACTCCACCCACCCTCCACTGCACTCCACCCACCCTCCAGCCTCCCCCAACTCCACCCACCCTCCACTCCACCCACCCTCAACTCCACCCACCTTCCACTCCACTCCACCCACCTTCCACCCTCTCCAAACTCCACCCATCCTCAACTCCACTCCACCCATGGCAACCCCAGCTCCACCCTCCCTCCACTCCACCCTCCCTCAACTCCACCCACCCTCCACTGCACACACCCTCAACTCCAGCCACCCTACATTCCACCCTCTCCCAACTCCACCCACCCTCAACTCCACTCCACCCATAGCAACCTCAACTCCACCCACCCTCAACCCAATCCACCCTCCACTCCACCCTCTCCCAAATCCACCCACCCTCAACTCAACCCACCCTCAACTCCACCCACACTCCATTCCACCCTCTCCCTACTCCACCCACCCTCAACTCCACCCACCCTCAACTCCACCCACCCTCCATTCCACACACCCTCAAATCCACCCACCCTCCATTCCAAACCTCTCCCAACTCCACCCACCCTCAACTGCACTTTTTCCACGGCAACCCCAACTCCACCCTCCCTCCACTCCACCCTCCCCCAACTCCACCCACCCTCCACTCCGCGCACCCTCAACTCCACCCACCCTCCATTCCACCCTCTCCCAACTCCACCCACCCTCAACTCCACCCACCCTCCACTCCACACACCCTCAACTCCACGCACCCTCCATTCTACCCTCTCCCAACTCCACCCACCCTCCATTCTACCCTCTCCCAACTCCACCCACCCTGAACTCCACCCACCCTCAAGTCCAACCACCCTCCACTCCACGCACCCTCAACTCCACCCAGACCTCCATTCCACCCTCTCCCAACTCCACCCACCCTCCACTCCACACACCCTCAACTCCACCCACCCTCCATTCTATCCTCTCCCAACTCCACCCACCCTCAACTACACTCCACCCACGGCAACCTCAACTCCACCCACACTCCACTCCACACTCCCTCAACTCCACTCCACCCACGGAAACCTAAACTCCACCCACCCTCAACTCCACTCCACCCACGACAACATTAACTCTACCCACCCTCAACTCCACCTACCCTCAACTCCACCCACACCACCCACCACCTCCCACCACTCCCCACCCCACCCTTACCACTCACCACCTTCCACCACTCAATATATAGCATAGGAAAAAGATGATACTCGAGCTTCCCGGACATCAAAAGATGATTTCTTTTGTGATCAGATGGTCTAAGGCTGCTCCAAGAATTATGTGAGGGATGTGCTTTTGATGGTCATTACAGTATCACGGGTGGCACATAATGAGGATCCTACAATATTTGCTTAGGATCTCATAAATGAACCGAGATGTCCCATCCAAGTGATTTGTTTGGTTAAGAAAGAGACCTCATCTTGTATTTAAAAGAGACCTCATCTTGTATTTAAAAGTGACACTAAAAGTGTAATTGGTGAAAGTGTAAGGAAATTAATGGCTATTGCTGCCAATCATTCGTGACGACTTCCTATTTTTGAGGATTTAATTTAAAGTTGGTGGAGTACCATATTTGATCTACCCCTCCAATTTTGGGGCAATCAATCGGCACATATTCAATGAACGCGGGAAATCGGCAAGGCCCTCTTGGCCTATTGGAGCCAATAAAAGCAATGGAATTGTACTCATTGGAAGACACACTAATACATGTGGAGAAATTTTACTCCAATACACTTCAATACACGTAGCGGAAGTTAGAGAACCTCTTCTAGAATCTGCTCTGTAAGAGACATGCTTACTAAAACCTAATTCAGTCACGACTCATAGATCCAATGGCTTTGCAATTTTGGCCACACATATAAGACTCTCTTAGTTTTCTAACAAGCTAAAGAACACTCCATTTGGAGCTCCTTTGACTAGGTAACCGACTGCACAAAGTTAGACTACCTGTCAACTCAGGTTATGCAGAAAACTGAGGTTCACATGAAATGCTCCTAGCAACTACTAGAGAATGATCTGACAACGATGTTTGAGATATAGAGAGTAGAAGTAATAAGCTTTCCAACAAGATATCATATGCATTAATTGGGTAAGTATATAGAGAGATATGACCTTCACAAGGTCACTATGTATAGACAAGGTATGCGACTGGAATACCTTTGTGCCTTCTAGCATCCAAATGAGGTACCTTCAGATCTCCATTGGTAAGAGAATGACCAGCATATGCTTTTGCACCATCTCCATGTCATCTCCACACAATTTCACATTCAAATGAGCTCTTTATATAGAGCTATGGGCATAGGACTTTTCACCTACCCTTGCATCTTCTCTCACCTCTTGACCTTTCCTTTCTTGTCCTTTGTCGTTCCATTTGCTTGGGTAGTTTTTGGTGCTCCATATCACTCCATATGGATAAGTTCACGTATTTTTTGAGTATTCCATCTCTCTAACTATATTTTGGATTTCATATAAGCCTTCAATACATTAGCCCTTTTTAATTCAATACTCTACTCTAAGGTTATGCGTGTGCCCTTTATATTTTTAAGGTCTAATTTCATTTTGGGCTTAAAAAAAATACATAAATGATGAAGAGGTACATAATGAAGGGTGCATATGTGTCAAGCCTCACAATTGAAGCTTGCACATTGTAGAGGTCGGAAACTCTCAGATGCCTTGGGATGAAGCTTCAGGGAATAGTCCATTCCATTGCATGGACATAAGTGTGATTCGAGCAGTTATTGCCTTCATTCTAGTTGCTACCTCAGTTGATTTGTTATCTTTTTCTCTCTCTCCTCTCACATCTCTCTCTCCGCCCTCCACCCTCCGCCCTCCTCACTCCGCCCTCCGCCCTCCTCTCTCCGCCCTCCGTCCTCCTCACTCCGCCTTCCGCCCCCCTCACTCCGCTCTCTTTCCCTCTCTTTCCGCCTCTCTCTCTTTCCCCCTCTCTCGGATCCCTCTCCCTCTCTCCCTTTTTCGTTTTCTCTCTCTCCCCGCGTGTGACCCCCCCCCTTCTCCCTTTTTCTTTCTCTCTCTCTCTCCCTCTTTCTCTCTCTTCCTCTCCCTCTTCCTCTCTCTCTTCCTCTCTCTCTCTTTTTCTCTTTCTTTCTCTCTCTTTCTCTCTCTCTCTCCCCCTCTCTTCCCCCCCCTCTCTCTCTTTCCTCCTCCCTCTCTCCCTTTTCTTTCTCTCTCTCTCTCTCTCTCTCTCTCTCTCTCTCTCTCTCTCTCTCTCTCTCTCTCTCTCTCTCTCTCTCTCTCTCTCTCTCTCTCTCTCTCTCTCTCTCTCTCTCTCTCTCTCTCTCTCTCTCTCTCTCTCTCTCTCTCTCTCTCTCTCTCTCTCTCTCTCTCTCTCTCTCTCTCTCTCTCTCTCTCTCTCTCTCTCTCTCTCTCTCTCTCTCTCTCTCTCTCTCTCCCCCTTCCCCGCCAAATAAACCCGCCACCCCCCTGCTGCTCTCCTCCCCCGCCCCCCGCAGCTCTCCTCCCCCGCCCCTCGCAGCTCTCCTCACCCGCCCCCCGCAGCCCCCCCCACCTGGCTACCCACCCGCCACCCCCCCGCTGCTCTCCTCCCCCGCCCCCCGCAGCTCTCCTCCCCCGCCCCCCGCAGCTCTCCTCACCCGCCCCCCGTAGCCCCCCCCACCTAGCTACCCACCCGCCACCCCCCCGCTGCTCTCCTCCCCCGCCCCCCGCAGCTCTCCTCACCCGCCCCCCGCAGCTCTCCTCACCCGCCCCCCGCAGCCCCCCCCACCTAGGTACCCACCCGCCACCACCCCGCTGCTCTCCTCCCCCGCCCCCCGCAGCTCTCCTCCCCCGCCCCCCACAGCTCTCCTCACCCGCCCCCCGCAGCCCCCCCCACCTAGCTACCCACCCGCCACTCCCCCGCTGCTCTCCTCCCCCGCCCCCCGCAGCTCTCCTCCCCCGCCCCCTGCAGCTCTCCTCACCCGCCCCCCGCAGCCCCCCCCCCCACCGAGCTACCCCCCCGCCACCCCCCCGCTGCTCTCCTCCCCCGCCCCCCGCAACTCTCCTCACCCGCCCCCCGCAGCCCCCCCCACCTAGCTACCCACCCGCCACCCCCCGCTGCTCTCCTCCCCCGCCCCCCGCAGCTCTCCTCCCCCGCCCCCCGCAGCTCTCCTCACCCGCCCCACGCAGCCCCCCCACCTAGCTACCCACCTGCCACCCCCCCCGCTGGTCTCCTCACCCGCCCCCGCAACCCCCCCCCCACCTAGCTACCCACCCGCCACCCCCCCGCTGCTCTCCTCCCCCGCCCCCCGCAGCTCTCCTCCCCCGCCCCCCGCAGCTCTCCTCACCCGCCCCCCAGCCCCCCCCACCTAGCTACCCACACGTCACCCCCCTGCCCTTCACAACCGGCTGCCCCCGCATCCCCCGCCCCCGCTCACTCCCACACATTCCCCCTCACTCTCTACCTCTCCCGCATGCACACGCGTTCACACATGCATGCACACTCACGCACACATACACACACACACTTACACACGCACAATCTCACTTACACACACATACACATCCCACACACACACACCAGCATACACACATTCACCCACACATACTTCTCTCACACGCACGCATAAGGAGCACACACACACAATGCAGCACTCACCCACATGCACCCATACATGCACAAATGCGCACATTCACACATACATACACATATACTCACTCACACATACACACCCACTCCCACACATAGACAAACACATACATGCACTCACAAACACATACATGCACTCACACACACACACATGCACACCCACACACATACATTCCCACACACACCCACACACATACACATCCATACATACACACACACATCCTCACAGCACACACACACACACGGGAAGAAGATCAAGGTCCAGAAGATGAAGATTATGAGGTTCGGCGGGAGAAATGGATTGGGCCCCACAAAGATGATGGAAAATATGGCTCTCCAAGAAGCATAAAAAAATTGATACTGGGCGGGATGGAGACAGTGTTTGGAGGCCCCCATCTCTGAGTATCTGGGGGCAAGGCGAAGGTTCCTATGGTTCTTCTCAGAAGCACATGAAAAGTTGGCTACTCTCGAGAAGGGTTATCAGGTGCATGGAGCAGAAGCATGATGGAAATGACCTTTCCAATTAAGGTATTTCTTGGGGCTCGGGGATTGGTGAAGTTAAAATCAATATCTACCCTCCCTTTCTCACACTCAACGGGTGTTTCTAAATCATCGGCAACATAAAGTAAAGATCTCAATTTGACTACAAAAGGGTGTGTGATAAAAAGTGCGCATGGTAAAAATTGGAAGCAGAGAAAATACTATTGCTACCAGGCCATTCACGGCGACTACCTATTTTTGTGGATCTAATTCAAATCAAGTGGAATATTTGACCTACCCCCAATCTTGGGCAATTAACCGACGCGTGATCAGTGGACGTGAAGATTCGGCAAGGCTCTCTTGGCCTATTGAGGCCTATAAAAACAATGGATTTGTGCTCATTTGGGTACACATTTCTGTGGTACATTTTTAGAGTTACATTGACGCATGTATACGTGCAGAAGTTCTCTCTTGCACTTGGTGGTTTCAAGCCTATTGTAGAAGCTACTCTGTAGTGTGGATATAGAGGGTAGGCTTGTCAGTGGAGGGCTATGAGCACTATAGTGTAAGAGAGTAGCTTGGATTTATTTTCCTTTCTGTGAGTCAGTGTGTTAATTAATCTCTATTCTCTTGAGAAATTCTACCATTTGTATTGTTCTGAGTTAGCCTGCATATCAATGGCCCTTATGCTGATCTGTTGTATTGAAGTTAACACTTTTAGGGGGGCTTGTGAGCCCTAAGCTTGCACTTTTGAGCATCACTCTGCCCAACCTTGTAATCAATTCGAATCAAGAAGTGTATGGTCTTCCTTGGTCATTGGTTGTCCATATTTTCTGAAGTATTTACTACTCTGTTCAATCCTTGTATCTGCTTGCTCACAGAAATGTTAAAGGGTATACTTCCCTAAAGAGAACCTCCCTTGAGTAGGTGACGTACTGGACATGTTTAATCTTCATTCTCTACTTTTGTTAAAAGCAGATACCCCAGTACCTCCTCTACAGTTTGGCACGCCCGGTGGGACCCTTGCATTTCAGTGAGAGGTGTTTTTCCATTTTGCAATTGCGAATAGGTACATGACCCATACACGAGCAGATAAGGAATCTCTTCGTGTTCGAAGGAGCCTTAACAAGTTAGCAATAACCACGGCTAGTGAGTCTACCTCCCCTCTGTCCTCCCTAAATTTATCTATTGATGTGGGTGCGACACCATTGTCAAAAGAGGGGTATAGGAGAACTCTAGACTTCTCCTCAGATACGTCCGAAGAAACACCAGTACAGATGGAGGATCTCTCTCATTTGCTCTCCAGATTAAATATCAAATTCCCTACCTTCAAGGGACAAGCTTATGAGGATGCTGATGATCATGTGAGAAGATTCATCTCTTTATGCCGTGGAAGAGGTCTGCAAAATAGAGAAGATGCAATGCTGGCACTTTTTCCATCCACATTGGAGGGCCTTGCAGATAAATGGTATAGTCAGTATGCAGATGGCCATTTCACTACATGGGAGGCTCTGAAGGCGGCATTCTCACAGACATTTCGACCAAGTGATTCTTCGGAAAGAGCTCTAGATCAGGTAGAGAATTTGAAGCTAAGACCAGGTGAATCTTTTCATGAACTTCACACTAGAACAAAAGCACTTGTTGCACGTCTGCCACATGCTCCAGGTGACTTTTTGGTTAAAAAGTGGATAGAGAAGGCTCTGCCAAGGTCATCTCAGTAGAAGCTTCGTGAATCTCTTAGATTGGATGCGACCCTCAATGATTTTGTTGCAGCGGCATCACGCATTAAAGAAGCAAGGCAACATTTTGAGGGGGATACACAACAAAAGTATGTTGTAGATCTGGATCCTATTGAGCAACTAAGGAGGGAACTAGAAGCATTGAAGATGCAACAAAATCAACAAGAAGAGAAGGTCTTGCCACCACTGCGTCGCACTGATGATGAAGTAGCTCAACTTCGCCGAGAGTTAGAAGATTTGAAGACCACTCAGGATATAAGGAGACAAATTTGGTGTACAATCTGTAACAACAATGGACATTCCAATGCTAATTGCCCTATTAAGGTAAGCTGTCAATTTTGTGGAAAAGATGGTCATGAAGCAAGGGATTGCTACTACCTCAAGGGTACACAGCAGAGAGGTAACCCTCAAAATTTGGATTCATATTATGCTAGTACTTCAAATACATCTAATAGAGAGGAGAATAGGCCTGCAAAGCCTAGATATAATAGACCCTTGATGTGCTATCGTTGTGGTGAATATGGTCACATGCAAAATAGGTGTTCCCTCCCAGAAGATGCACCTCCTTGTCAACATTGTCCAGAAGCCAAGGATCATTATACCAAAGATTGCCCAAGAGGTCGTCCTGCTCCAATTCATATGATTGCAGTCTCTCCACATGAAGAAGGAAAAACCACTCAGACTTATGCTGTTTCATCCTCTGCAATGCCCATGATGACTAGAGCTAGGCAAGCAGCTGCAACCCAGAGAGATGAACAACAAGGATTTCAGGATAAAGAGGAAGAAAAGGAGTCTGGATGGAAGGACCAAGCACAAATTGAAGGAGCTTATAATAAGATGACTACTTCTCTAAAGGGCCAACCAACAAGTCTGCAAGAAAACACTCAGGAGGTAAACATTGAACAGATCTTGAAAGGTATTCATCACAAGGTTAGTCTATATGAACTTATAGGGATGGATTCAAAAATAAGAAGTGACTTACTGAAGATTATACACTCTGCTCACTTGGTCCAATCACCTAGTATAGATGGTTTCATGGTTGATTTTCCCCCTGCACCCTTAGCAGACTACCAAAGCTCAAGATTATCTGTTTGTGTAAAGGATGAAACTCTCACAGGTGTGATCATAGATGGAGGCTCTGGTATAAATTTAATGCCAGATTTTACAATGAAGAAGCTGAAATTGAACCCCACCAAGTTGGCACCATTCACGGTTACATTGGCAGATCAACATCAAGTTGCGCCACTGGGCATTATTGAGAAGGTACTGATGGTAGTACAGGGCTGCCATTTTGTTCTAGATTTTGTTGTTATTGCACTTCCACAGGAGACTTCTTACCCTCTACTCCTGGGGAGACCTTGGCTGAGACAAGCAAAAGCTTTGCAAGATTGGGGAAAAAATAAACTATGGATTTCAACAAATACCAATAGCCAACTGCAACTACATTTGGAAGAAGGATTCGACTCAGGAAAAACTACTGGATATACTGTGGACACTCAGGTAATGCCCTCTCTACCCCAAGAAGAGGATACATTGTTAAATTGGATGATGGGAAGTGCAGAGTGTTGCACAGTGGAGATTAATGAAATTGAGGAAGAAGTTGCAGATAAGGTAATTACAGGAAAGGGCAATGAAGACCACAAGGTGTTGGAGAATGAGCAATTGCAGGAAAGCACAAGCCTTGAGGAAGCAGCCCAGATAAAAGTATCAGAGAGCGAAGATTATGAACCTAAGAGCAGAGAAGATCTCCCTTTTGCAGATATACCTCAAGGTTGGATGAAAGAACATGTTGCAGAATATAAATTAAAATCCACTCCTGCATATAGTGGAGATGATTTCTCAAGCAAGACCGGTCCTGAAACATTGGTTCAAGAAGTAAATTTAGGGGATGAAGAGAACCCTCAAATGGTCCATTTGGCATCCTGGTTGTGGCATTATCCTCCCTTGCTACAGAAGGTAACTTCTTTGCTTTTTACTTACAAAAGTTTCTTCGCATGGTCCTACAAAGATTTAACAGGAATACCAGAAGAGCTTGGGTTACATCGCATACCCTTAGTTGAGGGAGCCGCGCCAGTAAGAAGTAGGCCATATCGACTCAATCCGAAGTATGCAGAGGCGGTAAAGGCAGAGATTACAAAACTAGAGGAAGCAGGTATAATTGTGCCAGTAGAACATTCAAGGTGGCTTTCCTCTATGGTTATAGTGCCCAAGAAAAATAGCAGAAAAATAAGAGTATGTGTTGATTTTCGTGCTTTGAATAAAGTGACTATTCAAGATGGATTTCCTCAGCCCTTCACAGAGCAAGTACTTGAAGAGGTAGCTGGTCACACTCTGTATAGTTTCTTGGATGGTTTTAGTGGCTACAATCAGATAGTGATCCATCCTGATGATAGGGACAAAACGGCCTTTGTCACTCCCTGGGGCACTTATGTCTATACTCGAATGGCTTTTGGTTTGAAGAATGCACCGGCTTCATTTAATAGAACGATGTATCTGATATTGGGCAAATGGTTAACAACATTTCTACGCATTTTCATGGATGACTTTTGAGTATTTTCAGGTACAGATAGAAGGGCAGCAGTTCAAGATTTCCATGACCATTTGGAAAATCTAAAAGAAATTTTTGAGCAATGTCTCAAAACAGGTTTGAAATTGAATCCTGATAAATGTCACTTTTTGGTCACTAAAGGCACTCTTCTTGGTCACATAGTATCTGCTGAAGGCATAACTGTTGACCCTGCAAAGGTTATAGCTATTCTTTGCATGCCAATTCCACAAAGCCCAAAGGAAGTGCAAAGTTTCTTGGGCCATGCAGGTTATCACAGAAGATTCATTAGGATGTATTCAGAAATTGCTAAACCCTTGTCAAGGCTTACCAGTAAAAAGATCCCTTTCTCATGGAGTGCTGAAGCCGACAAAGCATTTTGTGAACTAAAATTGAGGCTATGTACTGCTCCACTTTTAAGTGTTCCTAATTGGTCATTGGAATTTCATGTGCATACAGATGCTAGTCTTCATGCTGTTGGTGCAGTTCTAGCTCAACCATCATCTCACAAAGTGGATAGACCTATCTCTTATGCAAGCAGACTACTCAACCAAGCTGAAAGAAATTACAGTACAACGGAAAGAGAAGGTTTGGCTATTGTATTTGCCCTTCAGAAGTTTAGACATTATCTCCTTGGGGTACATTTCATTGTTATCTCTGATCATCAGCCCTTGAAGTATTTGATAAACAAACCTAGAGTAGCTGGAAGGATTTGGAGATGGTTACTCCTATTTCAGGAATTTAATTTTGATATTCATATTAAGCCAGGAAAAGAGCACTACATGGCAGATCAAGTGTCCAGGACGGCAATGAGCGAAAAGGCAACAGGTATTAATGATGAATTGGTGGATAGCAATCTTTTTCTAGTAGCAATCCGGACTGGTTGGTATGATGAAATTCTCCATGTTCTGACTACTGGAAAGATCCCAGAACACTTGACACCTGTGGAAAAGAGAAGACTGCTCCTGAAAACCAAAGCATATTCTCTTATAAATGGAAATTTATATAAATACTGTCAGGATGATATATTGAGAAGGTGTGTTTATCCAGAGGAGGTAAATCGTTTGCTAGAGGCTGCACACAATGAAGGACACCTAAAGGGAGAAGAATTGGCTCATAGAATCATCCACAAAGGGTTATGGTGGCCTCATATTTTCAAAGATGCAATCAAGTTCGCCAAAGAACGCCACATCTGCCAGAGGTGTGCTCCCGCGCCAACCAGATTGAATTTCCAACCATTGGTCATATCTACAGGATGGCTCCCATTTGAACGATGGGGTCTTGATTTCATAGGGCCAATTAGCCCAACTGGGCAACCAGGAGGTAAAAAGTATATTTTGATGGCCACATGCTATGCCACTAAATGGATACAGGCTAAAGCTATTGTGGACTGCACGGCTTTAATAGTAGCTAAATTTATGTATAAACGTATTTTCTCAAGATTTGGTTGCCCACTGGAAATTACTAGTGATAGGGGCACACATTTTGTAAATCAATTGCTCCAGTTTATATTTGACAAGTACAAAATCTTCCATAAAAAATCTTGTGCCTATTACCCAAGGGCAAATGGCCAAGCAGAGAGTTCCAATAAGATTTTGATTGGACTACTTCGCAAATTATCTTTTGATCATCAAAGCTCTTGGCCACTAGCATTAATTGGTGCAATTTGGGCTTTCAGAACCACGAAGAGGGGAACCACAGGCGAAACTCCATTTCGGTTAGTATATGGGAAAGAAGCATTGGCACCATTCGAGTTCATTATCAGAAAGGAACTAGGAATCAAAACCATTGGAATTGAACCCCCCATTCAGAGATTGGTGGCATTAGAAGAGTACAGAGAAGGGGCAATGCAGAAACTTCTGGTGACACAAGAAGAGCGCAAGAAATTACATGACAGGTATCTGAGATCGAATGAAGTTCAAGAAGGGTCCATGGTTTTAGTGCATCAAGTCCCGGCAATTTCAACAAAATTGGCACCTAAATGGATAGGACCTTATAAGGTACTCAAGGTATTGCCACATGGCGCGGTGCATTTGGAAGATTTGCAGGGTAAAAGGATTCCCCTAGTCAATATTTCCAGGGTGAAGAGTTATTTGAATTGATGCAAGCAGATGAAATTCACTCCCTGTACATACCATAGTTCTTTCATTTTCTACAGTTCATTTTGAAGGAATAAGCAAATAAAGATATTGCACCGAGACGGTGCAAAAGCTTGATGTGGGGGTCTGTAGAGGTCGGAAACTCTCAGATGCCTTGGGATGAAGCTTCAGGGAATAGTCCATTCCATTGCATGGACATAAGTGTGATACGAGCAGTTATTGCCTTCATTCTAGTTGCTACCTCAGTTGATTTGTTATCTTTTTCTCTCTCTCCTCTCGCATCACTCTCTCCGCCCTCCGCCCTCCTCACTCTGCCCTCCGCCCTCCGCCCTCCTCTCTGCGCCCTCCGTCCTCCTCACTCCGCCTTCCGCCCCCCTCACTCCGCTCTCTTTCCCTCTCTTTCCGCCTCTCTCTCTTTCCCCCTCTCTCGGATCCCTCTCCCTCTCTCCCTTTTTCGTTTTCTCTCTCTCCCCGCGTGTGACCCCCCCCCTTCTCCCTTTTTTTTCTCTCTCTCTCTCCCTCTTTCTCTCTCTTCCTCTCCCTCTTCCTCTCTCTCTTCCTCTCTCTCTCTTTTTCTCTTTCTTTCTCTCTCTTTCTCTCTCTCTCTCCCCCTCTCTTTCCCCCTCTCTCTCTCTTTCCTCCTCCCTCTCTCCCTTTTTCTCTCTCTCTCTCTCTCTCTCTCTCTCTCTCTCTCTCTCTCTCTCTCTCTCTCTCTCTCTCTCTCTCTCTCTCTCTCTCTCTCTCTCTCTCTCTCTCTCTCTCTCTCTCTCTCTCTCTCTCTCTCTCTCTCTCTCTCTCTCTCTCTCTCTCTCTCTCTCTCTCTCTCTCTCTCTCTCTCTCTCTCTCTCTCTCTCTCTCTCTCTCTCTCTCTCTCTCTCTCTCTCTCTCTCTCTCTCTCTCTCTCTCTCTCTCTCTCTCTCTCTCTCTCTCTCTCTCTCTCTCTCTCTCCCCCTTCCCCGCCAAATAAACCTGCCACCCCCCCCGCTGCTCTCCTCCCCCGCCCCCCGCAGCTCTCCTCCCCCGCCCCCCGCAGCTCTCCTCACCCGCCCCCCGTAGCCCCCCCCACCTAGCTACCCACCCGCCACCCCCCCGCTGCTCTCCTCCCCCGCCCCCCCGCAGCTCTCCTCCCCCGCCCCCCCGCAGCTCTCCTCACCCGCCCCCCGCAGCCCCCCCACCTAGCTACCCACCCGCCACCCCCCCGCTGCTCTCCTCCCCCGCCCCCCGCAGCTCTCCTCACCCGCCCCCCGCAGCTCTCCTCACCCGCCCCCCGCAGCCCCCCCCCACCTAGCTACCCACCCGCCACCCCCCGGCTGCTCTCCTCCCCCGCCCCCCGTAGCTCTCCTCCCCCGCCCCCCGCAGCTCTCCTCACCCGCCCCCCGCAGCCCCCCCCACCTAGCTACCCACCCGCCACCCCCCCGCTGCTCTCCTCCCCCGCCCCCCGCAGCTCTCCTCCCCCGCCCCTCGCAGCTCTCCTCACCCGCCCCCCGCAGCCCCCCCCACCTATGTACCCACCCGCCACCCCCCCGCTGCTCTCCTCCCCCACCCCCCGCAGCTCTCCTCACCCGCCCCCCGCAGCCCCCCCCACCTAGCTACCCACCCGCCACCCCCCGCTGCTCTCCTCCCCCGCCCCCCGCAGCTCTCCTCCCCCGCCCCCCGCAGCTCTCCTCACCCGCCCCCCGCAGCCCCCCCCCCCACCTAGCTACCCACCCGCCACCCCCCCCCCCCCCCGCTGCTCTCCTCACCCGCCCCTGCAGCCCCCCCCACCTAGCTACCCACCCGCCACCCCCCCGCTGCTCTCCTCCCCCGCCCCCCGCAGCTCTCCTCCCCCGCCCCCCGCAGCTCTCCTCACCCGCCCCCCAGCCCCCCCCCACCTAGCTACCCACCCGCCACCCCCCCCGCCCTTCACAACCGGCTGCCCCCGCATCCCCCGCCCCCGCTCACTCCCACACATTCCCCCTCACTCTCTACCTCTCCCGCATGCACACGCGTTCACACATGCATGCACACTCACGCACACATACACACACACACTTACACACGCACAATCTCACTTACACACACATACACATCCCACACACACACACACCAGCATACACACATTCACCCACACATACTTCTCTCACACGCACGCATAAGCAGCACACACACACAATGCAGCACTCACCCACATGCACCCATACATGCACACATGCGCACATTCACATATACATACACATATACTCACTCACACATACACACCCACTCCCACACATACACAAACACATACATGCACTCACAAACACATACATGCACTCACACACACACATGCACACCCACACACATACATTCCCACACACACCCACACACATACACATCCATACATACACACACACATCCTCAAAGCACACACACACACGGGAAGAAGATCAAGGTCCAGAAGATGAAGATTATGAGGTTCGGCGGGAGAAATGGATTGGGCCCCACAAAGATGATGGAAAATATGGCTCTCCAGGAAGCATAAAAAACATGATACTGGGCGGGATGGAGACAGTGTTTGGAGGCCCCCATCTCTGAGTATCTGGGGGCAAGGCGAAGGTTCCTATGGTTCTTCTCAGAAGCACATGAAAAGTTGGCTACTCTCGAGAAGGGTTATCAGGTGTTTGGAGCAGAAGCATGATCGAAATGACCTTTCCAATTAAGGTATTTCTTGGGGCTCGGGGATTTGTGAAGTTAAAATCAATATCTACCCTCCCTTTCTCACACTCAACGGGTGTTTCTAAATCATCGGCAACATAAAGTAAAGATCTCAATTTGACTACAAAAGGGTGTGTGATAAAAAGTGCGCATGGTAAAAATTTGAAGCAGAGAAAATACTATTGCTACCAGGCCATTCACGGCGACTACCTATTTTTGTGGATCTAATTCAAATCAAGTGGAATATTTGACCTACCCCCAATCTTGGGCAATTAACCGACGCGTGATCAGTGGACGTGAAGATTCGGCAAGGCTCTCTTGGCCTATTGAGGCCTATAAAAACAATGGATTTGTGCTCATTTGGGTACACATTTTTTTGGTACATTTTTAGAGTTACATTGACGCGTGTATACGTGCAGAAGTTCTCTCTTGCACTTGGTGGTTTCAAGCCTATTGTAGAAGCTACTCTGTAGTGTGGATACAGAGGGTAGGCTTGTCAGTGGAGGGCTATGAGCACTATAGTGTAAGAGAGTAGCTTGGATTTATTTTCCTTTCTGTGAGTTAGTGTGTTGATTAATCTCTATTCTCTTGAGAAATTCTACCATTTGTATTGTTCTGAGTTAGCCTGCATATCAATGGCCCTTATGCTGATCTGTTGTATTGAAGTTAACACTTTTAGGGGGGCTTGTGAGCCCTAAGCTTGCACTTTTGAGCATCACTCTGCCCAACCTTGTAGTCGATTCGAATCAAGAAGTGTATGGTCTTCCTTGGTCATTGGTTGTCCATATTTTCTGAAGTATTTACTACTCTGTTCAATCCTTGTATCTGCCTGCTCACATAAATGTTAAAGGGTATACTTCCCTAAAGAGAACCTCCCTTGAGTAGGTGACGTACTGGACGTGTTTAATCTTCATTCTCTACTTTTGTTAAAAGCAGATACCCCAGTACCTCCTCTACACACATGTACCATAATTTTCAACACTCCCCCTCAAGCTACAATTGGGAGTCCATGCTACTCTCCAATTCTTCTCCTCTTATCCTTTTGCTTCTTTTGCCCTTGTATCTCCTCCTTTGATTTTGTTGGTGATCTTCCTTCTTTGCTTTGAAGATTTCTTCTATTCCTTTAGCTTTATGCTTGCTTCTTTGGCTCTTTGCAAGAGCTCTTCTTCAATCCCTAACATAAACAGGCTTCATACAAACTTTTTGTAATATGAGATCACCTTGGCTTCATATACCTTTGTTGCTTCACTCTCTTCCTCCTTGTTGTCGTCTCTTTGCAACTTCATGGCTTCATGTCTTCTAGGCTTGCATGTTTCTCTTTGATCCTCCTTTGTCTTTGGATCATCTTTGACTCTATTTTGGGTGCACTCTTTGCATCTCCTTTTGATGATGTCATGGTTCTCATGCTTCCTTTTCTCTTCATGCCTTCTTTTGTGCATCATGGCTGCTCCTTGCCTTCTTGGCACTCCTTCAATGTAGGTGGCCCCTCCTCGTCCTTCAACTTTACCTTTGATGGATGCTTATACTCTTGTACCTACTTCTTTTGGGTACTTTTTGCTCCTTTGGACTTGTCTTCGATCTTCTAATCCTTGCAAGCTAACTCCCCCTTGCTTAATAACCTTACTCCATTCTTCATGGCTGGATATACCTGCAAAATCAACAATGGGCTGATCATATATGAACTCTTTCATGAGTTCCTCTTCATGTGAAGCATTCATAGCTTCCACATCTTCCAAGCTTTCTTCATCACTTACAAAACAACATAACAAATTCTCAATGTGAACAATGGTGCCTCATGTACCTACAAGGGTTGCCATTCCTCTTGGGATGGTCTTACTTTCCCTCACATAGGCTTGCCATTCCTCTTTGAATGGTCTTACTTTCCATAGGCTTGCCACTCCTCTTGGGTGGTCTTACTTGCCTTTATATTTGGCTTGTCATTCCTCTTTGAATGGTCTTACTTGCCATAGGCTTTCCACTCCATCTTGGGTGGTCTTACTTGCCTCACACATTCACAATACATTCACTTAATTTATGCTTCGAACTTACCACCACACACAATGTGGATTTTTTCCAAACGTTTACCTCAGCCCTTGGCATTACAAATGCACTTCTTTTACCTCCTTTATCTTCAACCAATTTGTCACACTTTGCATGAGTGACTCTTCCTTCTATCATGGCACTTGCTTGTGCTCCTTGAACTTTGGGGAATGTCTTCAAGTCCTTGTTGAGCCTTCAACACTTCATGGCAGCCCTTCTGTGGAGTCTTCTACTCCTTTCCTTGTCCACCTTTCAGCTTGGGTTCCTTCCTTCAAGTCTTCAACTTTCAAGTGTTTGAAGACCTTTTAGCTTGGGCTCCTTCCTTTGCTTTGGCTCCAAGCTTTGTGTCCTCGCGTCATCCAAGCTTTGCACACTTTTCTTCGGCTTGTGCAAATAGGAGCATTGCATTCACTTGATGTATGTAAACTCAAAGATCAAACACATTTAGTCATTATGACAAAAGCACACATTTGCTTTCTCAACTTTACCTCAATGGGTTTTATCCACAACAAGATACATCCACAAACTTCATACATAGCAGCCTTGCATCTTACCAATATTTTTGGCATCCAAACACATATGCTTTCAACTCATCTATGGCTGGAAATGAACAACCTTCAAGGATTTAATATCATGCTAACAAAACCAAATAATCATGTATACAAATCAACCATCATTTGAGCATATATTCAGCTCAGTTTATGCCAATCAATGTGGCTACATAAACCTGCAAAATTTCAGCTTGTATAGGCTTTATAAAATAGCCTATTACTCATCCACACATCATCAAACATGTGTATATATATCCTATACCGCATTTGCATACATTCTTGCATGATAGACATCAATCGTCAACTTTAAATTCACTTTATATTCAGCCTTAGCATGGCTGTCCAAAATTGTCATACATCATGAGCATAATCTTCGCAAGCATGCATACAAAAGCATCTTCATTACATAAGCATATAATGCTATCATCAAGCTTACATAAAAGCTTAGGCCTTCAGCCATATACATATTCATAACTTGCACTTCATTCAATTGAGTGCATCATCTCACACATGTATACAATGTTCATATGCAACTATATGTAGTTGCTCATCCAAGATTCTTTGCTAGAATCTTCATCTCCTTCGATTGGTTGCTCATAAATCCTCGTTCAAGTGATTAGTATCACTTATTGCATGACTCAAGGATCAAGAACCTATAGTAGAGATTAGGACAAGAGAGTGTATCACTTCACATAATATAAAGCAACAAAATGTCTTACATATGAAAGCTTCATCTCCAACACACATAAGTGTTGCATACTCTGTGAGCTCATAGCTCCAAGCTTTTCTTTGCCATCTCTGCATCCTCTTAAAGATCTCTTTGCACATCCATGGGCTCCACTCCCAATGCTCTACGATCAAAGCTTTGATACCAAAATGTTGAGAAATTTCACTCCAATACACTTCAATACACACAACGGAAGTTAGAGAACCTCTTCTAGAATCTGCCCTATAAGACACATGCTTACTAAAACCTGATTCAGTCACAACTCAGAGATTCAATAGCTCCGAAATTTTCTCCACACATAGTAGACTCTGTTAGCTTTCTAACAAGCTAAAGAAAACTCCATTTGGAGTTCATTTGACTAGGTAGCCGACTGCACAAAGTTAGACTACCTCAAGTTATGCACAAAACTGAGGTTCACAGGAAATGCTCCTCCTAACTACTGGAGAACGATCTGACACAGCTATTCGAGATAGAGAGAGTAGAAGCAATAAAATTTTCAACAAGATATCATATGCATTAATTGGATACGTACATAGAGAGATATGACCTTCACAAGGTCACTATGTATAGACAAGGTATGTGGCTGGAATACCTTTGTGCCTTCTAGCATCGAAATGAGGTACCTTCGGATCTCCATTGGTGAGAGAATGACCAGCATATGCTTCTGCACCATCTCCGTGTCATCTCCACACAATTTGGCGTTCAAATGAGCTCTTTATATAGAGCTATGGGCATAGGACGTTTCACCTACCCTTGCATCTTCTCGCACCTCTTAACCTTTCGTTTCTTGTCCTTTGTCCTTCCATTTGCTTGGGTAGCTTTTGGTGCTCCATATCACACCATACGGATAAGGTCACGTATTTTTTGAGTATTCCATCTCTCTAAATATATTTTGTCTTTTATATAAGCCTTCAATACATTAGCCCTTTTTAATTCAATACTCTACTCTAAGGTTATGAGTGTGCCCTTTATATTTTTAGGGTCTAATTTCATTTTGGGCTTACAAAAAATACATAAATGATGAAGAGGTACATAATGAAGGGTGATTATGTGTCAAGCCTCACAATAGGACCTTGCACATGGACCATAATTTTCAACAATACGTACGAGGATTATTTTCAACATCTCTTTTGGTCCTGTCTTAGCACTCTGTGGCTACAAGCCTACTATAGGAAGTCACTTTGTGGTGAGGATACAGGGTGTGGGCTTCCTAGTGGAGGGCTAATAGCACTAGAGTGTGAAGAAGTGGCTTGGTTTTGTCATTCAGTGTGAGTCAGTGATATTTCTATGCTCTTTCCCTTAGAGGAAGTCTTCATTTCGTTGTAGTGACCAGTGCAAGTCTTCATATCTTTGTACTGACTAGTGCAAGTCTTCATTTAGTTGTGCTCATTGTATTGGACGAATCTCTTGTATTCATTCTGTTTAGTTTTGGATTGACATGTTAGCACAGACCATCAACTTTTGGAGCATTTCTTTTGCCTACATTGTAAGCATCTCATCAAACTAAGGAGTGGTTTCGTCCTTCACTATTGTCATTTGTCATTAATTTCTTTCTGAATGTCTACAATACCATGTGTCTGTTGCAATCATGCCTGCTCACAGGAATGTCAAAAGGTATACTTCCCTAAGGAGAACCTCCCTTGCATATGGGAAGTACTGGAAGTGCATATTGCCTGCATTTGTTAAAAGTAGGCACCCCAATACCTCCTCTATAGTTTGGCATGCCCGGTGGGACCCTTGCATTTTTGTAAGAGGCTTTGAGCATAGAAATAGTCTTTTTCCACTATTTTTGCCATATTGCATCTTGTAAATAGGTACATGACCCATACTCGAGCAGATAAGGAGCCTCTTTGTGTATAGAGGAGCCTTAAAAAATCACCTTTAGCTTCGAATAGTGAACCTAGATCTCCTCTACCCTCTTTGAATTTATCTATTGATTTGGGTGCAACACCACTATCAAAGGAGAAGCATAGGGGAACATTGGATTTCTCGTCAAGTATGTAAGAGGAAACACGAGTGGCAATGGAGGATCTCTCTCACTTACTCTCTAGACTCAATATCAAGTTCCCTTCTTTAAAGGACAAGCTTATGAGGATGCTGACTCCCTATGCCGTGGACGAGGTCTGCAAAATAGAGAGGATGCAATGCTGGTACTCTTTGCATCCATGTTGGAAGGCCTTGCTGACAAATGGTACAGTCAATATGCAGTTGGCCATTTTGCTACATGGGAGGCTCTAAAGATGGCGTTCTCACAGACATTTCAACCAAGTGCTCCAAGTGATTTCTTGGTTAAAACATGGATAGAAAAACCTCTACCTATGTCATCTCAACAGAAGCTATGTGAGTCTCTTAGATTGGATGCAACCCTTAATGATTTTGTTGTAGTGACATCCCTCATTGAAGAAGCTAGGCAACATTTTGAAGGGGATACACAACCAAATTGTGCAGCACAATTAGACCCTATTGGGCAACTAAGGAAAGAACTGTAGGCTTTGAGAATGCAGCAAAATCACCAAGAAAAGAAGGTCTTGCCATCTCCCTCGCATCGCACTGATGATGAAGTATCCCAACTTTGTCACGAATTAGAATATTTGTAGACCACTCAGGATATAAGAAGGCAGATTTGGTGTACAATATGTAACAACAGACATTCCAATGCAAATTGTCCTAACAAGGTAAGTTGTCAATTTTGTGGAAAGGATGGCCATGAAGCTAGAGACTGTTACTACCTCAAGGTTACACAACAACAAGGTAACCCTCAAGCTTTGGATTCATATTATGCTAGTACTTCAAATGCACCTAATAGAGAGGAGAATCGTACAACGAAGCCTAGATATAATAGGCCATTGATGTGCACTATACCAAAGATTTCCCAAGAAGTCGCCCTACTCCAATTCACATGATTGCAGTCTCCTCACAAGTAGAAGATATGACCAATCAGTGTTATGCTGTTTCATCTTTTTCAATGCCCATGATGACTAAAGCCAAACAAGCGACAACAACCCATAGAGAGGAAGAACAAGGAGTCCAAGATAGAGAGGAGGAAAAGAAGGCTAGGTGGAAGGGCCAAGCAGACATTGAAGGAGCTTATGAAAGGATGGCTACTTCACTAAGGGACCAACCAACAAGTTAGGAAGAAGACACACATGGGGTAAACGTTGAGCAGATCTTGAAAGGTATTCATCACAAGGTTAGTTTGTATGAACTCATAAAGATGGATTAAAAAATAAGGAGTGACTTAATAAAGATTATACACTGTACTCACTTAAGCCTACTACCTAGCATAGATGGTTTCATGGATGATTTTTCCCCTGCACCCCTGGTAGACTACCAAAGCTCAAGGTTATCTATTTTTATAAAGGATGAAGCTCTCACAGGTGTGATCATAGATGGAGGTTCTAGCATCAATTTGATGCCAGATTTCAAAATGAGGAAATTGAATTTGAACCCCACTATGATGGCACCATTTATAGTTACAATAGTAGATCAAGATCGGGTTGCACCACTTGGCATTATTGAAAAGGTACTAATGATAGTATAGGGTTGTCACTTTGTTCTAGACTTTGTTTGTTTTGCACTTTCACAGGAGACTTCTTACCCTTTATTCCTGGGAAGGCCTTGGCTAAGACAAGCAAAATGTTTGCAAGATTGGGGGAATAACAAACAGTGGATTTCAACAAACACCAATAGCCAATTGCAACTACATTTGGATGAAGGATTCGACTCAGGGAAAACTACTGGGCGTATTGTGGACACTCAGGTAATGCCCTCTTTACCCCAAGACAAAGATACATTATTGAATTGGATGATGGAAAGTACAGAGTTTTGCACGGTGGAAATCAATGAAATAGATGAAGAAGTTGCGGATGAAGAAGTTGCAGAAAAGGGCCATGAAGTTCACAACGAATTAGAGAAAGAGATTTTGCACTTGAATACAAACATTCAAGGGGTAACAAGTATAGAAGTATCAGAAAAGGAAAGTTACGAGCATAAATGCAGAGAAGATCTCCCCTTTTCGGATATACCTCAAGGATGGACGAGAGAACATATTGCAGACTATAAGCTAAATTCCACTCCTGCATATAGTGGAGATGATTTCTCAAGTAACACTAGTCCTGAAACATTGGTTCAAGAAGTAAATCTAGGGGATCAAGAGAACCCTCAAGTAGTCCACTTGGCCGCTTGGCTATGGCATTATCCCCTTTTATTGCAAAACGTAACTTCTTTACTTTTTGCTTACAAAACTTTCTTCGCATGGTCCTACAAAGATCTAATAAGGATACCACACGATCTTGGATTACACCAAATACACTTAGTTGAAGGAGCCACGCCTGCAAGAAGTAGGCCATATCGACTCAATCCAAAGTATGCAGAGGTGGTAGAGTTGGAAATTACAAAACTAGAAGAAGCAGGTATGATTGTTTCAGTAGAACAATCTAGGTGGCTTTCTTCTATGGTTATTGTACCTAAGAAAAATAATGGAAAAATATGAATCTACATTGATAGGAGAGTAAGAGAGAGAGTGAACTAGTGCAATGCAGAGAGCCAAGAGAAAGACAAGTCTGCAAGGAAGGTGATCAAGTGTGCAAAGAGAGAGAGAGACAGATAGAGAGAGAGAAAGAGAGAGAGTGTAGAACATGGAACAAGGTATCATTGAGAAGGTGTTGCCTATTGACAGAAGGTGTCCTTTCCTCCTACCCTATTGGATGCTTGAGTGCAAGTTGTGCACAAGAGCAAGCTACTAGAGAGGGTGGAGGTCCGTTACAACGAAAGTTGGCAGCCCAAGGAATTTTGGTATCTTGTAAACTTGTGTATGTGTAGTTTTTGGGGTTAAGCACTCTGCGCATAGAATGTTTGGTCTTGATCTAGACACCATCATTGTATTTTCTATTCTAATCAATATATAAAAGCTTTCGAGGCCAATGTTTTATGTCTTCTTCTTCTTCCTTCTCCTACAAATACTGAATTTCCTTTTCACAAAAGAGTCCCTCAATAAAATGTGGCATGCTTGATGGGACAGCAAGGAGGCTTGAGCATACGAGAACCAATAATTTCAAATTGGAGAAGGACTACAAAGATATGCACAATGTTGAACTAAGAGATAATTTTTCTTTTTCCTGGAATTCTCTAGGCATAAGAACGAGAATGAGCAGCTCATGACCACAACTGAGTCTCAAACTTTAAGGATCCCTTGTAAAGCAACAAAAAGAAAAGCTATTCAAAGGTAAACCAACCCTCTATCATCAACATCCTCATTAAAAAATATGGTGCATCTACTAGACCTAGAAACTCTATTTTCAAGGTTAAACATCAAATTTTCCTATTTTAGAGGATTATTGCAAGAAGACACTGATGAACATATTAGAAGATTTTCGTCCTTATGCAAAACAAGAAGACTAATGGGAAGGGACGATGCATCTTTATTTATTTTCCCAACAATATTGGAAGGGTTAGCAGATAAATGGTTCAATCAATTTATTGATAATAATTTCACTACATGGGACTTAATGAAGGATGCTTTTAGAACACAATTCCAACAAGGCAGTACAATAGAGAATGTTATTGAAGAATTGGAGAACTTGAGATTAGGTACTAGGTAGACATTTCTAGAATTTATCACTAGAACAAAAGCACTCATGGATAAGTTACCAAACCCCCCTCATGAAATCTTTTTCAAGAGTCAACTGGCCAAACCACTTCCAATTTCAACACAATGGAAAATTAAGGAGTTATTATTACATACAACAACAATTGAGAAATTTATTTCTACAGCAACAAGGATACAACAAATCAGATACCAATATGGAATTAGTTCTTCTAGTCTACCATACCCTGTGGAGCTTGAGGACCTAGGGACACACTTGAGAAAAGAACTTGAGATTCTAAGAAGGAAAAATCCCCCAAATAGAAGAAAAAAATATAATAACTCAATTAAGGTGTGAAATTGAACCTTTAAAGTTACAAAAAGAAGTAGAGGCCCCATTGGAGGAGTAAAAAAAAACTACAACAAGAACTACATGAAGTTCATTGAGGGGGCATCAAAACTGGACTATGGTGCTAAAGGTTGGACTCCAACCTTTAATACCTACCAACTTCACTATAACATTGGTAGATCACAACATAGTAAGAGCTATGGGAGTGGTCCTTGGAGTCCCAATTCAGATACAAGGTAGCATCTTCACTTTGGATTTTTTTGTCTTAAGGTTGCCACAGGTGGATTGAACGTTTCCCCCATTGATTGGGAGACGATATATAGTTGTGCTACATGATTGGGGCAAGGATACTATGTGGGTAAAATAAGAAGGAAGATAGTCAGAATGGATATTTTTAGAAGAAGGACCACACAAACAAAGACATACTAGCATGATGCAAACAATTGGTATTTGTATGGAAAACCATATGTTGGACAACCTAGATTTAGATTTATATGAAGAAAAGAACATGTTGGCTTCACTACAAAGCAAAGATTCCTCTTCCTCCTATGGAATGTTTCTAAACAACTCAAGTAGAGAGGAAGTCAATGAAGGAAAAGAGGATATCATTCACGTTGCTAATTCAAGAGAACCATTGAAAGCCATAAAAGAGAGAAGAAAAGAAAGATCCTTGAGTGCAACATTGATGAAGCATTTTCAAATCCTATATCAATGGTGACTTGGTTATGCATACTGGTATTTATATCATCTTTTATGATCATTTTTATGGCAGCTAGTGTAGGGCATTACAAGGATGTGGAAGGAGTACCTCCGTGTTTTTTGGAAACAGAAGATTCCACTAGCTGAAGAAGCTAGAACAATAAGAGGGAAATGTTACAAATTAAATAAAAATGTATCTAAAATAGAGATACAAAAGATGAAGTATGCTTGAAATATTATTCCAATGAAGGATTCAGGGTGACCCTATCACATGGTCACTATGTCGAAAAGGAAGACAACCAATAGAGAGTGTGATAGAGCTAGAGACTGTGGAGGGTGAAGAGCTTCCATTAGTCATCATATCCATGATCAAGGCCTATCACCATCAAAAATGAATTTTTTTGGATCATGTAGATTTTGCAAAATCTATCCAGGTTGTATATAGCATTCTTGTACCATTTCTTTTCTTAATGTTTATGAATTTCCATCCATTTTCATGCTTTTTCCTTATGTTTTTTATGCATTTTAGAAGCCATTTCATAGCCCATTTCATCAACACCATGTTGGAACGTTTTAGGAATTTTTAAGATTTTTTTCTAGAATTTTTTATCTTTTTTTAATGCTATTTTTCTTGATCAAATAAAAATAAAAAACAATTTTCTATGTGGTTTTGAGTGTAACAAGCTTTCCAAAAATTTACAAATGGTTTTGAGAATGTTTTTTGAGTTTTTTTTGCCTATTTTTTAGGTATTTTGCTAAAAGAAAAATAAGCGATCCTCCCTCATTTCTTATTCTTATTTCAAATAAACATATTCTCAATCTACCTCTCTCTACCTCTCTCTATCTTCTCTCTCTACTATTCTCTCTCCCTCTCTTTATCTCTCTCTACCTTTCTCTTCTTCTCTCTCTATCTCTCTCTACTTTCTCTCCCCTCTCTTCCTTGACTCTCTTCCTTCTCTCTCTTACCTCAACCCCTCCTCTTCCCCCTGTCTCCCCCCACAAGTCCCCCTTCCCCCCCTCCCCCTTGCACAACCCCCCTCCCCTCCCCTCTCCCCCCTCCCCCCAGCCCCGCACCCCCACCCATCATAGGAACATTTCAAAGAAACACATTCTCCATCTACCTCTCTCTATCTTCTCTCTCTACCTCTCTCTCTCTCTCTACCTCTCTCTATCTTCTCTCTCTATTTATTTCTACCTCTCTCTACTCTCTCCCCCTCTCTCTATCTCTCTACCTCTCTCTTCTCCTCTCTCTACTTTGTCTCCCCTCTCTTCCTTAACCCTCTTCCTTCTATCTCTTCCCTCCCCCTCCCGCTCACCCCCTTTGCACAACCCCCCTCCCCCTAGCACTACACCCCACCCATGGCATATGAAATATTTTATCCTATGGTGTGGTTTTTATCTTTCTTATTATATTGGCTAACTGCTTCTACGTCTAGATTGTGGCTTGAATGGCTATTGTTTTCAAACTTGGGGTCAATTTCATGTTTTTTGACACCGTTGGACTCCATTTTTGCCATCACTATCATTAGAATCCATTATTTTCCCCTACTTTTGGTCCAAACCCACATGTTTCACACACATTTATCATGCGATTTTTATTTTTCTCATGGTCCACCTGGTCTATTCCCTCCTTATTTTTTTCACATGTTTCACATTTTCCATATGAATCTTTTGTAACCTCCATGTTTTGATATTTTACCCTCTATAGAGCCCCAAGTCATCCTCCTTGCCCGTCCTTTTATACCTCAATCTAGCCTATCCTGCCCCTCCATGCCTTATCCTTATTAGCCCTTCAACCCTCCCTAATTCGTCCCTAATGTCCATTATCCAGCTTCTTCTTCAATGAGCTAGTGTCAAGTTTTGCTTATTCAATTGTGACTATCCTTTCATGCTCCTAGTGGACTTTCTAGCTTCTCATATGTCATTTTAAAGGTTTTACAAAATAGGTGTCAAGATGATTCCTCTCCACTCACGATTTGACTTTTATCTCTCTAGGAGAAAGCGCCCATTAGGTGGTGGGAAACTCTTGGGCCAGTCAAAGGTGAAGGTGGTCAAACTCAAAGTGGTCAATTGGGGCACTGGTCAAAGTTCAAAATGATGACTTTGCAAGTGATACACAGGTGGTCCAAAAGTGCAACTGGATGGATAGGTGGTGCACAAGTGGCCACAAACAAGGTGTAGAGGTAGCACACAAGCAATTTTTTCACAATGGTTATGATTTGGAAAAAGTTGAACGCAAGTTGCAAATTTTCTTTCTTTAACATTTGAAGGTTTTTAAAGTATCTGGAAGGTTCAAGTGAACACATCCTTGACACACACATTTCAATGAATTGAAGGTCAAAAGTGAAGGCATATGAAGAGGAAGTTGTACGCAAAAGTGTACGTATCGCCCCATTAAATTTTTTTTCTCCTAAAGTCATTACAAGTGAAAATAGGGAGTTGTTGGCTTTATACATTTAGTAATTGTTGGTACATCAAAGTGAGCACCAAGATACTCTATCAGTTAGAAGTGACATACGTAACTGGAATTGACACTCACAACAAGCAATTAGCACTCTCAGAGATAGACTAAGCAACAGGTAGCATAGTCTACACTAGGAGAGAAGATTAAGAGATAGTGAACTAGAATGACATAGAGAACCAAAAGAAAGACAAGTGTGCAAGGAAGGTGATCAAGTGTGTAGAGAGAGAGTGCAGAGAACCATTGAGGAATGCAATCAAGGTGGCACAAGGTACCATTAAGGAGGTTGCTTGTTGACAGATAGCGTCCTTTCCTCCTAACCTATTGGAAGCTTGAGTGCAAGGTGTGCACAATAGCAAGCTCCTAGAGAGGGTGGAGGTCCGGTATAGAGAAGGTTTGCAGGCGCAAGGAATTTTGGTATCTTGTAAACTTATGTATGTGTACTTTTTGGGGTTAAGCACTCTACACATAGAACAATTGGTCTTGTTCTAGACATCACCATTGTATTTTCTATTGTAATCCAGATACAAAAGCTTTCAGTGCCAATGTTTTACTTCTTCTTCTTCTTCTTCTTCTTCTTCCTTCTCTTACAAATACTCAAATCCCTTTCTTCAAAGGAAACCCCCAAGAAAATTTGGCACGGCTGATGGGATAAAAAGGAGGCTTTAGCATAGGAGAACCAATAATTGAAAATTGGAGAAGAAGTGCACAGGTACTGACATTGTTGAACTAAGATGTAATTTTTCTTTTTCTTGGAATTCTCCTAGCCTAAGAACGAGAATGAGAAGCTCATGACCGCAAACTAGTCTCAAACTTTGAGGATCGCTTGCAAAGATATAAAAAGAAAATATATTCAAAGGTTAACCAACCCTCTATCATCAACATCTTGAGTAATAAATATGGCGGCTCAGCTAGACCTAGAAACTCTACTTTCAAGGCAAAATATCAAATTTTTGTCTTTTAGAGGATTAGCACAAGAAGACACCGATGAACATATTAGAAGGATTTTGGCCTTATGCAAGACAAGGGGACTAGTGGGAAGGGAAGATGCATTTTTAATTCTTTTCCCAACATTGGAAGGGCTAGCAAATAAATGTTTTAGTCAACTTCTTGATAATAATTTCACTACATGGGACTTAATGAAGGATGTTTTTAAGTCGAAGCTCCAACAAGGAGTACAATAGAGAATGTTATTGAAGAATCAGAGAACTTAAGATTAGGTAATGGGGAGACATTCCTAGAATTTATCACTAGAGCAAAAGCACTCATGTCTAAGTAACCAGACCTCCTTTATGACTTCTTTGTCAAGATATAGTTAGCCAAAACACTTCTAATTTCAACACAATGCAAAATTAAGGAGTTAGTGTTACCTATAGCAACAATTGAGAAATCTATTTCTATAGCTATAAGGATACAACAAGTTAGATACCAATATGGAAATAGTTCTTCTAGTCTACCCTACCTTGTGGAACCTGAGGAACCAATGAGACACTTGAGAAAAAAACTTGGGAGCCTAAGAAGGAAAAAGCCCTAGAAAGAAGAAGAAAATGTAGTAACTCACTTGGGGCACTAAATTGAAACTTTAAAGTTACAAAAGAAGAAGAGGCCCTAGTGGAGGACTGAACACAACTACGCCAAGAACTACATGAACTTCATTAAGGGGGATCAAAACTAGACTATGGTGCACCATGTGTAGCAAAAAGGGACTTGTGGTAAATGACTGCACTCTTTTAAGTGTGAGTTGCCAAGTATGCAAGAAATCTAGTCATGAGGCCCATGAATGTCAGTCCAGAGGGATGTGTGCATGCACATATTAGGGAAAAGGAGGATTCAAGCCACCAGCAAATGTAATGTTAGCTGCACCCAGTGAAGATAACACTTATAACCCTCAACCTAGGGATAACTTTGGAAATGGGCCTAGGAGGCCAATCATTTGTTTCAAATGTGGAGAATGTGGGCATTATCAAAGTAGGTTTCCTCTACTAGAAAATGCCCCTCCTTGCAGAAACTACTCAGAGGCTAGGGAGCATCATACGAACTGTTGTCCAGAGAACAAGGCATCTACATCTAGGCCTCACATTCAAATGATCTCTATGAATAAAGAAAACATTGCAAAACAAGTCAATATGCCATCACCATCTATTAGGGTAGTGTATTTTGAAAATATAGACTCTTTTGTTATGTAGACAATGAGCAAAGGAAAAGCTCAAATAGAGAGAGGCCAAGATTCAAGTACCATTGGACTAAACAAGATCAAAGGGACACATGACGACAAAGTGAATACATGTGACGATACAAGATAGAAAGAAGAGCTCATAAGTACTAGTGATGTCATTGGGTATGCCTTCAACATAGCTCATGAGGAGTCTGAATAGTCAAATAGAGCCTATGCTTTTAAGGAATTTGAGGTTTCAAGACTACTCAAATCAATGAGAAAGGAGGTTAGTATTTTTTAGATCATAAATATGGATGCAAAATTTAAATCACAGATCTTATAGATCATTGATGAGGCCTCCACAATGACTTTAGTGGAAAAGATTGGTGCTTTGAGTAAGGATAAAATTGGAGGGGAAGCCCTCGCTCTTAAATTATAGGAGCTGATGTCTAACAGTCACTATCAAAGGATATCAATTACAAGGAGTTATTATGGACGGCGGTTCTAAAATTTACTTGATGCCTAAACATACCATGAAAAAGCTTGGACTCCAACCTTAAAGACCTACCAACTTCACTGTAACATTGGCAGATCACAGCATAGTAAGACCTATGGGAGTGGTCCCTAGAGTCTTATTTGTAGATACAAGGTAACAACTTCACTTTGGATTTTGCTGTCTTAAGGCTCCCATAGGTAGATGGAAGTTTCCCCCTATTGATTGGGAGACCTTGGTTGAGATATGTCATTGTGCTGCATGATTGGTGCAAGGGTACTATGTGAGGAAAACAAGAAAGATGAGAATTGCAACGGATATTTTTAGAAGAATGACTTGACAAACAAAGATAAACGAGCATGATGCAAAAAATTGGTATTTGTATGGAAAAGGATATGTTAGACAACCCAGATCTAGATTTATATGAAGAAGAGAACATGTTGGATTTGCTACAAGAAGATGACTCCTCTTCTTGCTATGCAAGTTTTCTAAACAACTCAAGTAGAGAGGAGGTCTATGAAAGAAAAGAGGAGATCATTCACATTGCTAATTAACGGGAACTATTGAAAGGCCATAGAAGAAAGAAGAAAAGAAAGACCCTTAAGTGCAACATTGATGAAGTGGATTCAAATCCTATATCAATGGCAACTTGCTTATGGATACTCGTATGGATATCATCTTTTATGATCATTTTTATGGCAGTAAGTGCAAGGAATTACAAGGACATGGAAGGAGTACCTACATGTTTTAAGAAACACAGGATTCCACTAGCTGAAGAAGATAGAATAGTAAGAGGGAAATGTTACAAAATAACTTGAAAAGTATCTAGAATAGAGATACAAAAGATGGAGTATGCTCGAAATATTATTCCAATGAAGGATTCATGGTGGCCCTATCTCATGGTCATAGCGTGCAAAAGAAAGACAACCAACAGAGAGTGCGGTAGAATTAGAGAGTGTGGCAGGTGAAGAGCTTCCATTAGTCATCATATCTAGGATCAATGCCTATCACCAACAAAAGTCAAGATTTTTCGTTCACCTTGAACTTGCAAAATCTATCCAGATTGTATATAACCTTCTCGTACCATTTGTTTTTTGCTTAAGGTCTATTAATTTTAATCAATTTTCATGCTTCTTCTTTGCGTTTTTTATGCAATTTAGAAGCCATTTTATAGCCCATTTCTTGAACACCTTGTTGGAAACTTTTAGGAATTTTTAAGGGCTTTTTTAGGATTTTTTCTAATATTTTTTACATTTTTAAATGTTATTTTCTTGATAAAATAAAAAAAAATTCTCTGTGGTTTTGAGTTTGACAAGCTGTCCAAAAATTTAGAAATGGTTTTTAGAATTTATTTTGAGTTTTTTGGATTTTTTTTGGAATCTATATGAATTTTTTGGCCTAGTTTTTAGGTATTTTCATAAAAAAGAAAAAAAGAGACCCTCCCTAGTTTTCTATTCTTATTTGAAAAAACCTTCTCCCTCTACCTCTCTCTATCTCTCTCAATCTTCTCTCTCTACCTCTCTCTATCTTCTCTCTCTACTTATATCTATCAGCCTACTCTCTCTATCTATCTCCTCTAGCTTTCTCTTCTCCTCTCTCTACCTCTCTCTACTTTCTCTCCCCTCTATTCCTTCTCTCTCTTCCTTCTCTCTCTTTCCTCCCTCCTCCTACTACCTCCCCCCTCCTCTCCCCCTACCTTCCCCACCTGCCTTCCCGCACAACCCCCCTCCCCGCCCTTCCCCCTACACAACCCCCCTCGCCTCCCCTCTCCTCCCTTTATTTCATACGTGGTTTGCATGGTCCATTCCCTCCTTATTTTTCCCACATGTTTCAAATTTTCCATTGTAGCCTCCATGTTTTGACAGTTTTTCCCTATCTAGAGCCCTAGGTCATCCTCCTTACTCCTCCCATTAGACCTAAACAGAGCCCTACCCTCCTCCTCCATGCCTTATCCTTCTTATCCCATCAACCCTCCCTAATATTTCCTTCCTAACCTCCATTATCCAACTTCTTCTTCAATGAGCTAGTGCAGAATTTTGGTTATTCACTTGTGATTGTCCTTTCATGCTCCTAGTGGACTTGCTAGTTGCTCATATGTCATTTTGAAAGGTTTACAAAATAGGTGTTGAGATGATCCCTCTTTGATCATGGTTTGGCTGTTACCTCTCTAGGGCGGAGATCCCATTAGGTGATGGACAAGTGTTGATCTAGTCAAAGGTCAAGGTGGTCAACTAGGGCACTAGTCAAACATCAACATGATGACTTTGCAAGTGATGCACAGGTGGTCGGAAAGTGCAAATGGTTGGACCGGTGGTGCAGAGGTGGTGTATAAAAAATTTGTTCACAATGGTTATGGTTTTGTAGAAAGTTTAATGCATGTTGCAAATTATCTTTCTTTAACGATTCAAGGGTTCAAAGTGTTTGTAGGGTTTAGGTAAACCCATCCTTGATGCACACATTTTGAAGAATTCAAAGTCAAAAGTGAAGGCATATGAAGAGGAAGCAGTACGCAAAAATGTATGTATGGTCAACATTTAAAATTTTGTTTTTCTCCTAAAGTCATTATAAGACAAAATAGGGAGTTGTTGGATTTACACATTTAGTAAGTCTTGGTACATCAAAGTAAGCACCTAGATACACCATTAGTTAGAGGTGACATACATAAGTGCAATTGACACTCACAACAACGAATTAGCATTCTTGGAGATAGACTAAGCAACAAATAGCATAGCCTACACTAGGAGAGAAGAGTAAGAGATAGTGAACCCATGCAACACAAAGAGCCAAGACAAAGAAAAGTGTGCAAGGAACATGATCAAGTGTGCAGAGAGAGAGAGAGAATAGAGAACCATTGAGGAATGCAATGACGGTGCCACAAGGTACCATTAAGGAGTTATTTTCTATTGACAAAAGATTTCGTTTCCTCCTATCCTATTGGAAGCTTGACTACAAGGTATGAGCAAGAGCAAGCTACTAGAGAGGATGGAGGTCCACTATGGAGAAGATTGGTGGTGCAAGGAATTTTGGTATCTTGTAATCTTGTGTGTATGTGTACTTTTTGGGGTTAAGCACTCTACACAAAGAACATTTGTTCTTGTTCTAGACATCACCATTGTATTTTCTATTGTAATCAACATACAGAAGCTTTCCATGCTAGTGTTTTACGTCTTCTTCTTCTTCCTTAACCTACAAATACTAAAGTCCCCTTTCGCAAAAGAATCCCTCAACACTATGGAAACAAGAATTTTAGTAACCAAGAAATATACAGAAAAGAGGATATTTTAAGTAGTGCAACGTAGGGTGATAAAATTATCCATTTTATTTTATTTGGGACAATGTCCAAGAACCATGTCAAAAGAGAAAACATCAATCTTAGGAAATTCCATGTTCTTGTTTGGATAGATCGAAAGATTGAAAGGCCAGTTTTTATTTTAAAAAATGAGTAGTGTATGTTTTATAAGCAAAGATTTGCACTTCAAGATGAAATTCTTGTTAGGAATTATTTCTTGCACAACCATGCTCTAACGGATTCTACTTGTAGAATTGGGTTGAAGAGCTAGCCAATCGGGAATATTTCCATTCGATTGTGTTGGGAGTTAGAAACCTCGTATGGTTTGAAGGAAAATATAGATGGAGGCTTGCTAAATAAGGGGAGAGAATCACCATTCCCCTTTAGCCGATCAAGAGGGGCATGATTGTTCATGAGGAGGGAGGAAAGACCAATGGAAACCTCACATATGTGAGGCCACAAGGATGGGAGAGTCCACTCGCCTGCCACTAACAAAAAGAAGAAAGAAGAAACCAATTGCTCAAGGATACACCATAAGTAGAAACCGCCACAAAGTGAAGAAAAAGAAATTGGAAGGAGTAGAAGGAGAGAAAAGTAGAGGGTGGGAAAAAAAATAAAAAATAAAAAATAATATATATATATATATATATATATATATATATATATATATATATATATATATATATATATATATATATATATATATATATATATATATATATATATATATATAGAGAGAGAGAGAGAGAGAGAGAGAGAGAGAGAGAGATAGAGAGAAAGGTAGAACTTTGATAGCCCTTGAATTTTCTTTTTATATTTATTATTTTATAGATTCTTTTTTGAAAAATCGAAAAGAGCTAAATAAAATTGAAGAAGATAAACAATGTAGTGGAAAAGAAGAAAAAAAGGAATCAGAAGAAACACTCTAAGCAACCGAAAACACCTACAATTTTGGTACATGATCAAAGGAGATGCCAAAAGAAGAAAAGGAAAAAGAGGGGATGAAGAAGGTCAGAGAGACACAGTGAGAGAGAGAGAGAAGAGAGAGAAAGATAGAGATAATTCTACTTGATGAAGGCCATGAGAAAAACTTGCAAGGCAAACTCTTTGAGCTCCGTTCTTCTATTTATTTCACCCCTTATCTTCATTGCTTTTACCTATTTTTTATGTCCTCTTATTTCTTTGTTTTTTCTCTACTTTTTGAGAGTCACTACGAGAAGATCTTGGATTTTTTTACATAAAGAAATGTGCTAGATAAGATAACCTAAAACTAGTTATCCCAAATCGAAGTAGTAGTTGCTTATACACTGGAGAAGGATACGTCCCCTCTAGAGGATATTAAAAGATATTAAAAATTAGGGAAGTCTCATCTACTTGTGCAATAGTAGTTCACATATCTCTTATGATGTTGGAGTAGTAAGCATGCTCCCTAACAAGCCTTGCCAAACTCATTCAAAGGATAGCATGTGAATACTCAGGTGTGTGAAAGAAACCAATTATTATGGTATCTTTATAAAGAAAGAACATCTCTCATCGGATACTATGACTCAAATTGGGCATGAGATATTTATACTAGAAAATAAGTTTCTAGATTATGCTTTTCTTAAGGATTAGGGATTTTCTCTTGGATCAATAAGAAGCAACCAAATTTAGCATTATCCTCTACTAAAGCTAAGTATAAACCTACATGTGTTGAAGCATGTGAAGGAGTATGGCTAAGGCGTATTCTATGGCACATAGGAATATAAGCATAGGAGGCTACATAGTTGAAGTGTGATAACCAAATATGCATAGCCATATCCAAGCATCATGTTTTCCATGCATGTACCAAGCACATAGAAATTTAGTATCACTATGTGCATGAGTTGTTTGAGGACGGGGATGTGGAGATAAGATTTCATCCAACTGAAGATAAGATCTTGGGAGAGAGAAACTTCATCAATACTTTCCAAAGCTTGGCATTGGGGCAAGCAGGTAGTTCACCATAGGGTGGAGATTGAGAGGGTGTTAGATATGCGCAATACTCCACCCTCAACTGACCATAAATGATCCATGATGCTATATAATGTAAGGCCCTCATTATGAGGAGAAGCCATTGTGAGAGTGCAAAAATTTGTGGGGCCCTAACATCCAAGTTAGATGAGATCTATGTGTGACTCTTGATGGTAACAGATGATCTTTGTGAGCCTAGCCATTAGGTCAGGTAGGGCATCAACTTTTGGGCCATTGAGTTTCCATTCAAGGAAAACATAAAGGCCTTCTAGTGCCACACAATTTCCCCAGAGAACCTAAATGGAGGGAGTGCAAAGGGGGCTTACCCCATTCTACAATGTCCCCCTGGTTGTATGATAGGACTTCTCCTCATGGAGATATTATTGGATTGTATTATTTTGCCAACTATTTTGTATCTCTCGACTACATTTATCTATAATGACTTCCTTTGTAAAGACTTCATAAGTATGGCCTAGTTTGAACATTACAGAGTATTGCACACTAGTAATCCCTTCGAATCTATCTATATCACCATCTAAGCTCCACATGGGTGGACATTACCATTGTTGTAGCTGCATTACTGTTAAAAATTTAAGAATTTGAGTTCTCTATCTCTCAATATGTGTATATATTTGTCTACAAATTTCTTTCAGCTTTGTGTACTAGTCTATTCGGTTGTGCTATTATTTTCTTACATATACTTATCCATATCCTTTTGCAACTAGACATGCTTTATATCTCTCTATTCAACCATCACTTTTGCACTTCACATTGTACACTAACTTACATCCAATAGCTTTCTTATTTGGTGTAAATTTCACTAATTCCCAAGTATCATTCTTCTTCAATGCATTCATGTCATCCTCCATTGCTTTGCACCAATCTTCATTTTGGGACACATTAGGAAAGTTGTTTGGTTCATCGTGCTTGATTCTCTCTATCATTTATGCATAATGAAGCTTCATTGAATTATTTTATACGTTCAATCTATCCATAGGATTCTTTACTCTCGTAGATTATCTCAAATAATTTTCTTTAACTTATTTCGAATGTGTCTCTCTTCTTGCATGTGGAGGAACATATTATTCCTTATTATTTTTCAACATCCCAGGTGCAACTATCTCTTCATCAATGTCTAAAGCACACATGTTCTCTCTCATCTTCTCTTTCCCTTTCTCCTTTCTCCTTGCATAGTCTTTTGCATTTTCACTCCATGATGTTTCAGGCATAGGAAACTCACATGAATCATACTCTTGGATTTGTTCATGATTAAAATGTCTATCACTTGTTTTTCGCTCATCATGAATATCATGAATAGCATCATCCATATCATTCACTCTCACAACCATATCTTTGGATGAATATCATGAGGCATTCTCATCAAATATAACATCTTTGCTCACCATACATTCTTTTTTATATGATTATAGTATCTTTATCCTTTCTTCTCTTTTGAGTATCCAAAAAATATGCACTTTTCTACTTTATGCTCAAACTTGTGTCTAAATTGACTAGTTATGTAGGCATAGAAAATACTCTCAAATATTTATAAATAACTCATATTTGGTTTACCATTCCATAGACTCTTATAAGGAGTCATATCATGAACCATACCTATTGGAGCTCTATTTATGACATGTATAGCCACATGAATAGGTTCTTTCCAAAATATATATGGCATGCTCTTTTCATTGAGCATGGCTCTAGCAACTTCTGCAATCACACTATCCTTGCATTCTGCAACACCAGTTTATTGTCATGTGTATCAACAAGATAATTTTCTTTTGGTTCCATGATCATTACAATATTGATTGAATTCCTTTCAAATATATTCTCCTTCTTAATATGATTGTCAGCATTTAATGTACATGCCCGATTTCTTCTTAACCATATTCTTGAATTTGATAACGCATTGTAAAACTTCACTCTTATGCTTGAGAAAATATATTCAAGTGTATTGGCTATAGTCCCTAGTAAACATCAAAAAATAAAGTCATCCACCAATGGATTTTGTTCTAGCATATGTAACTACATCACTATGAATCAGCTCTAAAGGACTCATTCTATGCAATTCTCTTTTTGGAAACTTCGTATCTGATGTTTCCCAAATGCACATGCTTCATATATTGTGACAAAGTTTAAATGATCATTGGAAGACCATGTACTAATGCTTTCTTCTCCATAGACTTAAATTTTTTGAAA
Organism: Ceratopteris richardii; assembly: GCA_020310875.1. Lineage (NCBI taxonomy): Eukaryota > Viridiplantae > Streptophyta > Polypodiopsida > Polypodiales > Pteridaceae > Ceratopteris > Ceratopteris richardii. The sequence goes on along the minus strand of CM035432.1, from coordinate 25,581,212 downwards.
TCTGTATGATCAATTCTCTTATGCCACAATTTAGCTATGTGAGAGTGCACATCGTTCTTAAAATACATATTCTTATAAAGAAGTGTTCCCATATTGAATTTAAACAATCTACCCGTTTTCTTTCCATGAAGAAAATTTTTTCCTCTTTTATCATACTTGAAAATCATGGATCAAACAACCATGTTTATTAAAGATCACTTTCATATCTTGATTTGCGAGTTCATCTACCAAAACCAAGTTCTTTGTAATGTTAGCTATATATAAAACATTACTTCATGTATTTTGGACACCATTCTTTTGTACTAGAATTATATTTCCATCGTTATTCATGAAGTAGAAAATATCATCAGCACTTCTCACATAATCTTTAGGCTTGAAAGGCTCTTTAGAATCAAACCAATCTCCTATGCTTGTCATATGATTTGTGCATCAGAGTCTATATACCAATTCGTATCATTTCCACAGTTAGAGGTGTTATTTAGCATATGATTGCAAACATATCATCTATGCCATAATCTCTATATAAACTTTGTGCACATAAATTTCCATGTGATGAATAATGATCTCTACTTCTTTCTCTTTGACCATTCTATTCATGTTAGCAATCCTTTTAAAATGACCATATTTTTTGCAAGGGTAATAATGTCCAATGGCCTCGGATATCCATAATAAATCCACTTAAACATCCAAACTCTAGGTTTAAGAATTAAACTTAGCATGTAACATATACAAAATCTCTTTGATGGAAGGCAATAATTTCATACATTCATCTCGTGATCGATATAGGAGGCCTTTGTATTGATTACAATTTAGCCTTCTGCGTATATTAGCAAGGTATCGCAAAGATGAGTACACCCTAGTCAAAAACCTTGCCAGGTCCCTCAGTTTTTATTTAATTTAATTTTTAAGAAAGGTAAATATAACCCCATAGTGTGTGAGTTGTTCAAATTAAGGACCTACAATTTCATACATATGTCTCACAAGGTGTGCATAATGTCCGTTCCAGAATACAAAAGTGTATACATGATGATGCTTGCCACATGCACTCGAAAAGGAAAAAACAAAATCAAATATGCACCTGAATGTATACTCCAAGGTAGCTTTATTTCTCTTTGTTTAGTGGATATGTATGTATGCTGCAAGATGCAAAGTGGTCAAAGCAGTTGAATCAAGTCAAAGACATGGTCTCTTCATCTTTGGATGAACTTTTGCAAGGAAGCTTGATTTCTCCAAATTCTACATATTCCATCACGATTGATGGTTTGGCACATAGCGCTTCTTCCTCTATATGTGACTATTACTCGCTCTATTCAGGGACACCGATTGGGGATGTGTTCCAAATCCATCGCTGGATCAGCTATATCCTAATATTATTTTTCATGTCCGCTTACCAAGACAAAATGTCAATGTCTTTAAGAAATACTTCACTAATCCAGCAAAGTCATTCAGGTGACAACTTTCACTTTGGAGTGGTTTTTGTCTTGCACATCTCTCGCATCACACACTGTTGGATGGGGATGGCGGTGCGACAATAGATGTTGCACGAAAGATTTTCGTCATAACCACTTCTATGCATCCCGACTATGGTGCTACTGAGGCTCTCCAATATCGCCTGCGTTTTTCTAATCTTCTTTTTGCAAACAGTCATGGGAGATGGTTTCTGAGCTCTAATACCAGTTGTCAAGACTTCCGCAGCTATGGCACAAGGTTCACGAACCTAGAGATGCACACATAGCCATAGCTAAGAATCTTGTTTTCCATACATGTACCAAGCACATTGAAATTCAATATCACTATGTGAGTGAGTTGTTTGTGGATGGGGCCATGGAGATAAGCTTTTTTCCAACTAAAGATAAGCTCTTGGGAGAGAGCAACTTCATCCACACTCTCCAAAGCTTGGCATTGGGGCAAGGATGTAGTTCACCAGAGGGTGGACATTAGGGGCTGTAAGAAATGCTCAACACTCCACCCTCGAGGGACCATAAATGATCCATGCTACTATACGTTTTAAGGCCCTCATTATGAGGAGAAGCCACTCTTAGAGCCCAAATATTTATGGAGCCCTAACTTCCAAGTTAGATGAGGTCTATGTGTAATTGTTGATGGTAATAGATGATCTTTGTGAGCCTAGATATTAGATCAGGTAGGGCATAAACTTTTGGGTTATTGAGTTTCCATTCAAGGCAAAAATAAAGGCCTTCTGGTGCCAACACAATTTCCCCATAGAACCTTAATGAGGGGAGTGCAAAGGGGGCTTGTCTCCTTCTGTAGTGTCCCCATGGTTGTACGATAGGACTTTTGGCCATGGAAATATTGTCGGATTATATATTTTGCCAACTATTTTGTATCTCTCCACTACATTTATCTATACCACCTTCCTTTGTAAAAACTATATAAGTATGGACTAGGTTGAACTTGATTGAGTATTGCAAACTAGTAAGCCCTTCATCTAAAATGTATTTATATCGCCATCTAAACTCCATCTTGGGAGATATTGGGGGATTCTTCGACAAGAAGGGATTTGAGTGTTTGTAGGAGAAAAGGGAAAGACAAGAAGAAAGATACACACTAGAAGCCTCTGTTGATTGATTATAATAAGAAAAATACAATGTTCATGCACAATACAATCCAATGCTTGTGTGCAAAATTACACAGAGTGATCAATTACAAAATACCAAATACCCAAGATTTTGTGGCTGCCGGCCTTCTCTGCACCATACCTCCACCTTCTCCAAGCCTACACTTGTGCACACCTTGCACCAAGCTCAATAAGGGGGAGGGATGGACACCTTCTATCACCATGCGCACACTGCAATGAGACCTTGGGATCCTTGGGGGATAGCTTAGCACTTCTCAGCACACTTCCTTAGTCACTCTTCATGCACACCTTGCACTTCACTTCTCTTCGTCGCACACTGTGTGTCTCTTGCACTTCTATCTCTTGTCTCACTTAGACTATGCTCACCTTGCTTAGTCTTAGAATAGTCCAAGAATAGTCCAAGAATAGTCCTTGCCTTGTTTTTAGTGTCCATTCATGTACGCTCCTAACTGCAAGAGTATCTTGGTGCTCAGTTCGAAACGTGGGAAGCCAACGAATCCCTGTTATGTCCTCTAGTGACTTGAGACTAAAACAAAAATTTTAATTAGGGTGTCATGACATGTACTCTTGTGGTTCTTCATTTAGGGTTTAGGCGAGTGGCAAACAAAACAATATTTGATAAAGCAAAACACATTCTTGAACATAAAAGAGATATGTGGGAGCACAATGAACCATTAACCATGTACAAAACAAATATTTCGTAAATAAACCATGTAAAAGAGCTATTCGATTAATGAACCATGTACAAAACTCTAGCAAACTATTGCCATATATGAGCCAGATACAAACTTATGACAAACTAGTGCCATATATGAAGCAAATAAAAATTTGTGGCACACCAATGCCATATATGAACCAAATACAAGATGTACTATTGTGCAGCATTTCCATACATGAAACCAAAGGGATCAAAACATCTATACCTGTAGTCTTATAGCAAAGCACATCCATGGAATTAGACAAATTGAAACAATGTTCATAAAAAACAACTAAAAAACTCTAAACCATGTTCAAAAGGTCACCCCAAGATAGAGTGTCCCATGAAGTGACTGCATTGCATCCCTCCAAGTCCTCCAACAATGGAACCAACCTATGAAGATATACGTAATTCTTCTCTACTTGTGTCAGAAGATGACCCACTACCAACTCCAACAACAAATATGCAAAACATGTGATCAACAAATATAACATGCTTAACATAAGAAACTCCATTCATCAAAATGATACTTACAAACTTATGAAACATCATGTCATAACCACCGCTACCCAAATGCGATGTTGCGACCACCTCTAGAAATGTGGCTCCCATATTTGGCTACTAACGATCTCAATTAGGAGTGTGATGCTACTCACGGTGAATCATCTCCCACCGCTCACCATTTAGCCAAACAAGATTTGATAAGCCTTCTCTAAACATGTCCAGAGCCTTTACTTGTTGATGTGACATCACCTCAGACGTCGTGTGCTAAATCCACCTTGAGCTAACAATAGGGTGCCTAGGTGCTAGCTGATACTTGTGATAGATCACCTCTATGATCTAATTCTTGTGATCCTTGTCTTGTGAACTCCACTTGACCATGAGAGAGTGTCCCAATTATATGGTGCACAACTACTGTATATGCTAATGCATTTTCTTCCAGTCATATCCATCACTAGAGCTCAATCTCATATATGGTGCAACATGGGGTCATCATGGTCATGAGCACCCCAAGGTGAACATGATGTACTCTGTGGTGTACTTGCATCTTAGAAACTTGGTCTAAGGCTAGTTGCAAGTGACACTACATCTGTCGCATTGCCTCCACAACATCTGTCTCTTGACCTAGACAAACACGATGAGCCACCCGTAGACCCTCCTTAAGAACCTACATCTACACAATGCGACCTTAAACCTAACCCAAACGAATGATGGATCAGCGGATATATCTTCTTGTGCTCTTGAACACATGCACACATCAAGAGTTGGAGCCACTAGTGGATGGCTAAAAAGATGGTTTCCATGGACTCATATAGCTAGGAGTACCACCAAAGGGAGTGCCATCAAAAAAAATAGTTCTCCCAAAGAGAGTGCCATAAGTGAGAGTAATCCTGCCAAAAGGAGTGCTACAGGATCAAGTAGTCCCACAAGAGATCCAATATTGTGATCCGGCATCTTGATAAGCGGTAAGTGCTCGAGATATGAACTCTAGAAACTTCTCCTTTTTCATAGAGTCAAAGTGAGTTCTGGATTTTCTCCCATCATGCTCTACATTAGATAGCTCAAATAATTGGCATATGGATAATAACCCTAAAACCCTAATCCTATGTGTGTATGTGTGTTTACCCAAAACCTTAAAACCCAAAAAAAACCTAACCCTATGTGTGTATGTGAGTGTATGTATGTATGTATATATGTTTGTATGAAGGCACTCAAGGAGAATGATACTTGGGAGCTAGTGCCAAAAGAAGGAGTCTATGAAGATAATTGGTTCTAGATGGATATATAAGATCAAGAGGAGTTCTGAAGGATCAATAAGGAGGTACAAAGCTAGACTTGTGGCTAAGGTTTTTGCACAAACCCAAGGAGTTGATTATGAAGAAACCTTCTCACCTGTGTCCAAAATGCCAACCATCAGGGTATTGGTAAGTGTGGCTGCATCAAAGAATTGTAACATGTACCAATTGGATGTAAAAAATGCATTTCTAAATGGCTAGATTTCAGAGGAGGTGTACATGTCTCAACATTCTGGCTATGAAGATCCGAGCAAGGTAACATACATATGTAAATTGAATAAAGATCTTTATGATTAAAGCAGACACCTAGGGAATAGAACCATAGGTCAACCACATATCTTCAGGATCAAGGACTCATCATGAGTAAAACAGATACATCTTTGTTTGTTAAGAGAAGTGATTCAAAGTTAATATACCTGTGTATATGTTGATGATATCATACTCATAGGTAATGATGCTAATGGCATCAAGCAGATTAAGAATCAGATGATGTAGGAGTTCAAAATTAGTGACCTTGGATCACTAACATATTTTCTTGGACTTGAATTATTCTATAGTAACTCTGGAATTTATATTACTCATAGAAAGTATATACAAGATATGTTGAAGAAGTTTCATTTGCAGGATGCCAAGGTAGCAAGTACTCCAATGGAGGTAAACCAAAAGTTAAGTGCTCATGAAGGTGATGTGCTTGAGATATTGTAGGTTACCAAAGCATAGTAGGAAGCTTGAACTATGCTACATTGACAAGGATTGATATTGCTTATGGAGTAAGTGTTTTAAGTCAATTTATGCACAAACCTAGGGCACCTCATTTGAAAGCTGCCAAGAGGATTTTGAAGTAACTTAAGGGCACTCAAAATTAAGGACTATACTTTCCGTATACCTCAGATTTGAACATCAAGATATATTCAGATGCAAATTGGGCAGGATGCAAAGATGATAGAAGGAGTACCTCAAGGTACCTATCTTTTGCAAGTGACAAACCTATATCATGGTCTTCAAAGAAGCAACCTACTTTTGCTTTGTCTTCTATAGAGGCAGAGTATAGAGGATTGGCCAATGCTACTCAAGAGGCCATATGGATCAGATTGTTGTATACATATTTAGGCTTGCATAGTACATCTCCGATGATTTTTGGAGATAATACAACCTCACTACATTTTGGAGCAAATCCTATTTATCATGCTAGGACTAAGCATATAGAAGTTCACTATCATTATGTGAGAGAGAAGCTATTGAGCAAGGAAATTCAGTTGGCTTATCTATCAACTAATATGCAATGTGTAGACTTATTGACTAAAGCATTAGATGGTACAAAACTTTGGAGATTTAAGTCTTTGATTGGATTGCAAGACATTCAAGAAGATTGAAGAAGAAGACCAAGCCAAAATGTTTGGTTTGAGGGGAGCTATTGGTGCAAAAACGAAGCCTACACATTGGCTAGAGTTTATTGAAGTTCCATGGGAACCATTGCTATGAAGACTTTAAATCATTCGGGGAAAAAATGAACCCTTCTTGGGCCTTTTAGCTTGAGGAGTGATTAGTGATCCACCAATAGGATGTGAGCAATGGCCAAAGTCTAGTTCACTAATCGGCTAGTCTAGACATAGGGTTCCCTTGTTTTTGTGTGGTCAAAGATGGTATTGAAGGATGGAAACCATGAGTTCTCCTTGATATGTGGTTTTCAAATCCTCATCTTTTAACCACAACCCTTGGTTTTATGTGAAAATCTAAAGGCTCTAATTAAACCACAATTAAATAGTCGTATTCAATCTACACCATTGGATGAAGCAAATATCTAATGGTTGTCTTTAAATTCATAAAGGTAATTATTCCATTGAATATCGATCGTTGATTAGATGATGCATCCAAGGGTTTATATTTGTCTTTGGCACAAATTCAAAGACGTTTTGTCCTTATTTGCCAGGCGTGGGCGCAGTCGATTGCAGTAGTTCAATTGTGGCTCCATCTAGTGGTTGTCAAGCCTTAATTTTGTGATCCATTCAATCTAGGGAGAATCGAATGGCTCCAATTAACCCACGAAGTTTGACGACGTGACTCTCGAAATGCTATTTTGTCTTTTTCTTCTAGTAACACTCCCGAACAGTGCCTTTTTTGTCCTTTTCTGCCACTAACACTCCACACACAAGTTTTGTCCTTTTTTGCTAGAGATTTCCATCTTAATCCTCACTCTCGATGACAAAGATCGAATGGACAAGGATCTCCACGAGTCCCATTAGACTGAGCATAGTTTCTAGAAAGACTTTTTTTGAAGAAAAACCACTAGTAGTTTTGCGTGGCCACCTAATCAAGAAAATTAACGCTCTTAATCCCATTCCTTACAAGGTGCGAATGGGGCTCATATATTCCCCTAATGTTGTAACCACCACTAAACTCATGGGATTTGTTAGTTGGAAAAGTCACGACTCTACTTGAAAAAATATCTCCTAGAGAGGATCACTTTTAGTGAGAGCCAATGAAGGATTCAAATCCAAATTCAAATAAATAAAAGATGGTTTAGAAAACTCGTGAAAAAGAGAGCACTTTTCTCGAATTCTTGCTGATTACTTTGTATGAGAGTGAGGCTCACATTATAGCCTACACTACTCACTATCATTAGGCATTGATTATCATGCCAATGAGCTTGTACAACATTGTCTTCTAATACAATAGATCAATACTTTTCATCTATGGTCTCTCTGTCATAGTTACTCAGATTAGTGAATATACATGCGCACAAAGTTTGAAGATAATCTATTTAACAAATTTGGACAAAAGAGCATCGAAGTACCTACTGGTCAAACTCTGTGGAGGTCCTAACATGTCGAGAGTAATGATTTGATTGCTAAATTGATTACTCTTTGTATAGTGCATCATTTTAAGTGGTTCCACTTGGAATGAATAGCTTATTAAGCTAATCTTATATTCCCAAAAGGAATTTTTCTAATTCCCACTGTACTGGAATCACTGAGCATAACAAGCAACAGGTGTGTGAAAAAAAATAGGAGGTTTTCATTGATCCTTCAATTTGGAAGTAGTTTGTTTTAGTTCAATCATTTCTCACATCATTTACAAAGTACATAGGCACTTGTTTAGTGTCATTGGAAAGCGAAGTGGGCCTACAACTCAACTCTGAAGCAACAAGGGGTTGGTACAAAGCAAGAATTGGTAGTACCTATTTCTTGGAGTGTCCATCCATCTTTCCCAACATATGAATATGTGTGTATGTGTATACGTTGTGGTCAGGATCTTGCGCGCTTACAGGTGCACACAGAGTGCCAAGAAAATGACCTTGGTGGATCTAGCCAACCGCTGATGATACAGTGTACGTCAGGTGCTTGGAGCAATCTTAAGTGATAGTAAAGGACTCAAACAGAGTTTTTTTTGCATAGTGAATTTCACTTCAGAATTTTATAAAATCGTGGAACAAAGAGCATAGGAGGCAGTCTCTACATTAAGGGAATCAAAGGTCAAAGTAGTTTTCATGTAAGCTATGCACTTAGAATCATCAAACATGATCATGGTATACTCAATTGAGTTGATACAACGAAAGCAATATAAAGAGTAATATATGCACTAAAGAAATCTATCACAAGAACAAACCGTTTCTATTTGTATCCTAATAAATATTCAATGGAAAATCACGTAGTATGTAGATTTGCGATATATGGTGTGCATCTTCATCACGCTATGCTAGAAAAGGTTTAAAGAATATAGATGTGCAGAGTGATCCTAGCAGATGACCATCGACAAAACACAAATGAGAACAACATTAAACTGTGGAGCTTTGATTTTATGGGATGATATACAGATAAGATTTTGGGATGATATGCAGATAAGATTTTGGCAATAAAATTTCGAATATGCTCCAAAAGCTACGCTACTTCAATCGTTGTCCTTTTCAATATATGAGTGCAAAACCGAATTTGAGATTTCACGTACTATTTCTGCACGTTAAGTGTTTTATCGTCCTATATTCATGCACAAGTTTTAAGGAGTTTTAAGTGACGCAGATGAACATTTCAACTAAGACTTGATATGAGCACAATTCAACAGTGAAAGAGTGATGAGTTCGACATATAGAAAGCATAAAAAATCGACAGAGTAAATAACCAAATAAATTTTCAGCATCTGCTACATTAGTTCAAAGGAATATGATACTTGCTTCTATAATTGATTTCCTCAGAGATATGACCATAACATAACAGACAGCGCATCCACTATTGCTAGCATCATATTTAATCAAATAAACCTTTTGCTCGAGTTTTGCTTCATCGTCCGTTGATCCTCAAAACAGATGAACGCTATAGAAAACGGAACATGAATTTTGGCACCCACTAGATCAATTGTATCAAATCTCAATAGCAGCAGCCATATGCAAACTCTGCGTTGCCTCCATGTCCATCGTTCTCAATACTGTCTTGCGATTTTCCTCACGAAACTTCTCCAGTGCCTCAATTGCAGCAGCTGTGAGTTCTGCTTGAAGTGTTGGGAATCTCTTGAGCTCCTTAGTTTCATTTATCGACTTGCGCATCAGCTCTCGTAATACAAAATGTACTACATCCACCACTACCTCTACAGGGCCCATAAAAAAATGTGAGAGCACTCTCAATCAACCTTCTATAACCTTGTTCAGGAGCAATAAGATGTTGTTGGTAACCATCAGCTTCAGAAACAATTCTCCGAACATTTTGTAATGACAAATGTCTGTCAAAAGTCAGTTTTCTTAAAACAGCAGGAAACTGGATATCGAAAACACCATAGATACGATCTCCTCCAGACCTCCCGAGTTTCGCTTCATTGTTCGTTGATCCTCAAAACAGATGAACATTACAGAAAGTCGAACATGAAATTTGGCCACCGACTAGATTAGTTGTATCAAATCTCAATAGCAGCAGCCATATGCAAATTCTACATTGCCTCCATATAATGCGTGATCTTGTCTACTCTGTCTATGCGCCTTAATGGTAGCTCCTTATTAGATAGTAGCCAGAAGGAGGAGGGAATGGAGGAAAGCGTCGTCATGTTCATTGGATTTCAGATGAACACTAATCCATCATCAAAACAGAACATAATCAAATGTTCGCATTCTCCTCAAATGATCCATCATACAGTCGTTCAATAGCAAGAACCAAACCGTGAGATCAGCGTTTTCTTCTCCCAGTCATATAACAAAATTATGCTTCTTGTGGGATTCCATGGTCGCACCTTCTTCCGTATTTCTCCCTCCTCTCAGCGCATCGTTGTCCACTCTTTCTTCAGATGATCCTCTGAGAGCGGCCACAACATCATAAGTTATCCATAGCCCGACTTCTCTTCCTCTCTATAACTGTTCCAGAATAGCGTAGAAGAATATGCAGCAAAACAGCGCTTCCCCCTCCCTTCCTTTCCTCCCAAGAGAAAAATAAAAAATGATAGAGCTTCAAGTCTGCCACTTTCCTCCTTTCTAAACGATTTTCCCCCCCAATACTACGAAATCAGCGTAGTTTCCACATGAAGCCCTCCCCATTCAGCGCCACCGCAGTCCCACATCTTTTTCCCTCTGAATGCACATCGAACCCTAGACCGCATAGCCTGATCGGTGGAAAAGAGAGATCTAATTGCCAACTCCAAAATGCAAGACCTAACACCACAAACCCACTTCCCACTACATAAAATATATTGTCTGAAATTTGTACTGCGAGAAGCATAAAAATACTGAAAGAAACCAACAAGATGCCCACACAAATGCTGGAATCATGGACATGCCCAGAATATTGCATGACACTTCCACTGCCCCAACAATGCCTTCAACTAGAAAGACACCCGTATAAACCCTCCTCATGCAAAAAAACTGCAAGAAACCAATTCATCAATTGTATTGGCAAGGCAATCCCCTTTTCTTTTTCTTATGAAAGAAAATGGCCCGTCATGAAAATGTGATCGTGAAGAAAGAATCGCCACGACATCCGCCCCCTCCAAACCTGTGTGGCCTCCGCGCACACCACCACCAAGCTTTGTATCAGCATCTGCAAGTCAAATAGGACGACGAAAATCAAGTGCATAGGTATACCAATTCATCGTGTCTATGCACGTCCATGTAGCAGGCCCTATCATATGCATACTTTAAGTGCATCAAAAACATAATGGTGCGATGAGAGAGGTAATTGGCATTTGATGAGGAGGCTTCTCACTCATTCTAAAACACAAATTTTTCTTGATGTATTTACAACTTATTTAATTTGCAATTGGATGTGCGTCTATCAATTTGAAAGCACATGTGCACTTACATTTTCAAACATGTGTACTCTAGGTGCAATCATTCTCAATAATGGTGTAAATCAAGAAGCAATTACTCTCCACTCATAGCTCTACTCTCAAATGCAATCACTCTTGATATCACTCTCAACTCCTTTCTTTTGTTGACGACATGATCGGTCCTACTTCATCTATATTTGTATCCGCATGAGTGCATCTCCATTTTGTATCCAGGAGGCAGTCCGTTTCTAGTCTATTTCCATTTCATATTGTATTTCCTTTGTATTTGGGTACCTTGCCATGTGCTTCTACGAGTTGTATTCATTCTCCTTTCAAGAGACTTATCCCACATATGATGTACTTTTGAGAGCCCCTCCCAAATCTATATAAGGAGGGCCTCTCCCCTCATTTGTACTGGGTTAGAAGCTTGAGGAGCCTACTCCATGCTCTTGGCAAGCTCATTTCTAATCCACATGAGTTTACCCATTTCATGGTCTACTCATTTTGTGTCTCACACATTCTTTGTTTTGTGAGAGTACTTTACGTTTCATTTTGCTTCCGCATGTGTACTCTCTACATGGTATCAGAGCACTAGGTGGAAGTCTTGGTGGTGCGTTTGGTGGTTGTTTTGGTGGTGGTGGTGCTTCATTTTGGTGTCGTGCTTTCTCCTCATTGAGAGAGGCCTTTTGCCATCAATTTTTGGGATTCATTCTGCCCAATTGCCCACCCTCCCACCCATTTTCATCATTTCGTATAAATTTTACCCCACTTTTCCTCTCCCCCACCCTCTTTTGACCCTCCCACCCATTTTCATCATTTCGTATACATTTTGCCCCACTTTTCCTCTCCCCCACCCTCTTTTGTGGGTGCATATTTGCTGGTCTACTTCACATTTATAGATATTGAAGAGTTGATAATTTAGTCTCACGTATATTGCAGTGTTTATAAACACTTTAGTTCATATTCATCATTAACCTTTTGGCATGACTCTATTATCAAATACCCTTGTGGTAATCGTGTTTCCATTTGACAATCTTTCATGGAGTTGATAATGAATCTCAAGTTCATGTAGTGTTCATAAACACTCTTGAATCTGTTTATGTTTGATGTATACAACACACTAGTGATTCTGCGCATGCAAACACATCATCCATTCAGTTTCGAATGCTCGTATCTATGCATTGAGGGATTTAGTACTTGCATATGTGCCATTCTCTATAGAGAAAGAGAGCAAGAGTATCATGGCCATTGCTCCTATTCATCCATCGGTGCAGACCATGTCCTAGCTAGCATAACAGAGAGCGGTCAAGTTGAGACCTATCGGATTCTCCAAAAGGAGGAACTGACCTGTCAGATTCTACAACAGCTGAAAGGAGTTTAAGAGGACTATCTGTAGCTACACAAACCACTTGTGTAGCCCCTTAATAGGCAATCAATCGAGTTGAAGGCTTCTTGACCGTGCACGACTCCCATATGCACAGCAGCAGGAAGCGAGGGCGATAAGGCAACCTTGCAGAAGGACAAATTCAAAGCAAGAGAGACCGACACCCACTTCATCATCAGGTTGTTTCTACTTCCGGTCGTCCTCTGAACAAAAGAGAGCAACAGAGATCAACTGATTTGATAGATAAGACTCAGCGAGGAAGACAACAAAGTATCATCATCTATTAGTGCAACGCCTCATAGCTCTCTGTGACACAAGGGGAGCATTATAGAACACCCTATCTTCGTCCTGCTAACAAGCACACCAGGAGGCGCTGAAGGAGAAACACCCAACCACTGTCTGGATCCTGAGAGAGAGAGAGAGAGAATTGCTCATTTCAGAGAGCATAGCTCTGAAGGAAGCCATAGACCGGCTGGTTGCTGACATGCGGGCTGTTGAGGAGGGAACTACAGAGCGCTACATCACTCGTCCGCTAAAGGACAAAGAGATCCACTTGGGCACAGTAATCCTCTCCCCACCCGCCATCCCATCCTCTTCCCACCCTCACTCCCCACAGGCCCCTCCCTTTCTCTCTCTCTCTCTCTCTCCCTATCTCTCTCTCTCTCTCTCTCTCTCTCTCTCTCTCTCTCTCTCTCTC
>CM035432.1:25422799-25562799 GCA_020310875.1 Ceratopteris richardii | reverse complement strand
TGTGCTAGACTTATCAATTTTCTAGCTCTATTATTTCCTCACCCCCTCCTTTCACATTGGGTTCATTAGGCATGTCGTCTCCCTCATGGAAATTAGGTTGCAAGAGAAAGAGATTGAATTAAATTCATGTATTATGAGTGAATTAGTTACATCTCCTTAGCATATAAGCTGACTAGAGCATTTCAATAAATCTTACTCTTCAATGAATTTGGGTTCCCTTGAGACAAACAATAAATCTCGTGGAAATTATGTGCATATGGGGATTACATACAGGGTGCTTAGGGAACTTTGACCTTGTTTACGCACAAGGTGCCTAGTGAACTTTGAACTTGGGATTAGAAGGTTTGTACTCAAGAGATCATGAACTCTCGTTTTCTATTCATTTAAACCAAAAGAACAAGGTCAATGCATGTACTTTTCTAGTTGCTTATTTTGTTCTATGAAAGGAGTGCATCAAGCTTGTGATAAATAATATTATGCACATTGAATATAGAGCAACTACTAGCTATGCTCTTTTCTTCAACTTAAGTGAGAGACGACCATATCCTTTATAGCAATGTGAAAGAACCAGTTTTCTCATAGGTTTTTCTATCCTTCTTTATTATTGTGTAAGAATCACATGTCCATCAATCATTCATAAGTGGTGAACATTTATTTCATGACACTTTTGTGTTGCTAAATGTTTCACACAGAAAGGCAACTAACAAACTAGAAACAAAGAACCAATTCGTGTCTCTAAAAACTGATTTTTGTTTGTTTGACGAGAGGGTATGATTTTGCACTCATAGCGGAAAAGGTGCGGCTTTGATGATGTGGTGATGTGCTTTGATCTCACATGATAAATTGGCTTCTTTGATGAGATGAATGCTTTGAAGAAGAATGGTACATGGGAATTAGTGAAATCGCCATTGAATAAGAAAGCTATTGGATGCAAATGGGTATACAAAGCAAAGTGCAACAGTGATGGTTCACTTTTAAAGCACATCTAGTTGCAAAAGGATGTTAAGAATGCATTCTTGAATGGAAAATTGCATGAGAAAGTTTATATGCAGCAAGCAGAAGGTTATGTGCATCCAAAGTATACTGACTATGTATGCAAATTAAAGAAAGCGCTTTATGGTTTGAAACAAGCTCCAAGTGCATGGTATGAACGATTCAATAAGAAATTGTTGGATTTGAAATTTATGCAATCAAAGGCTGATTATTCACTGTTTGTATGGAATCAAGGAAGCAAAATGATTTTATTAGTGACCTATGTCGATGATTTGATCATTACTCACAATGATGACAAGAGGATTGATGATTTGAAAAGGCAACTAAAATCTGAATTTTTTATGTCAGATTTGGGAGAGCTAAAATACTTTTTGGGAATTGAAGTAATTTCAATGAAAGAGGGAATTTGGATAATACAACACAATTATATGCTTGAAATGCTTGAGAAATTTGGTATGACTGTTTGCAAACCTATGGATACGCCAATTGATGCTAATGTTAAGCTTATGGATGATGGGAAGTACTTGCATGATGCCAAATGTATAGGAAAATGGTTGGAAGTTTGATTTATGTAACAAGGACAAGACCAAATTTGAGTTTTGCAGTTGGTTTGGTGAGTCAGTTTATGGATAAACCATGTAGAGTGCACTTGGATGCAGTGCGATGCATATTGCGATATGTGAAAGGAACATGCAACTTAGGCTTGTTTTATCTTCCATGGGTATATGAATATACGGATGCAGATTTGGCAGGAAATGTCATGCATCGAAGGTCAACAAGTGGATTTTCATTTTTTCTTGGAAGTGCAATCATTTCTTGGAGTAGCAAGAAGCAAACAATTGTCACTTTGTCAAGTACCAAAGCTAAATATAGAGGCATTATACAAGCCGTTTGTGAAGCAACATGGATTAAGTACGTACTTCAAGACATGGGAGTCTACATCGGCGAAAACTTTGTCATCTATTGTGACAATGCGAGCAGCATTATGCTATCAAAGAATCCAGTTCATCATGGGAGATCGAAGCACATCAAAGTTCATTATCACTTTTTTCCTGAGAAGGTGATCGAAGGAGAAGTGGAGCTCATTCACATCAACACTAGAGAACAAGTGGCGGATATTTTCACCAAAACTCTTCCCAAAGAAAAGTTCATCTACTTCAGAGAAGTTTTAGGAGTTAGGAAGCTTTAGTTTGTATCTAGATTTCATTTCATGTTATTTCATCTTGTATGGATATATGTATTTCTTTAATTTTGTATTCAAGCTCATTTTGAGCTTGAGGGGGAGATTTGATGACATGGCATAGCATAAACATGTTAAACAAAGACACTTAAAAGTAATGTATCTCCACCACAACTGAAGCATTTTCAGAAATCTTTCTCTCTCCTCTTGGTCATCATTTCAGTGTGTATTGCGTGCGCTATAGCTGCGCTCGAACTCTATCATGCTTTAATTCAAACTCATGAAGAAGCTGCAAAAATTTCGCTCTTCCAAGGATTCATCAACTACGGATTGAGGAGCTCTTGACATAAGTACATACCACCCCACAAATTCTGGAATGCAATAGCCTCCTGCATCATCGTTTTATGCCTTGGATTCCCACACTTATTACATACATTCAAAGGTGTACTGCAACATGTGCAGATGCACTTTTTTCATTAGTCACAATAGCCTTTCTCACTTTCTTTCTTTTGCTTGAGCGAGAGAGAGAGAAACTAGAAAACAAGTAGCTGATGGGAATATTGAGTGAATATTGCAAGCGAACATGTGTGGTCCAAAGGATTCCGGTTGAGCCCAAAAGTGCATTGGAAAATGAAAGTGGTGCACGTGATTTGCACGAACCTCATCATGGATAATAATAAAATGAAAAGTAAATGGGTTGCTTACGAGGGCGATGAATAGCCACTTACCGTCTCTCTGATCTCTCCCAAACTGGTCTCCACCAAAATCCTCGCCGTTTCTGAATGGAGGATATGGAGGATCCCTTTATATGTCTTCTTTTATTAATTCAACTTTTTGAATTCAAAGAAAGTGCGATATGAAGGATTCCAAGGGTACTATGCCCCACGAGTGTATGTTCGTTTTTATTAATTCAAGCAATGCAGACTAAGCCTCGGACAAACTTCCTCCTTAAAGGAAAAAAAGGAAGTAAAAAAGGAGGTATATGTTTATGTTTTAATATTAAGGCTTGGCGCTCAGGTCAAATGATCCAATCATTACTTCATAATGACCTTCTTAATGAGTAGGATTTTGACAAAATATAGATGGAAAGGGTGCTCTTGTGTGCATGGAGCTCCTTCTTGTTCTTTTCTCCATTTTTCTTTCGTCTTATTTTCTCCCTGTCCAGTTGGCTTTTTTTGTTACGTTTTCGAGCAACATGAAAAAAACACGGTGTTGTCATACCCCTTGAAGCAATGCCTCATTGGTATGGAGAAAATTATCACATCTAAAATCCTTTCATCAAAGTGGCTGAAAAATCAAGCGACTGCGGGCTGATGGCTTGCGACTTCAACGCATGGATTCAAGTCCAACCGAGGCTTTTTTGTAATCAAATCTATGAGCATCTGTACAAGAATAATGTACTATATGATGGGCTTAACGTTCTGTTTCTTGAGCAGGTTTGTTTAATCAGATTTTTGGTGTAAAGAAATATATACTGATGTATTGCTTTTTCATTGCTCTTCCTTCACAATCTCGTTGCTTTCCTAGGAATGGTGGAGGAATCCAAGGTGGAATCCAAAAATGCTGGAGCTACACTGAATTGGTCATTACTCACATTCCACATAATCGAAGACTTGCTTTTGCAAGCATGCCATTGATTCAGTACATACGTTCCCATCCTCTGTTCAAATTCACAGAGGGCGGCGGCTTAGGCTCATGTATCTTCATATATATGCACTACTGAGCATTGACATACTTGAAGCTGAAAAGTTGTGTTTGAGCAGCGCACGGTTTTCTTCAATAATCATATTTTAAAGGGGAGATCTTTCTGTGGAGAAGAGTAATTTGTGCAATGACTTTATGAAGACAGATCATCGCTACATCATTGCATTCGTTTTCGGACCCGTTTGAAAATCAATGATAGCCAGCTTAGAAACCAATCATCATCTTGTTCACGTGGATTCATACCTCACAACCCCACGTTTGCTCACATACAACGCCTCTGCATTTTGCTACTAAAAGCATCGGAGCCTTCACTCTCCCCCCAACAAAATGTTCCCTTCAAAATTGCGATGAAGATTGAAAAAGTCTGTTCAGGCTCTCAACTGGGCATAGTTTGGGCGACTTGCGAGAAGAGCTACAACGCCGAGTTTTATAAATTTTCCATCTTTGTAGAATAGGGGGTAAACATTGAAATAATCAATATAAATTTTTCATCTTTGTAGAATAGGGGGTAAACATTGAAATAATCAATATATGAGAGCATAATAGAGAGTTCCATCAAAGGCATGTGGTAAATAAAATGGAAGCGCACCTATAAACACGACAATAAACAGTGCTTAGTCTCTCTCTATATATAGTTGCTCGAGTCAACGAGGACCACAAATTTAACTAGAGTCCACAAGTGCATGTTCAATCTTCTCCACTCCTTTAATATCTTCCACTAGAGTCCACTAGTGGTTGGAGTGATCACGACCATTGGTTTAGTGCCTTCCACTAGAGCCCACTAGTGGTTGGTGTATTGGCCACTCAATTGAACTCTACTTGGACTAAAGTCACCTCATGTTAACTTGAGTTAGAAGGCTCTAGAGATCCACCGAAAAAACACTTCGGGGTTGAACCCAAGATCTCCTCCTTCACAACCTTGAGCCTTAACTGTTGGTACAAATGAGTCCAAGCCTACATACTTGGACAATTAGTATTCACTTCACATAATCATTCGAAGTTACATATGACTATCCCCTTGCAAAAGAAAAAAGCAATTTACTTTTATCCTTGTAAAAGTGCATATGTTAATTGCACTACTCTCACGTGGAGTTAGGAGGAATCAAGTCACGAGTCACTTGATAGGTGATTAATGAGAAAACAAGTTCTAAAGTTTAGGATTCACTTTATGGTAAGAGCTTGAATTTGACACCACAAATTGGCTCCAAATGCTAGCTATAAAAATGGATCAAAATCGTCTCTGAGAAGAGCCCAATGTGGAGATCATTTTGAGAGGAATCTTTAGTGTTTAGTGAGCTCGATTAGATCTCTACTTCACTTCTCTGTCATGGTCATCTCAGAACAATACTCTTCTCAAACTTGGTTCTCAGTGCATACTTGATCATTTGGTGTGATTTAAAGTGGTGTAGATTTATCATGCTGCCTATTTTATTTTTACAAAGTTTCAATGTCATTGCTTTTCTCAATCTTGAGATATCTTCAAAACTTTGCTTATTGGTCTGCATACTATTGAAGCCTAAAATTCTCCGGATCCATCCTTAACTTACTAAGTTTATTTCTCAAAGAACACTTGATCATTTCGAGTGAAATAACTTGTGATTGGTAGCTATCTGATTCAATTAGATACACCCATAAGGAATTTGATCATTTGCTAGTAGGTTGAGAGCACTATTCATTTTCTTGAGCATGTGTAGAGACCAAAATAGCAAGATTTAGCTCATAGTTGAATCTTCTACTCTTTTGTTTGGATCCATTGATTAGAGGATCATACTCCAAAGAAGTTAGGTGATTATTTATGAACCTTGGGAAGCTCAAGCGGTCTACTTTACACTCCTCAACTTGTTCTTGGCTGGTGTGAAGCAAGGACTTGCAGCACCACTTCATTTCTGGAATCTATCCACCATCTCCTTCAACAATGGTATCAAAGCAACATCAAAGGAAAATGGGAGATGTATTTCCATCATTCATTGACAAATTGGATAGGGGAAATTATCCAGTATCTTCCCTAAGGATGCAACCTTACCTCAAAGGAAGAAGTTTGTATGGTTACATCTCTAGAGATGAAAAAATGCCAATATTCAAACGCAAACATCAACCTACAAGAGAAGAGCAAGAAAGACTAGCTACATGGTGTGCAAAGGATGCTCTAGGAAGGTCTTATATACTTAACTCAATATCTGATTTCTTATTACCTCATAGTAGCAATCGCAACATCCCCCAAAAGACTTGGGAAGTACTTTCTTCATAATTCTCATCAAATACAAGAGCTAGGAAGAAGTAGCATTGGATGGAGTTTACAAACTTGAAGAAGTAACCAAAGAAAAGTGTAGCTCGCTATGTGACCAAGATGAAGGATTTGGTTGACGAAATTGGGAGCATTGGAGAAGAAATAGATGAGGAGCAGATAGTAAGGCAGACCATAAATGCCATCAAGGCTGATGACAAATGGGAGTCCTTCACCACAACAATGGACCTATATATGGACATGGAGATACCTGACATGGAGAGATTGATGGGGCAACTCTTCATACATGAGACAAATCTCAACAGGAATGGAGATAACTCTAGAGATAATCAATATTTTGCCCTTTACATAGATAGAAAAAAGAGTAAAGATAAAGGCAAAGGTTAAACAAATGAAGAAGAGGAAAGTACCTCTCAAGTGAACTTCACATGTAGAGGAAGAGGTACTAGAGGAAGGTTCAGAGGAGGAAATCAAAGCAAGGGAAAGATCATAAAACTCTTGACCTTGTAATATATGTGGCTTAACCAATCATACCAAAGATGAGTGCTTGAAGAACACAAAGAATCAAAGAGGACGTGGCTTCCAGAGAGGAGGCTATGGACAATCCAGAAGTAGGTTCAATAATGGAGGAAGCAATTACCAACTACAACAAAGGTTACAACAACAAAAAAAAGTATCGAGGAGGATCTAGAGGTAGAAGAGACTACCAAAACTATATAGAAGACTAAGAGGAGTCTCTATTGTTTATGAACATAACATCCAAGCAAGGTAAAGATGATCAACATCTACTCTCTATTGATTCTAGTTGTTCCAATCATGTGGCTAGAAATGTAGCATTGACATCTGATCTTTAAGAACCTAAAGGAAAGCATGAAGTACAGATAGGTGATGACACTCGGCACTCTGTAAAGAAGATTGGAAACGTTAAAGCATCTGACGGTAACATTAACCTCTTAAGTAAGGTATTACATATGCCAACCATAACAAAAAACCTAATCACTATTGGGAAGATTGTTGAGAAGGGCTTACATGTTAGATTCACAAGGCACCAAGCATATGTGGACGACCCTCAACAAGGCTTCATGAGGATTGCAAAAGGTGAGAAATCTGGTAGTCTCTTTACATTTGAAGTTGAAGATACAAAAAATATTGCTCTCTTCAATTAGAAAGATCAAACCTTATCAGAACTAGAAATATGGCACAAGAGACTAGGTCATATAGGTGAAAGGACACTAAAGCAAATATGCAGGGATAAGAGTGTGCTTGGCATTCCAAATGTGTCCAAGCAACACAATTTACAAATGTGGATCTTGGCAAATTACACACGAAATCCTTCAATAAAAAAGGATGTATGCAAACTACTTGGAGCTTTGACACACAAATGTGTGAGGTTCAAGTAGAGAACCATCAATCTCAGGATCAAGGTACTATGTTTCATTCATTGTTGAGCCCATAAAAGTCATATTGGTCAAAGTCAACTATAGTCAAAGTAAAAATATCAAAGTCACATCACTCAAAGTCAATGGGTCAAGGTCAAAGTCAACATGGGTGAAGTCAAAATGTTCGAAGTTCAGGTGTCAAAGTGCACATGTAGTGCACAATTAATTGTCCAGAAAGGGTGAATTGGAGAAAGTGGTTGTAGGTTGTAGAGGTATTTCTCTAATTTCCCTAAGGTTCAAAGTGTTTTTAAAAGTGTTTGGAAGGTTCAGGTGAACCCTCTCTTAGGTGCACAAGTGAAGAATTAAAAGGCAAAATGTGAAGGTATGTGAAGTGGTAGCATACACAGAAGTGAAAGTATGGCCCCCCAATTAAAGTTTTTGTTTTAGTCTAAAGTCACTACAGGACAAAACAGGGATTCATTGGCTGCCACTTGTGAAGACAATCTTGGGACATCAAAGTGAGCACCAAGATACTCTTGCAGTTAGGAGCGTACGTGAATCGACACTCAAAATCAAGGCAAGGACTACTCTTGGAGAAGCAAGTGTAAGAAAGACTAAGCACGGTGAGCATAGTCTAAGCTAGGAAGAGAGAGGTGCAAGAGACACACCAATGTGCAACGCAGAGAAGGAAAGTGCAAGGTGTGCATGAAGAGTGACTAAGGAAGTGTGCAGAGAAGTGCTACGCTAGTCTCCCAAGGATCCCAAGGTCTCATTGCAATGTGCGCGTGCCGACAGAAGGTGTCCATCCCTCCCCCTTATTGGAAGTTTGGTGCAAAGTGTGCACAAGTGTAGGCTTGAAGAAGGTGGAGGTTTGGTGCAGAGGAGTCCGCGAGCAACAAGACCTTGGGTATTTGGTATTTTGTAATCGAGCACTCTATGGGATTTTGCACAGAAGCATTGGATTGTATTGTGCATCACTATTGTAATTGTCTTATCATAATCAATCCGCAGCGGCTTGGAGTGTGTATCTTTCTTCTTGTCTTTTCCTTTTGTCCTACAGACACTCAAATCCCTTCTTGTCCAAGAATCCCCCAACGTTCATAGATGACTATAGTAGATGGACATTTTTTTACTTCATGAAGCATAAAGATGAAGCCTTCAATTGTTTCAAGAAGTATTTGGCATTGGTCGAGAACCAAATAGGTAGAAGCTTGAAGAGGCTCATTCTTGAAGAAAGCAAGCTGAATATACTTTCTTGGATTAGAACTTGTATATTCAGATTCTGGTGTCTTTATTACATAGAGGAAGTACATTCATGATATGCTTGCTAAATTCAAGATGGAAAATGCAAAAACTATAGGTACACCCATGGAACTCAATCACAAACTAAGTTCTCATGAGGGAGAACTACTTCAAGCTATTAGAGGTTATTAAAGGCTATCCAGAGACTCAATTATGGAACCCTAACAAGAGTGGATGTATGCTATGGAGTAAGCACATTAAGTCAATTTATGCATAAACCAAGAAAAACCTCACATGGAAGCTGCCAAGAGGATCTTAAAATATCTGAAGGGTTCCATAAATGAAGCATTGTTTTATCCATTCACATTTGATTTGGACATCAAGCTGTATTTTGCTGCAGATTGGGCTTGCTCAGAAGATGATAGGAGGAGCATTTTTGGCTACTTATCTTTTGCAACTTCAAAGCTAGTTTCATGGTCATCAAAGAAACAACGAAGTGTGGCATTGTCATCAAATGAAGGAGAATATAGAGGCTTAGCAAATGCAACACAAGAGGCTATGTGGCTTAAGCTACTTCACACAGATTTGGGATTACATTCTTATATTCCAATGATCGAAGCAGTAAGAAGCATTGTCTTAATATTCTTGGAGTAGCAAGAGGCAACCAATTGACGCTTTGTCAAGTACCAAAGCTGAATATAGAGGCATTACACAAGCCGTTTGTGAAGTAACATGGATTGAGTACGTACTTGAAGACATGGGAGTCTACATCGACGAAAAGGTGGTCATCTATTGTGACAATGTGAGCAACATTATCGTATCAAAGAATCCAGTTTATCATGCAAGATCCAAGCACATCGAAGTTCATTATCACTTTGTTCGTGAGAAGGTCATCGAAGGAGAAGTGGAGCTGATTCACATGAACAAGTCGCAATTATTTTCACCAAAGCTCTTCCCAAAGAAAAATTCATCTACTTTAGAGAAGCTTTAGGAGTTAGGAAGCTTTAGTTTGTATCTAGATTTCATTTCATGTTATTTCATCTTGTATGGGTATATGTATTTCTGTCATTTTGTATTCAAGCTCATCTTGACCTTGAGGGGAGATATGATGACATAGCATAGGATAAACGTGCTAAACAAAGACACTTAAAAGTAATGTATCTCCACCGCCCCGCGAAGAAGCATTTTCAGAAATCTTTCTCTCTCTCCTCTTGGTCATCATTTCTGTGTGTATTGTGTACTGCAACATGTGCAGATGCACGTTTTTCATTAGTCACAATAGTCTTTCTCACTTTCTTTCTTTTCCTTGAGCGAGGGAGAAAGAGAAACTAGTAAACAAGTAGCGAATGGGAATATTGAGTGAATATTACAAGCGAACATGTGTGGTCCAAAGGATTCCGGTTGAGCCCACATGTGCATTGGAAAATGAAAGTGGTGCACGTGATTTGCACGAACCTCATCATGGATAATAATAAAATGAAAAGTAAATGGGTTGCTTACGAGGGCGATGAATAGCCAATTACCTTCTCTCTGATCTCTCGGAAACTGAAGTCTCCACCAAAATCCTCGCCGTTTCTGGCCCTACTCTGCTTTGTGGCATATGGAGGAGCCCATTGTATGTCTTATTTTATTAATTCAACGTTTTTAATTCAAAGAAAGTGCGATATGAACAAGGGTACTATGCCCCACGAGTGTATGTTCATTTTTATTAATTCAAGCAATGGAGACTAAGCCTCGGAGGAACTTCCTCCTTAAAGGAGAAAAAAAAGTCAAAAAGGAGGTATATGTTCATGTTTTAATATTAAGGGTTGGCCTTCTTAATGAGTAGGATTTTGACAAAATAGAGATGGAAACGGTGGTTTTGTGTGCATGGAGCTCCTTCTTCTTCTTTTCTCCATTTCTTGTGAGCAACATAGATAAAACACGGTGTTGTCATACCCCTTGAAGCAAGGCCTCATTGGTATGGGGAAAATTATCACATCTAAAATCCTTACATCAAAGTGGCTGAAAAATCAAGCGACTGCGGGGTGATGGCTTGCGCCCTGGGTTCAAGTCCAACAGAGGCTTTTTTGTAATCAACGAGTTTGTTTAATCAGACTTTTTGTAATCAACGAGATTGTTTAATCAGGCTCTTCCTGCACAATCTCGTTGCTTTCCTAGGAATGGTGGAGGAATCCAAGGTGGGATCCAACATTTATAAATTTTTCATCTTTGTAGAAAAGGGGGTAAACATTGAAATAATGAATATATGAGAGCATAATAGAGAGGTCCATCAAAGGCATGTGGTAAATAAAATGGAAAAGCACCTATAAGCACGACAATAAACAGTGCTTAGTCTTGTCACAAAGCTACAAAACTTTAATTACCTTTAAAAAGTTCAAAAAGTGGATTACAAGTAAGGGGAATAAGCCTTCATAGCAGATCCCCAATCGTATCACCTTCTAGTATTAGTTATAGAAAATCAAATAGAATCTTTCAATTTCATAAAGCGGAGATGGTAAAGAGGACGTACAACCGTGAATTCAAATTTATTGTTATTTTTTTTTTATAAAAGGAAGTTTGTGCATGGCCTACTCTTTCGGACTTTAATTAAAGACTAGAAAGAAGTTACAAGTGAATGGGACTAGTGCCCTTGGGACTCCCCGCATCCCCCAAAGCAGGGGTGGAAATTGTTGGCCTATAGCATGTTACAAAGGAAGCTAACAATCATCCCATCCCCCTCATGCAGGATGCACTTGGATTTGAGCTTGATGTTTTCGATGAAAAATACTTTATGATGCCTAAAGGGTGGATACCTCTTACATTTGGAGATTCTTTTCCCAAAGCGGAGATGGTAAAATTAAATAGATTCTTACATTTGAAAATTAATTAGAATCTTTACAATTTCACAAAGTGGAGATGGTAAAAAGCACGTAGAATCGTGAATTTAAATTTATTGTTATTTTTTTAATAAAAGGATGTTCGGCCATGGCCTACCCTCCCGGGCTTTAATTAAAGAATAGAAAGAAGGTACAAGTGAATGGGACTAGTGCCCTTGGGACCCATCGAATCTCCCAAAGCAGGGGCGGAACTTGTTGGCCTATAGCATGTTACAAAGTTAACAATCCTCCCGTCCCCCTCATTCGGGATGCACTTGGATTTGAGCTTGTTGTTTCTCGATGAGAAATACTTTATGATGCCTAAAGGGTGGATACCTCTTACAATTGGAGATTCTTTTGCCAATGAGGAATAGAGACTTCTGGATCGACCAGTCTTTAGAAGGATGTCTGAAATTCATGGCACATCCCTCCCTCCAAATCTTCCTAAGGGTTTCCCCTCTTATAGCATTCCAAAGTGCCGCTGAGAAGACGATCGCTTCACCTGGAAGTGCTTGCTTCCAGGTGATCTGTGCTTGTAGTTACAAGATATTCTTGAGGGTTTCTCAGAAAAATAGCGACTTGGGGCAAGCAAAGAAGATGTGACCAAGGTCCTTGATGCTACTCTGGCATAGCTTACACCACGGTGAAGCCCCACATATTTTGTTGACCTTTAGGTTGGTCTAGATACCACAATGAAAAACTTGCCACATGAGAATCGATTTTTTGATCTCGATGAATAAATGCCATAAGGACATGAACTTCAAATCCAATTCAAATTTATTTTACCATACTCATCCATCCTTGAATAAAAGTAAAAACAATGCCTCCGGGTCTATCGTGATAGCGCAAGGATTAGCGACTAGTTATGATCATGCCGAGGTGTGGGTGCCATCATGATAGTAAAGGGCCTATCGACTCGCATCGTGATGGGGCAAGGGTACCATAGTGATGGGCACACTAATGGCATCGCGACGAGGAAACGGTACCATTGTGATAGGCAGAGTGGCGCCATCGTGACGGTGCAAGGATCGACACATGGCGGACTAACTTTAAAGCTTTATCTTTTTTCTTGGAGCACGAGTTCACTCTTGTGATTGACGTGGTTTCATAGTAGGGACGCGGTTCCAATCTTGTGATTGACTTGGCCTTGGGGGTCCGCGCATTTCTTGTCAGGCACGACTTTTAGATCGCCATGGACTTACTTTTAGCTCGTCATGGACTTGGGCCATTCGAGAGGAGATTCTTGAAAGTGACCTTTAATTTAAGAGCTTCTTTGGTTCATGAAAGGATGCTTCTATTTTTCTCTGATTGATAGGTCGCGTTCATTAATAGGTTTTTAAATTTATAAGAAAATAATATATAAAAAGAAGAAATAAAGAAGAAAAAGGAGAGAAATTTATATTAAAGAGGGTATCCAAAAGGTTTTTTAAGTTTGGACTGCTTTGAAAGTGATCTCTCAAAAGAGGCGAGAGATGTTTGGTTGAAAGTGTTGTTTGAGCTTCAGCCTACTCATGGCTCCCATGGCCAGTGTGCTCTGTTCTTTAGTGGTCAGCAATTTGGGACATCCACCAATGTTGGGTTCTTGCGAGGTTGCAGGGAATCCTCCCGGTTGTGCTCCCCAGTGGTTTCCTTAAGTAGAGATTTTATCTTGGCAAAGCAAGAAGAACTTTTGAAAACATGTCTAATTGACCAACTGTTCAGCCCAAGAGCCCCCTTAGAGTCTGTGTGTCTATGCTTCCATAAGGATTCGTTCCCACATGGCTTATAGTGAGCAAATGCCAGTTTTTGTGACGAACCACATACTTTTGGTCTTCAACAACAAGGAGATGGCCTTTCAGGCCCTGCAAGTGGAAACCTTGCAAGTTTGGAGGTTTACCCTATGGCTCTTTAAGTGGTTCCTAGATTTTGTCCCTAACAAGTCGAAACCCCTATGGTAGCCACTCTGGGTTCAACTTCCAAACCTTCCCTTTTTCTTATACGACTTTCTATGGGATATTGTTGAGCCTATTTGTCAATCGTTGGCCTCGAGGGAGGATGTTGGGAGTTTCATCTATGAATGAGGGAAATATTGCTTCAACGTGCGATGGCATCTGCAGATGTGCATCAAGATGGATCCTAACAAAGCTCTCCCCTCAAAGTTTTCCATCAATTTAGGGGAAGGGGAAGTTTGGGAGTAGGAAGTCACATACAAGAATCCACCAAACACGTTCTTTCATTGTGGTCTTCAAGGACGTAGGATTAAAGAGTGTGCTAAAAAATAGAACACCTCTGAAAACAAACAAAACCAAGAAGCTGCCAAAGAAGATCACAGGATCATCCGGCTATCCCTGAGGAAGAGAAAGACACTAGAAACTCAGAGACATACCTAGAAGGGTTCACAAAAGTTAGACATAGAAGGAAAAGAAGCCTATGTGGCTATTCCAAGAGGAACACCATGGTGGTGGCTCCTCTAAATAACTTGTACTGCAACCTTGAAAAGGAGATCAATGAGTTGAACTTTCCTGGAGAGAATTCTTACAAAGTAGACACATAATGTAAAACCTTGGAGGCTACCACCAACAACAAACAAGATAACCAAGAAGAGAACCAAGAGGGCTATACCACTAGTAAAGAGGAGGGCTTCACAACTAGGAATGAAAACAACCTCGATAGTTAGAGTGCCATCATTGGATCAATGCTCCCGAAAAAAGTGCTAAATTCATTCTTAGAGAAGGTGACTCATAAGGGGAAACAACCATTGGAATTGCCATGGAAGAGCCCCCTTAAGGGTAATATTTGTGCACAAGATCGCTCGTGTTTGGGGAAAAAAAGGAACCGAAGAAGAAGAAAGACAAAGCCCCTCTATAGTTCCCGTCGATAATGATTATCATATCATTTAATGCTAGGGGGGTTGATTGTCCCCTCAAGAGTGGATATTATTGGATAGTAGTTTCATGATAATTGCCTTAACTTGGATTTCATATGTATTCAAGCGATTAAAATCAATGGAGAGGACCTTCAAAAATGACTCACCTGCATCTCTTCAACCCATGTCTAGGTTACCACCTCTCACCATAGGGGGGCATGTGGCACTGCTATTGGAATAAATACCTTTTGGTTTTTTAGACTCATCAACTACTGCGAGGATCAGAAACATCATTGTTTAGCTGCTTCCTTTGAAGGCCCCTTCCAATTCACTATGGTATGCATGTATGCCCCAAACAGCGAGTCAGAGTGGATTGACACTTGGGGCTCTTTGGACTTGCTTTCCCACAATGTGATGCTTTGTGGGGACTTGAACATGGTGGAAGACCCTTTCGATAAGTGGGACAAGGGGCATACCATTGATGGCCACGAGAAAGATATCTGGGACAAAATCAAGCTCGACCTAGACCTAGTTGAGATTAAAGATACAAATGGCTTCTCTTGGTCTCCAATCTAGGGATGACTTGAGGAAAGCAAGAGTGGATAGAAGCTATATTGCATAGAACATTATCCGACAGTGGGGCCAATACGACATCTCGCAACACATTGACCTCGCCATATCGGACCACTACCCTATTATTCTCTTTCAAGCCGATTGCAAAATTTAAAAAGCACCTTGGTTTCATGCTTTCCCAACATCTTTCTCCCTTCCCTCTATCCATCAAGAAATTGCCTTGGTTTGGAACTCGGCTTTTGCCAATGGCATCTCACAAGCCAAATGTTGGAGGGTTGCGACTGAGAAGACTCGTCAAATTTTGGTCAAGACCAACAAGATGCTTCACAATGTTCAATGGAGATAGAGAGAGAAACTCTATCGGAGGCTATGGCGCCTTGAGGAGGAAGTGAACAAAGGGAACTAACAATACTAGATGGGACTATGGAAAATCAGAGGCATGTTGAGATATGAGGAAGAAATTCAAAGGAATAACCTACAAATATACTTTAAAGATCGGTAGGTGGGCAAGGATGACAAACCAACTAAAGAGATGTGTGGCATCCTCAATGGAAGCAAACTAGAGACTCTATTCAATTCTTGATGGATAGTAATGGGGTCAAATGCAAAACAGAAGAAGAAAACAATGCTATTATTGTCGACCATTTTACTCAACTGCTGGGTGTTGGACGCCTCTTTCTCCCCACATGAGGGACAGCATGGCGAACATCTCGAGAGTCTCTCCCTCGAGTATATCGCATAACTCGAAGTCTCTGCTTGATGCACCCATTTGCGATACTGACATTCTAGAAGTTATCGATACTCTCCTCGAGGAAAAAAGATCGATTCATGATGGTCTCACAAATGAATTTTTTAATTCTTTTAGAAAGGTGGTGGCCAGTCCGTTCTACTTAGTTTGGTAAGAGGCTTTAGCTTTTGGTGCTCTTCCTGAATGCCTAAACAATGGTGTTATCAAGCTTATCCATAAAGAAAATAACAAGAATAGGATTGAAAACAGGCACCCAATCATGATGCTTCAAACAGGATACAAGATTCTTGTGAAAATAATTGCCAACAGAATTTGTTATCACTTGAAGAGGTGGCTTAGCAAGGACCAAAAAGGATTCCTCCAGGGTAGATCGATACTAGAAGCTTTTATGGACATTAGGGAAGGACTTGATTTTGGTCAAGAGTCCGAGAAAGACGTATTTCTAAAAATCGATCGACCTTAACAAAGCCTATGACAAGCTAGAATGGGACTTTGTTCTCCAATCTTCTAAAGACCTCGGTTGTAGTCAAAATTCACTAAGATGATCGCTACTTTGCTAGCGAATGCTTTGATGCTATCAAATTAAAACAATCTATTAGGCAAGGATGCCCATTGACCCCTTTGCTCTTTCCTATTTCCATAGAAGGGCTCAGCCTTCTTGAGCAACACCACATGGAAATGTGTCATATTAAAGGTCTCTCTTTACCTCTCAACCATGGTCAGATGATCGTGAGACGTTTTGCAGATGATATGAATGCATTTGTTCATAATGATTGGACCAGTATTGAAATATTTTGGGCTTGACTTGACACATTCTGTGAGGCATTTGGGTCCAAAATCAACCACTCCAAAACCTCTTTGTGGGCCATCATTGGTTGCCTACCAAAATTGTTGGTTCATCAAGGCTTCCAAATTATTGCCAGGGGTCAGGTCTTCCGCCAACTCAGTATCCCGATGGGCTTTGGGGTCTCATTGCACTAGCGATGGAGCTTGGTCCTTTCTAAACTAAACATCAAGTTAGCATATTGGAAGGGCATGCAAATCAACCTTGTGGGCCATGCCATGGTAACTAATACCTTCCTCATCTCCTCCACCATTTAGTTTCTCTCTTGCTAAAAACTGAAAGATCAAGAGCTTAGCAAACTAAAAAATATCTGTAGAAACTTTCTTTGGATGCGGCACCACCAAAAAAGAGGGGTTCCCAAAATTAAATGGTCTACCTACATCAACCGAAAGGATTGTGGGGTTCTGGGCATTATGGATATTGAAGGCATGGCTGATAAGTTGGCGGAAAAATGGATCATCAAGCCTTGGTGCAACTTTGAGACCTCTTGTGCCAACGTCATTTGCAGGAACAAGAACATGATTATGTTGGTGGGCCTCCCTCGTTGGAAGGACTAGGACCTCCTTACACTTTTATTCTCCTGAACTTTAGT
The DNA here is from genome assembly GCA_020310875.1 of Ceratopteris richardii. Classification (NCBI taxonomy): domain Eukaryota; kingdom Viridiplantae; phylum Streptophyta; class Polypodiopsida; order Polypodiales; family Pteridaceae; genus Ceratopteris; species Ceratopteris richardii. The sequence continues at coordinate 25,545,596 of CM035432.1, read as the reverse complement.
TTCCCCTAAAGGATTGAATGTTGTGCGCTCTTCGTCAAAGAGTTGGAAAAAGTTCAAACAATTTGTCAGAGTGAGAAAAAGATTGGAAATGGGCAGCTGATATGAGACAAAATGACTCAATATGGTTTTCCATCTCAAGCATCAAGGGTTTGGCTTCTTCGAACCCTCAAAATTCTAAGAGGTTCTAGAACAATGGTTTCTGATAATGGAAACAACTCTGGATAACAAGAAAGTGGCCAATGGATGAGATTTGAGGACATAGACCTTGAAATAAGAGTAAAATACAAAGAATGACTCTCCTTCAGAGAAGATGCATCACTTGGGAACGGTATAAAACCCATCTCCTCTTTGGGCACGATCCATCGTACCATGAGGATCTCATGTGGCACAATGGCAATGCCTGTCCAAAATTCCTAGAATCAAGGTGAACATAGACTATCATATCACCCTAAGCAAGAAGAGGTGCTCGACTTGGACAAGGCTACATTGGGATTTCAAGTTGTGTCCATATGGCATCCCCTCATCGAGATTGAAAATTTTGTTCTCATGTGGAAAGTTCTCCACCATGGTATCTAGAGCAACCTAAAAACTAACAAAATTCATGGGGCTCCACTGTGGTGCAAGCAATGCCACCACAACATGGATGATTTGGGTCACATCTTCTTCGCGTGCCCCAAGTTGCTCCTGCTCTAGGAGAACCTCACGAATATTTTGAGAACAACAAGCTTTTTAGGCATCATTAGGTGTTTCTCATCGAGAACAACAAGCTTCAACCCAAGTGAGCCCCACATGAGGGGGAGGGGAGGGTTGTTCAGCTCCTTTGTAACGCTCTCTAGACGCGCAAGTTCTACCCCGGCTTTGTAGGATTCGGGGAGGGTCCCAAGGGCAATAGTCCCATTTACTTGTATCTTGTTCTTTCTTTCTTTAATTAAAGTCCTGAAGAGTAGGCCAAGGCCAAACTTCCTTTTTATTAAAAAAAAGGGTAAAAACAACATATGCCTCTCCATCCTCTCTACCAAAGTAAGGGCTCCCTCTTCTTAGACATTCTGATCCCTTGATAATGCTAAGAATTTATTTATTGTCTTACGATGTCCGTTTTGTTTCTGGATCCTCTATAGAAATCCGAAGTATCTTTAGGAATAGTTGAGCTAGACACAGATTGTGTTGTTCATTACTGGTTTCTACAGATATGTGCAATCCATGCTAGTAGTACTTCCAAATACTATGCTGCTCTCTCCTTGAAGATAATGCTTTATCTTTCTAGAGTGAGTTCTCAAACTTTTATACCATTGCGATCTAATTGTTCTTTAAATGAGACGAGGCTTCCAAATGAATATCTTATTATGTTCTTTGAAGCATCCTAACTCAAAAGTTATTTTGAATGCCTATATATACCTTCCCGGAAAAACATTGTACATGTATAATATGTCAATAGCTGTTACTTTTCATTGACGTGAGGGGGCGCTGGAGAAGTTTTTTTCTTTGGAAAATCACGCTTCAAGCTAGAAGAAAAGGAAAAAGTCACAAGCTGACGAAGAATTACAAAGAAGGTTGATAACTTTGGACTCCTAGTATTTCACCTTGTTATTTTCTTAGATTATTTCTCTACCATGTCTAGAAGGAGGGGAGATTTTACAATTTTGAGTCCTTCTACAAAAGCATTAGATTATTTCTCTACCATGTCTAGAAGGAGGGGAGATTTTACAATTTTGAGTCCTTCTACAAAAGCATACAAGTGATATGTCAATAGACCATTCCCTATAAGGCTTGTGAAAGCTAATTGCAAAACCTTTAATTCCAAATCTTTCAGGAAGCTTCACTTCTAATGGAATTACAAGAATCATATTGCTTTATTAGGAAAATCTCGCTTCTAGTTAATGTGAAGATGAGGCCCTATAATAAAATAGAAACATTTTCATGTCGGACAGTTCTTGGGCAAAAAAAAAAAAAGAGGTGGCCGACATCTTTTCTTGCACTCGTGCATCTCTTCCACCGTGGGGGTGCTTCACAATCTAATTGGATTTGAGATTGGTCCAAATTCCTCTATAGAGAACTTTCCATAAAACAATGTTTATTTTGTTTATTTTGCCACAGATCCATGAACCTACACTCCCACCTTGTCGGAGACTAATTAAAGCAACACTTCATGAAAATGATCGATGGAGCCAATGAAATCTCCGAAGTAGGGAAAATCCTAGCCGATCAAGAAGTATATTCTCATATCATCGCATGCATTTGTTGTGATTCTTAGAAGCACTAGTCCTCGAAGTGAACTCTGTAGATCTGATCCATCTAGTTCCGTCAACTATCTTAGTTTCAAGGGTGCTTTCACATGCGAATACATTTAGTTCTAGCAAACTAATGGTGCACAAGGGCTTTATTTGTTTGAAACCTTCCATAACTACAAAAGAGCGGAGCCTTTGGGATTTATTTGAGAACCGAGAGAAAAAAGGCATGACTAAAATTGAGCCCAATCCAACTCGGGATACCGCCAAGAGGAGGGGCCTCATAGCTTTTGAGAATATATTTGTCTCAGAAGGTTTCTTAGTTTCTCTAGGCTTTAACCATCCACTTGATTGACAGCTTCTTGGTCACAGATTTCACATTCAAAATGCCTAAGGCACTAGTGTCCTTTGATCTAGAGGGAATCTCCACTTGATATTTGGCACACATATTTTGATGGGTTCTCCCATCTATAGAATTTTTGCGCAATAATCTAGTAACTCCTTGTCACTAGGTCTCTAGATAGCCAAGAAATATATGACACTGGAGATAAGGAGCATGTTGACGAGCATAGCCTTCCCAAGAATATTAAGTTGCATACCCTTCCAATCGCAAATTTTGTTTCTAATCTGGTCTGCATTCATTCGCATGTTTTTGCCAATGAGAGTTCAAATACCAATCAAACATCAAAGAATCCAAAATATCTCATTCCAAAGGATCTCTTTACATCCTTGATGAAGAAGCTTTGATAGTGGCCAAAAAGGGATTTGCAAGCGAAAAGGGATCTAGAGGCTTCATAGAATGTGTAAAAGCATTCAAATACGTTGGATACATACTTAGAAATATTTGGAAAAAAACATATTAGTGTCATTGGCAAAGAGTCTAACAATCATTGGGTCTTGGATATGAGGAACAGCAAGGAAGAAAGTATAAATTTAGTTTCAAAGTGGATATCCTTAGACAACTACAAGATAAAGTCTCATTCCACTCTATCATATGATTTGTCAAGATTTATCTTGAGTTAGAGAGAAATTTGGGAAACTTCGTTTGCATACTCAATTTCTTTCCTATATATCAATGATGGCTTTGATAATGAAACTATGTTTGATGAGACCTTTTTGGTCTTCACTATTCCATGATCGGGGATGGTCAATTATCCTATTGGCAAGGACCATGGCAAAGATCTTGTATCCCATCTAAAGTACGCTGTTCAGGTGCCAATTTTCATTTCTATTTTTATTTTCCTTTCATGTGAATGAGCTTAGTACTTTCATATTGAAACTTCGTAGTAATGTGCCATTGATGACAGCCTCCCGCCACACCAAACAAAGAGGAACCAAAAACACTTTCTTAAAATTTTAAAAGAGTCCTTTGCTGAGGTCGTCCAACTCATGTCTTTCCTTTTCGTAAGTATTAGAGCTACGTTGATGTCGAAGGAGGGCTTCATATAGTAGAAAGAGCAAAGACCACATCCAATAGGGTGGAGGCCAACGTAATGCTGAATATGTTTTTAATAATAATATGATAATATGAGATTGGAACCAAAAGCACTCTCATATTTTTGAAGGAAAATTAGTGATGTTTCAGAAAAAAAAAAAGAAAACTCTGTCTGTAGTTTAAAAGGGTTGTGTTTCAAAAGGACTATATTTTGAGTCTCGTGCATAGCTAATTTTGAACGGCCTACATCCTCTTCCTCCCTATGTATCTTTCCCCGTCAGCATGTCCTGTACTTCTTAATGATATGCAAGGACCCTGACATCTCCTCTAGGCCTCACAAAGCTACAATATCTATGCTCTCTATCACCATTCCGAGCCCCCTTAACGATGATCAATGGTCTAAAGTTCCAAGGGCAAAAGGTTCCTGGATGCACATGCACACATGAGCATAGAAGTGCGTGTGGGGTGCCTTGAAATAGTCATTTATGGATAAGATTATTTGTTGGAGTTTATTGATCTCCAAAGTACAGCTAGAAGTAGGTGAAACCCAACAGGACCTAGTTGACTTTTTCACAAACTTGTATGCACAGACCAATTTTCTTGCAGAGCAAATTGCTCTTTACTCACTTAGAATTTTCCAACACTATACACAATGAGCTATGACCTCTGCAATATGCAGCTTTAATGGAGACCTTGAAACAGAGATGAACCTGAGGACACACATCACTTGCAGAGACTACTGCTCTTAACTCACAACCCCAATGACTTTGAAACTTCCCCGAATACAAGAAGACTTAAAAGAGATTTCTAACACCCCAAAGAAAACATGATTTGGATACATACACAAGGAGATATGACCTCTACAAGTTTGAGGTTTAATGGAGACCTTCAGTAGGGATAAAAAACAGAGAACAGACACTACTTGCAGAGAGTATTGCTCTCAGCTCACAATTCCAATGATTATGAACATTTACAAGAAGATAGTAGACAACAAGAGCTTTCCAATGAGCTATGAAACATGTAGTTTCGATATATAATGAGGGAGATACAAGCTCTGCAATCTCTGCATACAAAACTACAGCAGTGTAGAGATACACATATGACTCTCTTGGACATCCCACAAGATCATGACTTTTCTTCTCTTTTTATAGCATGGGAAACTAATCTAAAACCTTCCTAATACATCTAAATTCGTGGTTGACACTTGGATGGAGGTATTACATGACTCAAGTGCTCAAATAAGCAAAGTATTGATGGACTTTGAGAACTAGCCACATCGACCGTCCACTAGGACACCACTGAAGCTCCTTTGTGACTCACTAATTTGACTGACCATGTTCTAGAACTCACGTGGTATTTTTGCTACATTTTATGACTAATATGAGCCTTCTTGAAGTATTTGAAGACTTCCCAAAGGTATTTACATAATTTGAAACCTGTACCCTACATAAAACAAATGTTCGCAACATTCTCCCCCTCAAGTTCCAAAGGGTATTTCCTTCATGCCAATAATATAGTTGAATCTTTGAAGCTTTGGTCCATCCAAGGATTTGGTGAAGATATCTGCAACTTGATCCTTTGTTCCAACAAAAGAAACCTGCACTTCATTGTTCATTGCCTTCTCTTGAACATAATGATAGTGAACCTCTATATGCTTTGTTCTAGCATGAAAAATAGGATTTGAGGTCATATGAATGTTGCTCAAGTTATCCCCATATATCAGTGGTACATCAACCTGCACATTCAAGTCATGAAACAACTTTTTAAACCACATAACCTCAGTAGTAGCCAATGCTAAACCACTATACTCAGCCTCTGCAGAAGATAAAGCAACTATAGGCTGTTTCTTGGAACTCCATGTTAATGTCTTGTTTCCTGCTATTACCACATATCCACTTGTGGATCTTCTGTCATCTTTGCTTCCAGCCCAATCTGCATCACTAAAGACTTTAAGAGTTAGATCACCATCATGGCAAAACAACTATTGAACAAGTCTTTGTGCAACATGCTTTACATGGACAATGAACTTCTCATGGCAGATGATCATGACACAAGATTAGTACTTGATAAGCTAAAATGTGAGCCGCTTTATAATAAATAAATATTTTCCTCATTTAATCTTCTATTTTTTGCTTAAAGTTGAAATGTTCTTATGCCTTCACTATGTTCTTATGTTTTAAATTTGTTCTTATGCCTTCACTATGTTTTCTTGGGAGAAATGTGTTTTTCATATGCGTTTATTTTTGTAGATCTATATCGCTCCTTTTCGGAGGAGTGGGACCCCATTGAATGCATTGTTGGGCTCATTAATGTACTCCAAGTCCATCTAGGAAATATGCAATATAAATAGAGAGCTAGATTTGGCCTTGTGAAGTAGGGTATTTTCTTCTGTGATCACTTCTATCAACATGTCTATGAGGCTATGTTCAAGAATATTCAAGTCAATTATTTGGACCAAGGGGGAAATCAAAATCAAGAGGGAGAGGAAGTCGACTTCAAGGAAGGGACTAGGCAAAGGAAATCTACAATTTTGGTAAATCGCTTAACTTTGCAAGGGATTGTTACCCAAATGAAAGCCAAGGAGGCTACAAGAAAAATGAAGATAACTTTGAAAATACTTCAAATACATGAGAAAATGATGAGTTTTTAGCCATGATTCAAAGACATGGTTGGATAGAAGGCATATACACGATATGCTACATCAATAGTGGATGTTCAAACCACGTGATCTTCAATACGGAGATTCTTTGTAATTTTCATCACCCAAGCACACAAAGGCATCAAGGTAGGACCACCCTTAGCACATATAGTCTATTTAACATTTGACAAGAAGCAAATAGATCAAGTTGATTTTTGGCACACGAGGATGGGCCACACAAACCTTGAAAAGACAAAGGATATGCAAAGGAGAGGTGTGGTAACATTTCGTCAAAATTTCCATTCTCAATCTATGAAACATGTATGTGAAGTATTCCGATTTTACAAGCAAGAATGACTTCTACTTATGAAGCAACACGAAGGAGTAGATATATAAGGCATATGCACAATGTGCCACGTTGATAGTGGATGTTCAAACAACATGGGCTGCAATAGGGAAATGGTTTACAACTTGGTTGACCCAACAACACAAGGACATGAAGAAATTAGGGTTTTAGTAAATTGAATCATCATTGTATGCTTTTTGGAGAATCCAAGGCAAGGCAACGCGCAAGTAGCCAAAGGTTAGAAGGAAGGAAGGAAATTCACCATTGTAGTAGCACCACCTTCAACACATGCTCTATTTGATATTTGGTAGCAAGCCAATAAATTCACCTGATTTGTGGCAAAAAAAGATCTCCCACAATAAAAGCCACGAGTCTATTCATTTTCCGAAATGTTTCCAATCAACGTTTTAATAGATTCCTCAGTTTCCTAGATTATAGAAGAAGACTTCATCACATCTAGCTCAATCCCTTGTGAGTTAGACTTTAAATTTCACACTAACCGTTCATGGGAACTCAAGGCAGATCATGTGTAAGTATATATATACACTCTACACACTTGTACAAAGAGTGTGATGATAATTTGAATCGATTTGATTCATTAATTGTTCACTTTGTGTTTTCTCTACAATTTCTTCTCCAAAGTGTGTTGATTTGTACAGGTTGGTTCTCACGCCTAAGAGGTCCAATATTAATGAATAAGGTTCATTGGAAAGGTATTAGTGTTTATGTTTTCTATGTAAAGTTTTCCAGAATTTAGTTTTAGATTTTGTGAGAAACAGATGTTTTAAGTTCTCAAGGTCATTCTCCGCACATTCTTGGGTACGGATCTTTCAAAGATAGGGGTATGAAATGTTTCTAATTTAACCCATCATTCCTTTATCACCGTCCTCAAAAAACCTAGGAAGAGAGGTAGGAATGAAGAAATAGGGATGACTAGAGGTTTGAGAGTCAAGAGTGTAAATAGATGTATTACACCAAATATCCACATTTTGTGCTCTAGAACACCCTAGACCATTCCTTTCAGTTTTTTTAAAGAAACCACTCCATGATTTTTTCCAGCTCGATCATGAGGAGGTGGAAGTTCAATGTTAGGATGGTATTTGTTTGTTCGATGGGAGTTCTGCATTTGCGATCCAAGCATAAGGTGTCTATGAATAAAAAATAAAAGGTATCGTCTATGCTCTCACAATGAAGAGAAATGGGAGATGCAATCCTAGTGGGACAAGTGAAGTGACTAGTAATCAATGCAAGGCTGTCCTCTTTACAAAGTGGATTCAACTCCATTGTTTTAAATCATGCATATATTGACTTCTTGTTTTTTTGTGTTCCTTTTTGTAGAATTTTTCACATCTCTTTAGTTAGCTTGTCGAGTTTCCCCATCCATCATTCCTTAAACAGAATATCAACATTATTTCTCTTGATTTCATCTTTGTATCTAGGCATAGTTGTGACCTTTACTAGGCCTTTCTATAGGCCAGGTTTTCTTTTATTCACTTTATTCTCAATCTTGAAAAATCTATTGTAAAGGGTCTCCTTTCTAACTCTCCACATATGTAAGGTTTCCTTCTTTGCATACCACAACATAGCATGGGTCTGATTGATACCCAAAGTCTAATATCTGGATGAAGAGGAGTCAATAGTGAAGACATTATTTACAGAATAGAGATATTTTTATGGAGAAAGGAAACCATCTTCAACCTTAGTGTCCATGTCAATACATATATCTCATGATTTGTTTCAAAATTAGGAGAAAATAATGCTTGCATGGAATCATGAGCATGCCAAAACCCTGAGATCAACTGTCCACTTGCTTGATTCTAATAAGGAGAGGTCCTATTCTAAATTGTTGACATTATCAATGATATCATAAATTTCTAGGAACCATTGTGAACATTCCTTGAATACCTATATAATTCATAAATCCCTAGTCTTGCCAATGCCAGTCATGGGAGCTTAACAAATGGTGATCACCGCATAAGTACTTTCGATGTTCTAGTTCTAGTTCTAGTTCTTGTCTTATTCCCTGTTCTACTCCTAATTAGTCTAATTCTTGGACATATAGCCTTTTCCTCTTGTAACCTTTTAGTATGTGATCTTTTCAAGTTATTTCTTGTATCTAGTCCATGTCTCTCAAGGGATTTCTTGTATTTCATATATCTTGTTTCATACCTATGGTCCCACATTGTGGGATCTCTTGTATCGTCTCTAGTCTAGTTATCCATACCTATCAATCTTAGGTTGCATGACTTTGTGTAATAGTTGAAAATATCTTGTATTATTTCCTTTCTATGGGTGATCTTGAAATTAAATGTTTAGATATGAAATCATTTCTACTCTATTCAAAGAGAAGAATCAAGTGCTCCCTTGACATTTTGTCAAGAATTCTTTCTACTTAGGAGAAAGCACCATGGATTCCATATGCAAGGTTTCAAGATATGCCTTAGATATCAAGATATTATTTCAAGGATTTACATATCAAAAAGACCACATTGTTAATTAGTTTCAAAGTGGCCTCAATCCTTAAGTATCTCTTGCAATCCATGCCTTAAGCAGATACCTAAGAGGATGTTATCAATCAATATGTTCAATGAGAGAATCATCTGTTCAAAGGAAGCCAGTTCAAAGAGCTACCAACATTGATTAATCAAGACACTTTTTATCAAGAATATGAATGAAAAATGTTTGAAGATCGGAAAATCATTAGAAACGATATGGAGCATACACATTGTGAAGATAGCTAGAAGGCAAAGCATAAGAACGTGTTCATGTTGGAGGTATACTTACTCAAGTCTCTTTGTCAAAGATCTTGGATACACCACAAAGTAACACTAGAAGCTAAAAGGATCTATCTTGTGACAAGGTTTGAGAATTTCATAAGAAAAACCCAATGGAGCTGAGACTAGAGAACATGACTACTCCTCCTAGAAATATTTGTTTGGGGGGAAGGTGATGTCATGGATAGGGGAAACTAATCTCAACCATATACTACATGTGAATTTTTATATATCTTGATTCCTTTAGAGTTTGGAAATAACACTGCATCCATCTCTTTTGTAGCATGCCAAAACCATAAGATCGATTGTCTACGTGCTTTATTATGATAACAAGAGGTCCTATTTTTTATTACTTACATCATGGATGACATAATCAATTTGTAACTCCCATTGAGCATCACCCTTTACCACCTACATAAGGAGGTTTTGGCCACATACATCCTCGGTCTTGCCAATGTGGTTCTTGCGAGCTCAAGGATTCATGATGACAAAGCAAGTGCTTTCAAAGTTCTAGTTCTAGTTCTTATTCTATTCCTTGTTCTACTCTTGACTAGTCTAGTTCTTGGACACCTATTTTTTTCTTCTTGTAATCTCGTAGTACGAGTTCTTGTCAAGTTATTTCTTGTATCTAGTCCATCTCTCTGAAGGGAGTTCTTGTAATTTACATATCATGTTTTATACCTATAGGCCTAGGTTGTGGGGTGTCTTGTATTTGGTGTAGTCTAGTTATCCACACCTATCGGTCTCAATTATGGATTTTTTTTGTATTAGTTACATATTCTTGTATTATTTTCCCTATATGGATGATCTTATAATGAGAAGTATAATTTCAAAATCTAGTCTAGGATAGTCAATGGGAACAATCTAGTGCTCCTCTAATAGATATCATGTTAAGCCTAAGGGATGAAATAGATCAAAGGATCAACACGGAACTAGGTAGATTTCCTATTCTTCATGAACGCTTAAATGTTAGCAAAATTGGCGAATGATGAGACTACAATAGAGATCTCTTGTTGAACTTAAGGGATGGAAAAGATGGAAGGATGTGCATGGAGTCATGGAGGTTTCAAATTCTTTATGAAAGGCTTACATGTTAAGCTCTAGGAAAAATATCCTTGCTTAAGTCTAGATTTACCCAAATCTACAACCAATTAAAGGTTCAACCAAGAAAAAGTCTAAAGTTCCTTGACCCCCACTAGATCATGATGGAGATTTAACGTGTCCCAACAAAGTTTATCCTCCTCATAGATCACATGGCCGCTCTCAGCCCATCTGATCATGATAATTTCTACTAACTTAGAATCTCATAGTGTCTTGTTAAGGAGCATAGAGCTATATAGTGGATAACACATGCAATCCACAAAAGAATCTCACAATCCATCCATGGTGTGGGTCGGTAATGTAATCCAAGAGAGTGGAAAATCAAATGGAATTGAATCTAATCACTATGCCACACTACCACTAGAATGGTTGCTTGAGATCCAAGAATGAAGGGATGAAATTTCTTGAATTATTTTACAAAGATCATCCTTGTTAATTTAAACCTTGTGAAGACAAATAAAGTCTCTATTAGTGCTCTTTTCCTGAATCCATTGATCAATGATGGCTACTCTTGAGGGGTCCATGGTCCCCAAATTGTCCTTTTTTTAATCTTTTTCTTCTTGCTTTCCTTTGAGAATGTTGAATGAGGGGAATTCCCTTTGAGCGAGCTCTTTGAAGGGAATTCCGACAGGAACTTGCATTTGGGGGTCATCGATTTCTTTGTAGCCAAGATTGGTATAGTGGATCCAATGATCCAACTTTCACTATATTAATTATATTCACTAGCTAATTATCTTCCTTAGTTGTGGCATAATCCTCTAGTGCTTTACCTTCCTTGGAATCTTGTCTTTATCGCAACCGACGTAGATAGTCTAGTAGATTGACTTCATTTTCTAAGTTATTAACTATTATTGATTCCATATTTCTTGTGGTGAGAGAAGGCCCACATGATGAGTGGCTTTGTGGGTTCTCCTTCATATATGGTGCACTTTCTTGAACCTCTCTAAACTAGGTTTGGAATATTGTATTGGCTCGATTGTGTTTGTTTTTGACAAGTGCCATTTTGAATTGGAAACATCAAATGTTTGGGTTTGTCTAAACAATAGCTATGGCTACTTCTCTCCTTCACAAACTACGTTTTAAACTTTAAAAGTTCATTTAGTATAAGTTCCATTTAGTTTTTATGTTATTTCTATCACATCAAGGAAAAGAATCAGTAAAAGCATTCATTCATAGGTGCTGAAGGATCTTAAGGAAACTTTTATCATCATACTTACATGCATGAGAACTTACACAAACAAGTGTAAAGTCTCTTTCTAAGCTATGAGTGAGTACTTGAGTTGCATGATAGTTAGCATACTCTTGCAACTAATCTAGTTTTCCTTCTTTCCTAATATCTATCTTAAGTGTTTAGAAGTGAGCTACCATTACAAAAATCCTCATTCAGCTACTTCACATGTAGTCATGCATTGTCATATCCAAACACATGTGTTTGCATGCAAATGCATGTGCGAGTATGTATGGGTTGGCATGTTTTTGTTTCCATGCACCAAAATTATTCCAAGCATTTTTGTGCTTGCTAGGCATGCATCGAAGCATCCATGCACAAACACTCTACTTGCTATCACATGTGCACAAACTTGAGTGCATCAAATATCTTTTTCAAGCAAGAAGAAAAGTTTGTGTTGTGCATGAAAACATTCTTTTAAAAAGAGAGAAATGCACAAAGAATCATTGATGTATGTGCATAAATGAAAGTTTCCATGTTATGCATTAAGTGCTTCTAATGCATCTTATGCTTGAAATCATAAGCTAGTTTGATCATCTTGAAGATTTAAACTTAAATCTATGAAAGTCTTTTTCCTATTTCAACTCTTTGTTAAGATGAAGTGCAAGGTAATGAAAAAACTCAACCATGAATTGAAACCAATCATCAATTGTAAAATACGTATCTCTAAAAAAAGTTATGTCCTTCCATTAATGTCCTAGAGAAAAGGCACTTTTCATACTCATGAGTTTTAATCTTCTGGCTTTGTATTCACTTGATCTATCTGATGATAAAAGTTCCATGTGCCCAATCCCTCCCAAGAAAAGAAAATACAACTCTCTCTCTCTCTCTCCCTTTGTAGGCATAAGCTCAATCTCCATAGTGCGAGACATGGATCCTCATGGGGTATAAGATGGAGGGTATTGCAGTATAAGCTGCTCCTCACATCTTTCTGATCACAACATAGAAAGGACTCTACCAAATTCACTACCAAAGTTGATTGGAATCATGGATATAGTAATTGTATCCATGATGAGGTGATCAGTTCTACTCCACTGACTATGAGGGTATTGGAGATGTGCAAGATTCAATTGATGATATTGGATTCCATAAATAATATCAACATCACTCCTCCTAGGGCCATGTATAAGAGGAGTTAAAACTAGGCAGCCCACAACCGTGCTATGTATTGAAGACACTCTTCTTGCTCACATGGGAGAGAACATGAGCAGTCTGATCTATCCTTTTGCTACGAAACTGAAGCTTACATAGCTCCACATGAATGATGTGGTGCTCGCAACATCGCATGCCTATTAATCAAAGACATGTCTAGGATTGAATTCTAGAAACTTCTAAATTGACGCCGCTTGTGTTTTCCTCATGAATACATGTGCAATATGTACAAATGAATTATGAAAAGAATCGGGGTAAAACCAAACACAACACATAAATTCTCTACTTATTAAAACTCATGCATGATGGTAAAGGGTAATGAAGAAGAGAATTCCCTCCTTTATGGGGAGAAAGTGGTAAGACATCAAAGGTTTCCATGACTTCTTAAGTACAACGATGATATTCATAAGGTCACCATGAAAGTTTTCCTAGAGACTAACAATTACAAACACCACCTAGTAGAGAAATGGCTCTCCTCCCAACCATCTACCTCTATACATAGCTGCTCAAATCAAGTAGGACTACAAATATAATTACAGTTCAGAAGTGCATGTTTTACTACCTTCAAATTAGGTATGCCTAGAATCAAGTGAACTCATGTTAACTTCAGTTAGAAGACTCTAGAGTTCCTTGGGCAAAACCATCTCCCCATTGTTGGAGTAAATCACAAGCCTACACATTTGGCTTGGAAGATATCATGAAGATTCTACATACATGAAGAACCATAGGAACATATGCTAGTGGTTAATTGCCACTTTATCTCATTTGTAAAAGTCAAAATGACTTGGAATCTTTTGTAATCACCTACCTAAGTGAGTTGTGGAAAAAGTAGCTTACTTGATTGAGAGAATATCTCCAAGTCTTTAGGAGCTTGATCATAGGGAGCCAAAATTTGAATTTGAATTCAAATGTTTTGCACAATTCTATAAAAATGTACTTGGAAAAGTCGCGGGCAGATCTCTTCATTCCCGAGGCTTACTCTACTAATTTTGAGTGTGTGTAAGGACTATACCATAGCCTTCAACTCTCTAAACCATTAGGCAATGCTAGTCATGCCAATGGAATTGTACACAAGTGTTAATTAGTAGATACATTTACATCATTCATCTCTGTGTTCTCTACTTGTCTACTCAAAAGTCTGTCAACTTGTCAAGGGCATATCGCAGTCAATACTACTCCACTTTCAGTGATTCAAAGCTTGTTGGATTCAGCTCAAATTCACCTATCGGCTGACAAAGTTTGAAGTGATTTCATTTAGCCAATTCAGAGAAATCTCCGTCGAGGTGCTCACTAATCTATCTCTGCTACAGTCCTAAAAAGTCGGGGGTATATCAAATCTTGCTAAATTGATTTCTCTTAGCATAGTTCATTATTTTAGATCATTCCACTTGAAAAAGGTAGCTTACTAAGATAATGGAATTCCTCTAGAAGGAATTTTATCAATTTCTACTGTGCTGTTCACACTGGGCAAAACTTCCAGCAGGTGTCTAGACCAAAATAGAAGGTTTTCTTGAGTGTATGATTTCCAAAGTTATCTGTTTTGATTCAATCATTGCACATATCATTTCCAAAGGACATAAGTCATTTCTTGGTGTCATTGGGAAGCTAAGGAAGTCTACTAATCAATTCTGAAGCAAAAGAGGGCTGGTATAAAGCAAGTTTAGCAGTACCTACTCAATTTCTTGGATCATCCATCCATCTATCCCAACACCCATTTTCCCCATGGTGGTTGAACCCTTGACCTCCTCCTTCACAACCTTGAGACTTAACAAATAGGCTAATTGGATCATTTTTTTAAGAGAGCACATGAACATATGCTTAAGTCTAGTTTTGAGATCTTTGATCATACATATGAATGACCAAATGGTGTGCGATGTTAGATATGTCTTAATCCATCGGACCCTTAGATCATGTAGTTACTTATTAGAGATGGTGAGAGGAACACCTTCTATAATCACTTTCATGTCATCTAAACAAACATGGTTAGGTAAATACATGCACCAATGGAAAAGGGCCCTAATATCTCTCCAAACTATGCCATGTCACAAGCACTAAAATGGATGTAGATAGAATAGGAGAATGTGCCACACAGGCAATTGAAAAATGATAGGATGGGGAGGGAGATGAAGTGGCAATGATGGTGTTGATTGGTGGGGTCAAAGATCCTTTGTGATCATAATGGAGCGAGAAAGCCAGACATGGGAATTTATGGGATCATTAGAAAGCGAAGGAGATGGATTCATCATCTTCATCTGAGGTTAGAGGAAGGGGTGGGTGAGGAACATTGTCACTAACAGAGAGTGAAAAGCAGAGAACCAACATGACATGGATTGGGATGGTGAATTTCCTAGGCAACAAAACAGTGAAAATGAAGGGAAGGCATGATCATGTTGGAAGTCCACTAGAGAGTTTATGGGTGATCAAAATGCATTCTCTTTGAATTCTTTGGAAAAATAAAGAAGCCTAATGGACTTGTTACTTCTATGTTGGTGAAATGGAAGAATACAAATACCTTAAAATGGTCTAGAATTTATGTTGAAGGTCTAAGAAAACTACTAGAAAATGTAGGATAATGCCTTTGGGAAATGGGTAATCGGAGATAACATATTGATTTCTAGTAGATTAAGGAAATAGCTACTACAATGCCTATGTAGAAAACAATTTAATAGTCTCATGGCCATTGGTCTAGATCTAGAAATGGTATTCAAACTTTTTCAAGGTGACTACATGCAATGCAGCCATAATGCTAGGTGGGCAACAATGGCTTGAGCAATTGCAATTGCCTCTAGGTGAATTACAATACCAGCCCACTCTAGTAATACATGGGAATGAAAATGCATTTGGGTCAAGTATCATCGAAGAGAGCAGCTCGATAGGTGCAAGACTTCCAAGAGAAAAACCAAATTAGAGCACACATGAGGGTGAAATCACGAGGAGAGAAAAAATCATGATGAAAGTTAAATGCATTATGCCATCAAAAATACATGGTACCATCACACAATCTTGGAGGTGGTGATGCATAAGAACTACGAGCATTGAGCTCTTATATGAATGTAGGAACAAAAAGGGTGGAGTTTAGAACCATTGATTGTTAGTCATAGCAGTTGACCAATCAACATCTCGAATCAAAATGTTTGTAGACCGAGTTGTGCCAAAATATGATATAGACTACAAGGAATATGGGAGCATAATGATTAACATGACACATTTTCATCGCTACATGATCGTGAATTCTGTCAGACTGGGCATCGAGTGCACACCATTTTTAAAGCGACATTAATCTTGATGTTATTCTCAACGTTATTTCGACACTCTTAGCAACATTCAAGAGAGCATTGCTACCTTAGCATCACTTATGCAATTGAGAAGGCTACATCACATATGCAACACTATTTTGCATTTCATATATGAATGATTGCATATACAATGCTTTTACATAACTTATGTGATGGTAAAGTTTTATAAAAGTAAAAAAAACATTGGATCACTCTTCCATCATCATTTTATGTGCAAGTGATAAAAGAGCTCTCCAACATTTAGATCTACATTGCGCTTATGAGGTCCAGGAATCTCTTTCTAAATCTCTCTCTCTCTCTCCCCCCCCTTTGTTCTACCTCTTTCTCTTTCAATTTATCTCTCTCTCCCTCTATTGTAGGTTATCGTAAGAATTTTTTTTCAAAAAGGAGTTCTGCCTTGGCCTACTCTCCCATACTTTATTTAAACGAAAGGAAAGAACGAGTTACAAGTGAATGGGACTAGTGCCCTTGGGACACCCTAAATCCCACAAAGCATGGGCACAACTTGGGGGTCTACAGAGCATTACAGGTGAGTCTAACAACCCTCTCCTCCCCCTAGAGTGGGACCCACTTGGCTTTAAGCTTGTTGTTCTTGATGAGAAAAACTTTTTGATGCCTAAAAGGTGGGGACCTCTTATAGTTGGAGATTCTTTTTGCCAAGGAGGAATAGAGACTTCTTGATCAAACACTCTTTAGGAGGATGTCCAAAATTGTTCACACACTACTCCCTCCAAATCTTCGAAAGGGTTTCCCCTATTATAGCATTCCACGATGCTGCTAAGAAGTCGATCACTTCACCAAGCAGTGCTTGCCTCTAGTTGATTTGTGTCTGCACTTTCAAAATGTTCCCAAGGTTCAGCCAAAGTAGGCGAGACTAGAGGCAAGCAAAGAAGATGTGGCCTAGGTCCTCAACGCTATGGCAAAAATGTTTGCACCATTGTGGAGCCCCACAAATTTTATTAGCCTTTAGGTTTGTCGAGATACCGCGGTGGAGAATTTTCCACATGAGAACCGATTTTTTGATCTCAATGATGGGATGCCAAATAGACATGAACTTCAAATCCCAACACAACCTTGTCCAAGTTAGGCACCACTTCTTGTTAAGCGTGATATGATAGTTCGTGTTCACCTTGATTCTAGGAATCTTGGATAGGTGATTGCCATTGTGCCACATAAGACCCTTATGGCACAAAGGGTCCTCCCTAATGAGGAGTTAGGTTTCTAAACATTCCCAAGTAGTGCATCTTCTCTCGAGGAGAGTCCATTATTTGTTGTTCACTCTTATTTCAGGGTCTATGTCCTCGAATATGATCAAGTGGCTAGTTTCTTGTTTCCATAGGTGTTTCCACTATTTGAAATCGTTGTTCCAAAGTCTCCTATCATCATGGAGGTTTGAGGAAGCCACACCCTTGATGCTCGAGATCAGAAACCATATTGAGTCATTTTGTCTGATGCTTGTGGTGCATTTCCAATCATCTCTCACCCTAACAAATTGTTTGAACTTGTTGGAACTCTTCCACAAGGAGCGCACAAGATTTGAGCCTTTAGGGGAAACTAGAATTAGGGAGAATAATAGGGTAAGGAGGTCTAGGTCGTTCTAACCAAGGAGGCCTACCAATGTAATCATGTTCTTGTTCCTAAAAATGAGCTTGGCTCAAGAGGCCTCACTGTCACACCAAGCCCTAATGATCCATTTAGTTGCCATCTTGCTAGCCAAACCTTGAGACCCAATTCCACGACTGCACCATCGAGACACTAAAGCCTAGCACAATGCCAAGAAGACGAAAGACCTGCCCCTGGGGATAATTTGGCAACCATGGTCAATGAGCATTTGGGGTGGGGGTCCGATGATGGCCAAGAAAGATGTTTTGGAGCGATTGATTCTGGAACCACACACCACATAGAAGGTGTCAAGACATCCCCAAAAGGCCTCAATGCTAGTCAGATCTTTATGAACAAATGCATTCATGTCATCTGCAAAGAATCTCATAATCATCTGACCATGGTTGAGAGGAAGCGAAATGCCTTTAATATGGCCCTATTCCATGTGATGTTGCACGAGACGGTTGAGACCTTCCGTGGAAATAGCAAAGAGAAGAAGGGCCAATGGGCATCCTTAACTAATAGATCATTTTAATCTATTCTCCTTTCATATTTATTTGCATTGATTCATTCCTCAACAGATTAGTGATCATCTTAGTGAATCTCTGACTATAGCCGAGGTCTTTAAGGGATAGGAGAACAAAGTACCATTCCAGTCTATCGTATGCTTTATCAAAGTCGATTTCAAGGCATACTATGTCTTGTTGAGACTCTTCAACAAAATCCAAACCTTCCCAAATATCAATAACAGCTTCAAGTATTGATCTACCCTTGAAGAATCCTTTTAGAACCTTGCTAAGCCACATCTTAAAGTGCTAAGAGAGTCTATTAGCGATTACTGTCGCAAGAATCTTGTACCCTATTTGAAGCATCGTGATTGGGTGCCAGTTTTCAATCCTATTTTTGGTACCTTTTTATGGATAAGCTTGATGACTCCATTGTCTAGGCATTCACGAAGGGCACCAAATGCTAAAGCCTCTTGCCAAACTAAGTGCAATGGGGTGGCCACCTGTCTAAAAGCCTTAAAAAATTCATTTGTGAGGCTATCACGACCCGGGCTTTTCGCATTATGAAGCATATCGATATCTTTGAGAATCTCATTATCAAAAATGGGTACCTCAAGGAGAGTCTTCACATGATGCATTATTCTTGAGGGAGAGGCTCTCGAGATGTTCACCATGCAATCCCTTCTGTGGGGAGAAAGAGGTGTCGAAACCCCAGTAGCTGAGTAAAATGGGCGACAATAATTTCATTGTTTTCTTAGTCCGTTTTGCATTCGATCCCGTTGCAATATATTAGGAAGGGGAAAGAGTCTCTAGCTTGCTTTCTCTTGAGGATGCCACACATTGCTTTAGTTTGTTTGTCAAACTTGCCCACCCACCCACATTTGAAGTATACTTGCAAGTTTTTCCTTTGAATTTCTTCCTCGTATCCAAACATGCCTCTAATTTTCCATAGTCACATCTCGTATTGGTAGTTTCCATTGTTCACTTCCTCCTCAAGGTGCCATAGCCTTTGATAGAGCTTATCTCTCTGCCTATGTTGGAAAACATGAAGCATCTTGTGGGTTGTGACAAGAATTTGACAGGTCTTCTTGACAGTAGCCCTCTAACATTTGGTTGGGGAGGTGCCATTGGCAAAGGCTGAGCTCCAAGCCAAGGTGATTTAGTGATGGACAGACTGAAGGGAGAACGACATGGAGCAAGCATGAAACTAGGGTGCTTTTCTGAATTTGGCGATCATCTTGAAAGTGAGAATAATGGGGTAGTGGTCTGATTAGGTGAGGTCAATATGTTGTGAGATGTAGAGATGGCCCCGCTGATGGATAATGTTTTGTGCAATGTAGATTCTATCTAGTCTAGCTTTCCTCAAATCCTCCCCCCATTGGAGATTTGACAAAGAGAAGCCATTCTTATCTTTAAACTCCACCACATCCAGGTGAATCATGATTTTTTCTCAGATATCTTCCTCTAGACCATCAATGACATGCCCCCTACTGTCCCTCTTATCTAAAGTGTCTTCCTCCATGTTGAAGTCCCTACAAAGGATCACATTGTTGGAAAGCGAGTCCAAAGAGACCCAAGTGTCAATCCGCTCTAACTCCCTGTTTGGGCCATATATGGAGACCATAGTGAAGTTGAAGGGACCTCCCAAGGAGGTAGCAATCCACTGGTGTTTTTGATCCTCACAAGGGTTGACTAATTTACCAAACCATAAGTTATTTATTCTTATGGTTGTGGCACCAACCCCCCGTGGGTGAGAAGTGGAAACCCAGACATGGGTCGAAGAGATGCACTTGAGTCATTTCTGGAGGTCCTCTCCATCAATCTGAATCTCTTGAATACATATGAAATCTGGATATAGGCTATTACCACAAAACCACTATCCAATAATAGCCGCTCTTGAGTCCTGGTGTTAAATGATAAGATGATCATTGTTGATGGTTACCCTCTTTGGGGAGAGGGGGCTTATCTTTTTTCTTCTTGGGTTCATGTGTTTTCCTCAAACACGAGAGGGGCCTTGTCTTTTTTCTTGTTGGGGTTGTCTTTTTTTTCCTTGGGTTATTGAAGAAGGTCACCAAGCATAAAATATGGCTAATTATAGTAAGTACAATTTTCATTGTTTGTATATCATTTAAATTGTTTTATTTTCATTAATTAGCATACTCACACTTATTCATATGCACATAAACACATATACATGAACATGTAGGCTCACACATATACACACACATACATATGCACATACACAAACACACACATATACACATGCACATGCACATGCACATACATGCACACACACTTACACATACACATACACATACATATGCACATACACACACATACACATGCACACAAACACATAAACATATGCATATATAAAACCATATCTACAAACACATAAAAGGACATGCATGCATGCATTATTTCAGATACAATACACATACACACATTAATGCATATTAATTATACACATGCATATATATATATATATATATATATATATATATATATATATATATATATATATATATATATATATATATATATATATATATATATATATATATAGATACATATACACATAAACATACACATGCGCATATGTACACACACATATGCACATATACTGACACATAGACATGCACATACATAAATATACTCACACATAACATGGACATACACACACATACATACATACACTTACACATACACATGCACATACATACATATATACGCACATACCCATACTCATGCACATACACACACATACACACATACACTTACAAATACACATGCACATACATATTAGTACACACTCATATACATAAACATAGAAACATATACACACACATACACATGCATATATACCTACACATACACACACATACATACATACACTTATATACATATGCACATACACACACATACACACACATACACATAAATATGCACACATACATATAGACATACACTTACACTTACACATACACTTACACTTACACATACACACATTTATATGCATAAAACATATGTATATGCACACATATACACACAAGGATACACGTATATACATGCATATACACACACTTACATAAATATAGATACATACCTAGATGTGCATACATAAATTTTAAACACACCCAACTACATGCACATACATACATATATACACACAAGCACACCTATAATATGAATGAATTATCTAATTAAAGTAATAAATTACTTGTTAAATATAATCAGCAATTACAATGATTAAAGCAAGACTTTTCATTATCTAGTACCATAGACACAATTCAAAACATAACTAAAATGAGAAAATATACAAATATAAAAAAAGTATGTATATCAATGTAAAATATAAATCCAATGTAATATCTAAGTCATCATAATCATCCTCATCCGCATCATCCTATAAGTCCTCATCATCATGATCATCATCATGATCATCATCATGATCATCCTCATCATCATGATTTGGATGAACTTGCATGTACTCACTCAGACGTCAACATCCACAATTTGTAGCAAAATTGATTTTCTTTTTTGTAGGATATCGATCATAATCCTTTCGTTGCATTCAAACAAATAAAAAAGATTAATGATTCATATTTTAACTAAAATAATAAATATAGGTTCAATAATACATATACTTACAATTGTAGCTACAAAACTATGATGGCCCATTTGGACTAAGTGTGATGTATGACAAGACTCAACTCTCTTCTTTGCTGCCACCTACATTTATCTAATGAAACAAAAATACATAGATTAAATATAAGACATTTATAAATTATATAAGAACTATAAGTTATGTTAGGTCTTCTATTATTTCTTTCTACCATACAATATCTCATGATATTTCAATCTCAAACCAAAAAAGAATGAGAATATAAAAAAAACTTTAAAATTATAAACATGCATATATAGACACACATTACATACATATACAAACACATACACATGTACATACATGCATACACATACACTTACACATACATGCATACCCACACATATACATACACACACACACATATATACATGCATACATGTACGGATCAATTAGAGGGAACTCCATCACCATCTCGTAATCGTGCAAGGACTACTTATTGTAAGTATATCACACTTTTAATTCTAATATTTGATAGATAAATACATTATTGCTATATGTTTTTTTATTTTTATATTATAATCTGGTTCTGATGAATTGGATGGTAGTCCACCACCTCCTATCCATGCAATGATGTTTTCACATGTGTCCTTTGATAGGAACTATGATGATTTTTACTATCAAGAGCATATTATATGTTGGTGTAATTTCTGCTATGGCATGCATCAAAGAACACGGTTGGAATGTATTGAACATGAGGTAGAGTATGGTGGATTTGAGCATGCACCACCACATGATTAACGTCATACAACTTCGGTATGTATTGAGTCTATAGACTAATGTCATTATTTTAATTGAAAATTATATAAAACTCAAATTATATTTTAATATATAGGATTATTTGCTCAATGATCATGATGATGATTCTCCTACTAAAAAATGCTAATATACATCATACATGTCACCGACTTTCCGTTCATCATTTATAAGCAGAGGTTTCTCCAAATCCTCTCCCTGTTGGTTTACAGATTGAAACATCTAAATATTATCCATTGCCAGCTTGTGATCATCATCTAGTACAAACATATGATAGAAGAAGATATGGAGGGTGGAATAGAGGACCACTTCCAGTAGATGGAGGGGTTAACTTTTGGGGTAACCATTACATGATTGCTCCCTCCATTATTACTAATGCTGGTTGTGGTCTCTTTATTGTAGAGGATTTGTATGTGCCTCCGAACTCTGAAGTCACTCTTATGTCATTATGTGGTCCTATACATGGATGGGAGGTTGGCATCGATTTACACATTATGCTCAAAGCATGACTACTTATGGATTATGCTTCAGTGTAGCTTCTTTTGCTAGTAGAGGGATATCACATGCTGAAAATGAAAGATTATATTGATGGAAGACCTTATATGCATGATATATAGTAGGTTTAATGAATCATAGTCGATGATATAATAGTTCAATGATTGATTGTACATTTCAAGAGTGTGAAAATAGTCACGAATCACCATACATGAGTAGCACTGTAGCAAGATACATAGTTGTCAATCCTATTAATTCATTACATGGTGGTTATGAGTTATTAGTGAATTATGGATGGCCTAGAACTCCAAGAGCACCTTTTAGGTAGAGAGCAATGTAAAATTTATATCCAACTATCTTGTGTTGCATGGAATACTAATGACTTTTATTCATGTGTGTAGATTCCAATGTATGACATTGATGTTCTTCCACTACAGCATTTAGAGTTGCTAATAAGACCTCATTTATTAGAAGCTTCCATGAGGAGGCTTCACAAAAGTGATCCTATCGAATATGCAAGATTAAAATATTTATATTCAAAAGAAAATAAAGTACAAGATTTTTGGGATAAGGATAAAGATGATGGCATCGAAAATTTTATTGAGGATTGGTATCAAAATGACAACAAAAGCATTGATATTTCTAAAACTGAGAAATATCTTCAAGAAGAATGTCTAATCATATATACCAAGGAAGTATTTTGACATGACTAAGTGCAAGCTTCTTCTCAATCTTCAAAATCATTTTGTATGGAGTAATGTATTTGTTTCAGTACTATTAAGGTATAATTTTTAATATTCTATCTATTTATTTATTTTCATTTAGATTACCTTTTTTCATGAACTTAGAGGTTACTATTTGAATTTTCTACCAAGCAAGAATGTCCTTCCTATACACATGATGAAATGAAGATGATAATCAACAATCTTGGTATAGGTTATTAGTGTATACATGCATGTCCTAACGATTGTCTTTTATATACAGGTGAATATGCAGACTCTTTGACATGTCCAAAATGTCAGTCTCCTTGATATAAGGACAAAGAGGGTAAAATACCAAAAAAGGTACTGAGACATTTTCCACTGGCTCCACGAATTAAACATATGTTTCAAATCCCTAAATTATCAAAGCTTTTGACATGGGGATTTGATAAAAAAGATTATTGATGGAATAATGAGAAATCCAGTAAATAGTGCATCTTTTCAACATATTGATTCTAGATGGACTGAATGTGTACAAGAGCCATACAATTTAAAGTTTGGAGTTGAATTAGATGGGGTTAATCTCTTTTCCATGAAATCTAGTAAATGGTTAACATGGCCTATGGTAGTCCTCAACTATAATCTCCCTCCAAAATTTTCCTTTGATGCAAAACAATATCTATTAGCCCCAATGTCACTTGAAGAAAAGGTATTTTCACTAAATAGTTTGGGAAAAAAAATTCTATCTTTTTGCTTGAGCCTTGTGATGGGACTATATTTTTTTTGTTTTGTCAAGCAAAGAGTGTGACATTGCTGAACTTGACATGAACGAGGGGGTAAGTACTCTATGTTTTGAACCAATGACATGCAAGAGAAACAATCCACATGTGCACATACAAGGAACTAATCGTTGATAAAGTGACACATACCTTGATCTTAAGATGGACCCATCGATGCAAAGATTAGTCGATTTCACAAATAAAAAGAGAATTTGAACAAAATTGACAATTTATATGAACATTTCAAGGAAACTTTAAGGCATGAGATGTTTCCTCTTTTCTTTAATCAATAGATTCTAAATCCTAAGAGAAATTATTTATATCCTTCCACGATGTAGATTCCCAATCAAGGCTCGCAAAATATTGGAATCTCATCGAAGCCGCTATGAGTAGATATGTTAGAAAAAAATAGACAATGATAAAATTCTTTAATCATTGGACAGTGGTTCTTCATGTATAAGAAGTAGATGTATTAAAATCTTTGATCTCAATTATTACGGATGCTCAAAAGATACTCAATATAGGTGAAACCGAATTGTGCTTGATGCATGAATGCATAGAGCTCACATAAATGCCTATAACAAACCACAACAAGAAGAACTTACAAATATGAATGATGTAACTCCTAAAGCTGTAGGATGGCAAAAATATGAATGATGGAACTCCTAAAGCATTTCAATGATATTTTAATAAAACAATTATAAATAAGAAATAGGTAGCTTGAAATGTTTCATGTTGCACGATGGCACTTGAAAATAGGGAGCAGAACCGGGCACATTAAAAACTCTTCTTTCTACACAATAGCAGTTGAGCATCGAGGAGAAGAGATGAACGCCCTCGAGTTTGAGTCTAAATAAATGAGTTAGATGTGAAATATTTCATCATGCAAAAAGATCTCTACTATCCCTAGTTTTCTCATATGATCAACGCACTTCAAGACTTCAATATTCAATGTAATACTTTGGGAAGATGGCCTCTATCTTTTATATTTCCCTTTGCTGAAAAGAAGAACACATGATGGGATTCTAGTTTACATTCACTTGAGCATGCCATCGACTCTTTGGTTCGCCTCTATAAGGTAGAGGATATTATGTCCTCTCATCTTCCCTATGACCTTCATTCATGATCTTATACTTATGGAATCGTTTACACCAATTTCATTCAAATTTTCATAATTTCTCTCCTCTGTGAAATATTTTTCCTTCTATCAAAATGAAAAATATTTTTTCATCATATGATAGCTTTGATCTTTAACAAGTCATCTTCTTTAAGGACATCTTCACTCACGTTTCCTTCATATTATGAACGTCTATTTGTAGTTAGGAAAGGTCATGGAAAAAGATAAGATCTGATGCTTGGAGATTTTATATTACCATATTAATAGGTTAAACTTAGAACTAGTAGGAGAAGTGAGCTCTTTCAAGGGTTCTGATACCATAAAAGTATTAACTATAAGGAATTCATCATGGTACGCATCATATGAAATAAGAAACCTTTATCCCTTATTTGTGTTGAAGTGGATCCTAACAAAGAGCTTCCCTCTAAAATCAGTATTGCTATATGAGAACCCAATCTTGTGGAACAAGAATTGGTTCTTAAGAATTCACCTAACTTGCGTTGAGGGAAAAATGTCTTTAAATCATGGTTGTAAGTCAAAAATATTTAGACAAGTTTGAGAGATCTTCATACTAAAGAATAATTCTTTATTTTATCACACGATCAACAAGCCTTGATGAAGCTTGTCAAGGTGTGTCCAAGAAATTGTAATTGGAACTACTCGAAAGTTTACCCAAGTATTGGCAATTAAATTCCTTTTGCAAAATTCTCACTATTTTGTTTATCCAATGGAAAGTGTAAAACGAGTAAGCTATTCCAAGTTTGAATAGAGTAAAATGTTCAAAGTATGTAGTTTGCAATCAAGATGATGGTAATTAAGTATGTGGAAGGTACCATGTAAAGTTTACCTATCCTTAAAGGGATTTGGATAAAATTCAAAAAGCATGAGTGGATGCTTAGACCTAAGCACTAGAAAGATTCCCCTAAAGTCCTAGGCTAGCTACTTAAAGCTTTTGTAAGAAAGGGATCTAGAGACAAGAAATGAAAAGCTCTTGGTGCTTCTAGTTGGTTGTGTATAACCAATTGGACTTGAATTTGAGAAAATTCAAGAACTTGGAATGATAACTAGTTTCTTTTGAAAATCCTAGCAAAGAAGGATGGATGTTCGATCGAAAGGTTTTCAAGTTCCCAAAGAAAAGTATGAGATCATGAAATGATCATGAGAGGGGATCAAAATCTAGAAAATCTGATTAGAGATAATACCTGAAACTTCAAAATTCTTTTGAAGTGAAAAGTTACTCCATCAAGAGATGCTTAGACTTCAGGATAAGTATCACTCACACGTCAATATGAATAAAAAAATAGGGTGGTATTGGACACCATATATTATACTCAAGTTGATGTACAAAATATTGTATGGGACATCAGACCAGGGGATGACAATTATCTTTTAGTCCTAGAATGAATCTTGAAGTAATATTTGATCCTCAAGGGAATTCACACTTTGTAAGAAAAGTTTAAATTCAAGGCAGACACTATCTTGCAATCTTTTTTATCAAGTACAAATGAAGATAGGGAGAAAGTAACTTCTAAGATCTTCTTTCAAATAGGATAATTTGTTCTTATTTGATTTATGAAACACTTCAAGATTAAGTGTTATTGATTCAGAAATAGTTGTGAATTTTTTTTTGAAAGTAGGACTTTGACATTGAAAAGATACTTTTAACTAAGGAATGGATTGACTAAGTCAAGCACCAAGTTCCCACTCTAACCTCGCAGATTCAATCCTTTGACTCAAAAATATGCACAAGACTTCTATTTCCAGTAAGTAGTCATAAAGATTGAATATAGGAATGAAATTAGTCTCAAGTGAAGCATTATTTGAGTAAAAAATCATCAATAGAACCTTAGTGTGTCAGCACATTAATGTTGGATACCACACAAGTATATTGTGGTTGGATGACGTTTAGTTATACTCCAAGAGTCTTTTTGGAATTCGAGTTTATTTCTCTTAAAGATAGAAAAATTACTTCAATAACGTGTTGAAGACAGATCTTTGAGTAGTTTAAGACTTGAGCCATTTAGACTTTGACTCACCACAAGTATGGAGTTTTAGTCAGCTCATTTCACTTTTTGAATCTTTTGGATTTGACATAATTCATTTCACAAAATTTTCGAGGTTAGCTATTTGGAATCAAGTAACCAAATTAAACATCACACATACATGTTTTGTACAAGAACCCTTTCAATCCTCAAAATATGATAAGGCTAAGTTGACTTATTCATTTAAGTTTGCTTCCAGTTACTAGCATAACTCATGACTTTCTATATCCCAATACACTCTAGAACAGCAACGTAAGGAGTTTCTCATAAGATTGTAATTCACAAGCACATCTAAAGTCTTTGAGAAAAATGTCCTTAGTTGGACAAATTTCATTTTGGATTTGATTTGATCAAGATAAACTAAGGTTGTCTGCAAGTAAATGGAAAACTTTCTCATACACGTTACATAGGATTTACGAACCCATTAGGACAAAGTAGTCCTCTAGTCAGTTAAAAATCACGGAAATGCTAGTTGGAACTAAGCCATTGTACAAACATCCAAATTAGTTGTTTTGGCCAACCAAATTTCACGTTTTTGCATCAAATTCAAGTGAGTCAAGAGTTCTCAATTTCTTGCAAGGGATAAGAATCCTACCTTAATTACTGATTCCATGCACCAATCATGCCTACAAACAGACTAATAATCAAAAACCACTGATTTCACATGTTTGATCCTAGATTGCACATTGTAAAACAAGTGAATTGGGAATGGGACATTTTCAAATCCCGCCTTATTATTCATTCCCTACTTTATACTTTGACCATTTTATCAAAGTGCAAAGTTAGATGGTGTTTTGAATCATTTAGGCAGGGGATCACACCATATGGTACATGTTCTTTTGGTTTTAGAGCATGAGGCTTGGGGATTTCCTATAGTTACTATATATAGCTTTATTTTGTTGGACAAAAATCTTTCCCAAGGGGGGAAGAATGTAATAAAGTAAGTCTATGATCAAAGTGTTGATATATTTAGGTAGCAATGTATGTGAACATACTAGGACCATTGGGGGGAACGTTTCCCCCCTCTTTAGGAGGTTTTTTCCCTTGGCTTGTGTGAAGAGATGGATAGGTATGTGCTTGAAGATGAAGAGGTGTTGCAAAATCCTTGATCTACACTAGCCAATTGAACTCCTAGAGTAAATGGCGGGCCCTTTTAGCTTGCCAATGGATGTATTAGACACCATATGTACCTTGGAAGATCACTCTCAAAAAGATAGATCAAAACATATAAGTTGGAGTTAGCTTAGAGGTGAAAAACTTGTTATTTTGGTTCATACACCTATCCACTATTTTGCATAATTCTCTGAGCACAGTAGCAATTAGCTTAATTCCTCTTAGGGAAGTCTAGCTTACTTAAAGAGCTAACTTTCAAGAGTAATCTCATAAAAAATAATAAACTACACACTGAGAATGACTTTTAACAAGTGATGACATCATCTCGATTTTTATGGGCATTGGCTGCTACAGTTTGAGACCAGTGAGCAAAAACATGACCATAACTCAAAATTTAGGAATGTAACGCTTATGCAAATTTGAGTGGTTATACTAGACAGTCAGTTGAATTCAATAAGCTTTAAGTCATGGAATTTGGATAAGTAACCACTGAGAAATGGCTCTGACAAGATGCGTGAAAAAGTCGGGTACCTGATAGAGAAGTGAAAATGAACAGACATTGTTGACTTCAACTGAACATAACTGAAGATTGCAACATCCAAATGACATGAACATTTGTGAGCATATAATAGACTTATAGAGCTCGCTTTAACAAGTTAAAGCACTGAAAATGATGCACCAAGCTCAGAGAAACCATCTGTCAAATCTTACTGCAAAAACTGAGAGATATGGTAGTGAGTAGTACAGTTCACAAGAACATGAAAATATGAACTCAAATGATCATGAAAATGAAAGTATATTGCTTGTACAATACACTCACTTACTGATACATATGTGTGCCTTGTAATCACACCTTGATATGGCATAAAGCTCAGCTCTTGGAGGTCTTTACATAGGTCTCCATAACCACGACTAAAACTGCCATCTATTTATAGTTGAGTTTGGGAGGCTAACTTCCCTCAATCACTCTCCAATCAATCAATGATTGATTTGATTCTCTACCTACCACAAATCAGGAATTCGTGGCTCCTATTTCCCTTTTTGATCAAGTGGACTCAACCACTTAAGATTCTTTCACTTTTACATTAAGTAAACTCTTCAAAATTTACAAGAGGTAGTTCACAAGTGAACTTTACATAGTCTTCATTTTAAAGCTTCTTTTATGACTTTGTGGGACTCAAGCCAATACTTACGCTTGTCATACACTTGCTCCAATAGCTCTCCCTCAAGTCAAGTATGCTTGAGGTCTTCAATCTTCCAAGATTACCTGCAAACCGATCATAGCCTTGAATTTGCAAAGCTTTGTACCATCCAATGCTTTGGTTAGAATATCTGCACATTGTTGATGCATGGACACATATGATATTTGAATCTCTTTGCTTAGAACCTTATTCTCTCTTACATAGTGATAATGAACTTCAATATGTTTAGTCCTTGCATGAAAAATAGGATTAGCAGCTAAGTGAATAGA
The DNA here is from genome assembly GCA_020310875.1 of Ceratopteris richardii. Classification (NCBI taxonomy): domain Eukaryota; kingdom Viridiplantae; phylum Streptophyta; class Polypodiopsida; order Polypodiales; family Pteridaceae; genus Ceratopteris; species Ceratopteris richardii. Next base: position 25,515,155 of record CM035432.1, on the reverse strand, counting down.
GCTCATATTGTCACCAAAAATAGTTGGAGTTCCAAACTCCAATCCAAGATCTTTGAATAATGTCTTCATCCACATAGCTTCCTGAGTAGCTATGGCAAGACCTCTGTATTCAGCTTCAGTAGAAGAGAGAGCAACTGTGGGTTGCTTCTTGGATGACCATAAGATAAGCTTTGGGCCTGCAAAGGTAAGATAACCTGAAGTGCTCCTTCTATCTTCTTTGGAGCCAGCCCAATCTGCATCAAAAAATAGCTTCAAACCTAAATTAGATACATAAGGAGAATAAAGTCCTTCATTTATAGACTTTGATATGATGTGATGTCCTCTATGATTTCACCTTCATGTGAGCTCAATTTGTGATTGACCTCCATTGGAGTACCTGCAATCTTACAATCTTGCATCTTGAATTTTGCCAATATGTCCTTAATGTACTCTCTTTGAGTAAGAAACAAACCATGATCTTTGTAGACAACTTCCAAACCTAGGAAGTAGGTAAGTGAACCCAAATCACTTATCTTGAACTCTTCTCTCATTTGATCTTTGATCTTCTTCATACCATCTGCATCATTTCCTGTCAATATAATATCATCTACATATACACATAGATAGATGATCTCTAAATTACTCTTTTTGATAAAGAGTGAAGGATCTACCTTGCTTGGTTGAAAGCCTTTGTCCTGCAAGAATGAAACAAGCCTGAAATTCCAAGCTCTTGGAGCTTGCTTGAGACCATACAATGCTTTGTTAAGTTTACACACATAATCAGGATAAACTTGATTCTCAAAACCAGGTGGTTGTGCCATATATACCTCTTCTGTTATCCAACCATTCAAGAATGCATTCTTTACATCTAGTTGAAGTATCTTCCAATTCTTCAAAGAGGCAATACTAAGCAAAACCCTAATAGTAGGCATCTTTGCCACATGAGAGAAATTCTCCTCATAATCAATTCCCTGAGTTTGTGCAAAGCCTTTTGTACAAGCCTTGCCTTATACGTGTTAATTGAACCATCAGAATTCTTCTTGAGTTTATAGAGCCATCTTGAGCCTATTACCTTCATGGATGAAGTCTTTGTTACCGTTAGTGTCCATGTGAAAGGCCAAATGGCCACTGGACACTTCTTTGTATATGTTCTTTAATAAAACATATAGTGGCTTGGTCACTCACAGACTGTAAGTTCGACCACATTTGTAAGACCTAAGAAGTCTGTCTTCGTGCTCTCTGTGTACTGTGTTTTCTGTGTATTTTGCAGCTTGTGCGGGGAGTACTGTGTGCAGCCTAAGGAGCTCGGTTTTCTACTCCGAGAATATCGTCGTGGAGCTCTCGAGAAGAAGAGCGTACTATGGTGCACGTCATTGAAATACTTCTATCTTGGGCACCAAATCCCAAGTGTTGTTTTCCTCAAGTGCTTCAATCTCTTCCTTCATTGCATGCTTCCATTCTGTTTTTGCTTTGGCCTCTTCAAATGATGATGGCTCCTCTTGGTTTATGTCGTGTGCTATGTAGATAGAATGTTTAGTTACTACTGAGGTGTCAAACCCATACCTTTCTGGTTTTTTCTTTTCTCTCATAGATCTTCTTAGGCCATGATGTGATGATTCTGCCTCATGTCCAAGTTCCTGCAATTTTGCTTTACCTTTAGACTTCCATGCTTTGATCTTTTCCACATGAGATTCTTCATCATCCTCCGAGGTGTCTTGTTCTTCAATCTTTGGTTGTTCTCTACCAAGCTTTGGAAAATCTCCTTCAAGATCATATGGTAAATTGACCTTCCTGCATGAATCTTCATACCATGAATTGTTCTCATCAAAAACTACATCTCTGCTTACCAAGAATCCTTTGTTGGTAGGGTTGTATAACCTGTAGCCCTTTTGATTGTTGTCATATCCAATAAATACACACCTTTTTGCCTTTGGATCCATCTTGCCTCTAGCTTGTGAAGGAACATGAGAAAAAGCAATACATCCAAAAATTTTACAATGATCTAAGCTTGGTCTTCTTCCATTCCAAGCCTCATATGGAGTCATCCCATCAAGGGATTTTGAAGGCAACCTGTTAGTCAAGTAAGTGGCTGTCGATACAGCCTCAGCCCATAAGTAATTAGGTAAATGCTTTTCATTTAACATAGACCTTGCAGCTTCAACAATTGTCCTATTCCTCCTTTCTGCCACTCCATTTTGCTCAGGAGTGTACCTTGTAGTTACCTCTCTTTTGATTCCTCTTTCTTGAAGAAAAGAATCAAACTCATGGGAGAAGTATTCTCCCCCCCCCCCCCCCCCCCCCATCTGACCTTAACCTTTTTAGTGATTTACTTGTTTGATTCTCCACAAAAGCCAAATATCTTCTGAAACATGAAAAAACTTCATCTTTCTGTTTCATAAAGAATAGGATAGTCCATCTACTGCAATCATCAATAAAGGAGACATAATACCTTGATCAAGATATTGAAGCTTCCTTGCTAGGTCCCCATACATCTGTATGAGCCAACTCCAAGAGATCTCCATGCATATAACCTTTCTGCATGAATGGTAACTTGTGAGACTTTCCAAATTGACATGCACTACACTTATAAATCATATGTTCTTTTGACAAATTAGGGATTCCAAGTACACTTTGGTCCCTACAAATTTGCTTTAATGACCTTTCACCAATATGTGCTAACCTTTTGTGCCATACTTCCAATTCAGTGAATGTCTGACTACCATAATTAAAGAGAGGAATGTTTCTAGTGTCCTGTAATTCAAATGTGAACAATCTACCTGTCTTTTCACCTTTTGCAATTTTTCTGAATCCTTAACTTGAGTTGGTTCAGTTTGAGCTACTCAGAAACTGTAGCTTGTTTACAATGGTTTGTGATCCTATGCAGAGATGTTCTTTTGGGAACAATCTTTACTTAATGACTTTCATCGATAATTTTGCCAAGGATGCATGGGTATATCCATTGAAAGCAAAGTCTAAAGTGTTTATGTGCTTCAAACAGTTTCTAGTTTTGGCTGAAAATCTAGGAGCATGTAAAATAGACACCCTCCATTTTGATCGAGAAGGGAATACATGTCTTCTGAATTTAATGCATTTCTGGTTGAATATGGGATAAAACCTCAATGTATAGTGCCATATACACCTGAACAAAGTGGTTTTGCTGAAAGGAAGAACATCTCACTCATGGAGATGGAGAGGCATATGGTCAAGAGTTAGGCTTTACCACAAAGTTTCTAACTTGAGGCTAATATTTGTGCAACATAGGTAGTTAACAGGTGTCCCACTAAATCATTGTAGTCTATCATTCCATAAGAGGCTTGGCATGGTTCTAAGCTATCTATTGTGCACCTGTGTGTTTTTGGTTGTTTGCTGCATGCATTAGTGCATGAACAACAACGTAGGAAACTGGATGTTAAAGTAGTGAAATGTATTTTTGTTGTCTATAGTTCGGAAAGCAAAGACTATCGTCTATATCATCCACAAACTAAATGCATTTTGGTTAGCTATGATGTTCTTTTCTCAAAAATGGTATTCAGCCATTACTTTCATGTACTAAGGAGAGATAAGTTAGTTCCAAAGACACATATGACACTTTGCTACCTCTTTTTGCAAGTGGACAGTCTACTGCTAGTCCTTTTGAGATGACTACTCAGACTTTATAGGTTTTATGTGATGATACAGATCATTCCATTTGCAATATAGATCTACATGATACAATTGTTGATGAGAGAGCTCATATTGCGGAGGAAAAACCTATGCCTAAATGGCTAGTGCAGACTTTGTGTGATAGAAAATTAGATGCACCTATGTCATATCTGCATCTTTTGCATCAGATTTTTATGCTACAATTGCCTCAAGTCTTTGTGATGAGAATGAGCCAATTTTGTTTGATGAAGCATAAAATTTACAAAATTGGTTGGTTGTTATGCAATCAGAATATGATGCTATCATGCCCAAGGGTAAATCACCTAAGTGCTTTGGATTATGATCCTCTAATCAATGGATCAAAACATATGAGTAGAAGACTCAATTATGAGCTAAAAGTTGCTATTTTGGTCTCTACACATGCTTAGTAAAATGAACAGTGCTCTCAACGTGCTAGCAATTGATCAAACTCCTTTTGGGAATATCTAGTTGACTTAGATAGCTACCAATCACAAGTTATTTCACTTGAAATGGTCAAGTGTACTCTGAGAAATAATCTTAGAAGGTTAAGGATGCATCCCAACAATTTCGGGCTTCAACAATATGTAGACCAATGAGCAGAGTTTTGAAGATATCTCAAGGTTGACAGAAGCACTGAGAATGAAAATTTGTAAAAATAAAACAGATAGTATGCCAAATGATCAAGTATGAACTAAGAACCAAGTATGAGAAGATTACTCCTTTAAGATGAACATGATAGAGAAGTGAAGTGGACATGTGATCAGTGTATATGTATTAAATCACATAAAGTTACAAAGACATTGGCAATGTATAATTTCACAATGGGAGGCTAGTGATGGAGCTATAGCATGAGCTCACTAAAAACTAAAGATCCCTCTCAAAAATGATCTTCAGATTGGGCTCTTCTCATGCGAGATTTTGATCCATTTTTATAGCTAGGAGTTGGAGCCAATTTTTGAGTTCAAATTCAAGCTCTTAACATAAAGTGAATCCTAAGATTTAGGACTTGCTTTCTCATTAATAATCTACCAAGTGACTTGTGATTTGATTCCTCTGAACTCCACGTGAGAGTAGTGCAATTCACATATGCACTTTTACAAGGATAAAAGTAAATTGCTTTTTTACAAGGGGATAGTCATATGTGACTTCAAATGCTTATATGAAGTGAATACTAATTGTCCAAGTATGTAGGCTTGGACTCATTTGTACCAAAAGCTCCCCCTCAATCCTAACATGCTTGGTCTTCATTTCCCCTTGATTTTCTGCATTCCAATCATTATCTTGAACCTGTTCATCTTAGTTCCATCCAATGATTTTTTTAAGAATATCTATACATTGAAAATTGGTTGATACTGTTATCAAGAGCTTGCTTACAAGGTTGCAAATGCAAAAAATAGACAGAAAAATAGAGATGCCAATAGACGAGACTGAACGCAGTATTGGGTGCAATCTCCCCCCATGCACTCTGTTTTGACAATCCGTAGAGTGCATGTATTTATAGGACTTTTTGATTATGTCAAAAAGAGTGGTTACATGAGTGCGCCTTCGAAAAGCATGCATGAAACTAAAAGTTGGTGACTTTCATAGAAAGAATATCTTTTAATATCAGAAACTGCGGTCTACAATGAACCTTATTCAAACCACTATTTTTCTAACTATTTATAACAATAGGACCTTCTATGCAGATTTATTTACAAACTAAATTATAAATCAGCCTTATTGATGTTCACTCTTTCACGCTTTCATGCCCTCACGAACCTTCAGCTGCTATATCAAAAACACCAAAAACACATTAATACATTAATAAATTAACACTCCAACAATGCATTATTCAGCATATTCCATAAGTTATAATAGATACATATGACAATTGGATCTTCTTGCTAAGTATCTTCTCTCTCACATAATGATAGTGGACTTCAATGTGCTTAGTCCTTGCATGATACACACGATTAGAAGCCAAATAAAGTGAGCTAGTGTTATCTCCAAAGATCATTGGAGTATAAGAATGTTATCCCAAATTTGTATGAAGTAGCTAAAGCCACATAGCCTCTTCTGTTGCACTTGCTAAGCCTCTATATTCTCTTTCAATTGATGACAATGCCACACTTGGTTGTTTCTTTGATGACCATGAAATTAGCTTTGAAGCTGCAAAAGACAAGTAGCTAGAAGTGCTCCTCCTATCATCTTCTGAGCTAGCGCAATCGACATCAGAATATAGCTTGATGTCCAAATCAGATGTGAATGGATAAAATAGTGCTTCATTTATGGAACCCTTTAGATATTTTATGATCCTCTTGCCAGCTTCCATGTGAGCTTTTCTTGGTGTATGCATAAATTATCTTAGTGTGCTTACACCATAGCATACATCCACTCTTGTTAGGGTTCCATAATTGAGACTCTCGATAAGCCTGGTAGCTTGAAGTAGTTCTCCCTCATGAGAACTAAGTTTGTCATTGAGTTCCATGGGTGTACCTATAATTTTTGCATTTTCCATCTTGAATTTACCAAGCATATCATGAATGTACTTCCTCTATGTAATAAAGGCACCAAAATCTAAATATACAAGTTCTAATCCAAGAAAGTATTTTAACAAACCAAGGTCACTAATTTTAAACTCTTCTATCATCTGAGCTTTGATTTGCTTGATGCCATTGGCATCATTCCCTATAATGATAGTGTAATCCACATAAACACATAGATAAATAACGTTTGAGTTAGTCTTTTAATGAACCAAGAAGAATCTTCTTTGGTAGCAACAAAATAGTGGTCTTGCAAATATGGTACAAGCCTATGGTTCCAAGCTCTAGGAGCTTGTTTTAAATCATAAAGTTCTTTCCTTAATTTGCATACATATTTTGGTTTGTCATTGTCTTCATATCCTGGTGGTTGAGCCATGTAAACTTCTTTAGAGATGCATCCATTAAAGAATACATTTTTAACATCTATTTGCTACAAGCTCTTCAAATGAAGAAGGCTCATCTGACATAGAATCTTTAGTCATGTATATAGAATGCTTAGTGACAAGTGATGTGTCATAGCCATAACTTATGGGTTTCTTACTCTCCCTTTGAGATCTTCTAAGTGCTTGATTGGATGACTCGGGAATGTCCTCCAAGTGTTTGAATTTGCTCTTGCCCTCGGATTTCCATGCTTTGTAGTCAATCTGCTCTTGATCTTACGATATTTGTGGTTCTTCTTGAGTTAGGGTCGGAAAGTCACTTCCCAAGTCACAAGGTAGCTTTATTTTCCTGCAATCATTTTCAAATTAGGAGTTAGTTTCATCAAACACCACATGCCTACTAATTGTAAATCCTTTGTTAGTGGGATTTTACAACCTATTTCCTTTCTAATTTCTATCATAGCCAATGAATATACACCTTTCAAATTTTGGATCAAGATTTTGTCTAATCTGTGAGGGTATATGTGCATAACAAATGCACCCAAAGGTTTTACCATGGTCTAGGGAAGGTCTCCCGCCATTACATGCCTCATAAGGTCTCATTCCATCCAAGGACTTGGATGGAAGACTATTAATTATGTGGCTATGGAAACAACCTCTGCCCAAAAGTAATTTGTAAGTTTTTTTTCATTCAACATTGATCTTGAAGTCTCTTCTATTAGTCTATTCGTTCTCTCTGCCACTCCATTTTGTTTAGGAGTGTACCTTGTTGTAACCTCTATCTTTATGCCTTGTGAATCTAATCTGTCAGCCCTTCTCAACAATCTTCCCAATGGTGATTAGGTTTTTTTGTTATGGTTGGCATATATAATACCTTACTTAAGAGGTTAATGTTACCATCAGATCCTTTAACATTTCCAATCTTCTTTTCAGAGTGCGTAGTTTCATCACATATCTGCACTTCATGCTTGCCTTTAGGTTCTTCAAGATCAGATGACAATGCTACATTTTTAGCCACATGATTGGAACAACTAGAATCAATAGAGAATAGATGTTCATCATCTTTACCTTGCTTGGATGTCATGTTCATGATCAATAGAGAATCATCTTGGTCTTCTGTATAGTTTTGGTAGTCTCTTCTACCTCTAAAACCTCCTTGATAGTTTTTGTTGTTGTAGTCTTGGTTGTAGTTGGTAATTGCTTCCTCCATTATTGAACCGACCTCTAGATTGTCCATAGCCCCCTCTATGGAAGCCTCTTCCTCTTTGATTCTTTGTGTTCTTCAAGCACTCATCTTTGGTATCATCTTTGGTATGGTTGGTGAAGCCATAGATATTGCAAGGTGAAGAGTTATATGATCTCCCCCTTGCCTTGATTTCCTTTTGTGCTCCTTCCTCTAGTACCTCTGCCTCTACCTGTGAAGTTCACTTGAGAGGTACTTGCCTCTTCTTCATTTTCTTTACCTTTGCCTTTATCTTCACTCTTATTTCTATCTATGTAAAGGGAAAAATATTGATTACCTCTAGAGTTATCACCATTCTTGTTGAGATATGTCTCATGTATGAAGATTTGCCCCATCAATGTGTTCAATATGTCAGGTATCTGCATGTCCATATATCGGTCCATTGCTGTTGTGAAGGACTCCCATTTGTCATTAGCCTTCATGCTATTTATGGTCTGCCTTACTATTTGCTCCTCATCTATTTCTTCTCCAATGCTCCCATGTTGGTTAGCCAAATCCTTCATCTTGGTCACATATTCAGCTACACTTTTCTTTGGTTGCTTCTTCAAGGTTGTAAACTCCATCCAAAGCTGGTTCTTCCTAGCCCTTGTATTTGATAAGTATGAAGAAAGTACTTCCCAAGTCTATTGGGAGATCTTGCGATTCCTAGTATGAGGTAATAAAAAATCTGATATTGAGTTAAGTATATAAGACCTGGCTAGAGCATCCTTTGCACACCATGTATCTAGTCTTTCTTGCTCTTCTCTTGTAGGTTGATGTTTGCTTTTGAATATTCGCATTTCTTCATCTCTAGAGATGTATTCATACAAACGTCTTCCTTGGAGGTAAGCTTGCATCCTTAGGGAACATACTGGATAATTGAACCTATCCAATTTTTCAATGAATGATAGAAATCCATCTCCCATTTTTTTTCGTGGTGCTTTGATACCATTGTTGAAGGAGATGGTGGATAGATTCCAAAAATGAAGTGGTGCTGCAAATCCCTGCTTCACACTAGCCACGAACAAGTTGAGGAGTGTAAAGTAGACCCCTTGAGCTTCCAAAGAATCACAAATGATCACCTAACTTCTTTGGAGTATGATCCTGTAATCAATGGATCCCAACAAATGAGTAGAAGATTCAACTATGAGCTAAAACTTGCTATTTTGGTCTCTACACATGCTCAATAAAATGCATAGTGCTCTCAAACTGCTAGCAAATGATCCTATTCCTTATGGGAGTATCTAATTGATTTAGATAGCTACCAATCACAAGTTATTTTACTCGAGATGATCAAGTGCACTCTAAGAAATAAATCTAGCAAGTTAAAGATGCATCCCAATAATTTCGGGCGTCAATAGTATGCATGACAGTAAGCAAAGTTTTGAAGATATCTCAAGATTGAGAAAAGCAATGACGTTGAAACTTTTGAAAAACAAAATAGATAGTGTGATGAATCTATACCACTTTAAATCACACCAAATGATCAAGTATGCATAAAGAACCAAGTCTAAGCAGATTATTGTTCTGAGATGACCATGACAGAGAAGTGAAGTAGAGATGTGATCAAGCTCACTAAACCCTAAAGATCCGTCTCAAAATGATCTCCAGATTGGGCTCTTCTCATAGGAGATTTTGATCCATTTTTATAGCTAGGATTTGGAGCCAATTTGGGATCTCAAATTCAAGCTCTTACCATAAAGTGAATCCTAAACTTTAGGACTTGCTTTCTCATTAAGCACCTACCAAGTGACTCGTGATTTGATTCCTCCTAACTCCACATGAGAGTAGTGCAATTAACATATGCACTTTTACAAGGATAAAAGAAAATTTCTTTTATGAAAGGGGATAGTCATATGTGACTTCAAATGATTATATTAAGTGAATACTAATTGTCCAAGTATGTAGGCTTGGATGCATTTCTACCAACAATTAAGGATCAAGGTTCTGAAGGAGGAGATCTTGGGTTTAACCCCATGGGGAGCATGGGGAGATTGCTTTGCCCATGGAGCTCTAGAGCCTACTCAAGTTAACATGATTTAACGTTAGTCCAAGGAGAGTTCACTTGAGTGGCCAATACACCAACCACTAGTGGGTTCTAGTGGAAGGGACTAAACCAATCTTCGTGATCACTCCAACTACTAGTAGACTCTAGTGGAAGATATTAAAGAGTATCTGCACTTTTGAGCATTGAAATCAAACAATTAAAAGGAGCTCAAAGATATTTCACGAATCAAGATAATCATAAGATACACAAAATCCTTAAGAAGAAATGGTGCCCTAGTTTTCAATGGATCATATAAGACTTCAAGTTTAAAGAGATCTAGCACCTTTTAATGAAATGCAAGAAAGCTTTGTTCTTATCGCAAATTCTTCGCCTTGGGATCTTGAAAAATGTGTGATCTTGTAAAAGACGTTGTTGTGGAAAAGAGGACATAGGGGACATCTACTTCTCTTGCCTCAAGAGTGCGAGTGTGGGACAAAATGAGTATAGCCCTTAATCTAGATCAATCAATCATCTAGAAACAAGCACTTTGGATGATGCGAAGAAATTTGGGGAACTCGGCATGAACTATGCACTATCATCTTTGACGAGACTCCCAACAGTAGACCATAGGTAAATCCTTCTATTTCGCATTGAGAACAACGAGCTCGAAAGCAAGTGTGTCCCCCACCAAGAAGATGATAAGGTTATTAGTCTTCTTTGTACCTCCCTATATTCCTTTTTCCTTTTCAAGGAAATTAACCAACGAGGAGATACAAGGAAAAGAGGGGAGGTACAAAAGAGGCCAAAAGTCCTATGTATCCTTGCTTTGGCCTATCTGCCCTCTATTTCGTACGTTTTCTTTGGTTTAATTTAAGCTCTATTAGATTAAGAAAAAGAGCATATGCAGCACAATAGATGATCCCACCTTGAAAGAAACACAAGCGCAAAAGCAATTGGGTACTTAATAGAGGGGGTGATAAGATCACCTATCTTCTGCTTACCTACCTTTTAACTCTTTTTTTTTCAAAAACCATGCTTGAAGTAAGGAAAATACAAGAAGGCTAGAGATAATAACAAAGAAAGTTTATAATATTCTTGCCCCCTCATGAGGATCCCACTTGCTTCTCAACTTTTTGTTTTCTAGAATGAACACCTTAAGGTGCCTCAATTTTGAAGTTTTCCACATAGACTAGTTGACTTCTTACAAACTTCCACATAGTAGAGGACCAACCAACTGGTTTGCAAAGAAGAGCATGCTTCCAATCTCACTTGATGCGGCAGCACAATAAGCTTGCTTAGGCATTGCCATGTTTGGTGAGCCTTAGGGTAGGAAAAGAAGATGTGCGTGAAGTCGTCTCTTCCAATGATGCAATGCTTACAACATAGGGGTGCACCACAGAAATTACTTGCTTTGACATTGATCCAAATTTTGTTGTGGAGGAGTTTCCACATAAGGATTTCTTTTTTCTGTTCTTGATAAGCGAGTTCCATAGGTCTTTGAACTTGAACTCTGTGTTAATCGAAGATGAGTTTGAAAACTTGTTCTTGTTAAGTCACGAATGGTAGTCCATATTTCTTTTGATTCTAAGATTTTCGTCCATAGTATTTCAATTATGCCATCTCCGATCTTCCAAGCATGGGGATCTATGGAAAATCATGAGTTGGTTTTTTGCTTCATCTCAATTGTTGATTTAGTGTCGATGGGCACAAGTTTTAAAACTTAAACCTGAACGTACGGATTAGGTTGATGTCCTCTCAAATGTGACCTAATGTCTTGTATATTGGTTCCAAAGGTGCATTCGCATGAAAAATCTGTTGTTCAAAGCCTTTTAATTATTTCTATGGAAGTTTTCAGCTCAACACTCTTACGAACAATAAGTATAGCAATTGAAGTTTTGGCTACCTATGGTAGGAAACAATGTGATCATAGGAAGCGTTCATCATTTTTTTCAAGATCTCGAGTTTGAAGCAAAAGATATGATTTAACGGAGGACTGGGGAGTACTAAAACAAGTAGTAGAAGTAGTAGCACAAATGAAACAAAGGCAGTCATTACTATATGATATGAATTTAAGTTTCCCAACGGTAGGTCCAACTACTCAAAATCCTAAAATTAATATAAGTTCTAGTACAAGTGAGCAAGCATCTACATCTTTAATTCCTAGTGAGTTAGAATTTGAAATATTATTTAATAAATTAGATAATATGTTGTAGATGCATACGACTATATCTAAAGAAGTGGCTACACTTCAAAACACAGTTCATTCTTTAACTAGTCAAGATAGGACAATTTTAGGTCCTTAGTTTACTCATGGCCCACAAATAACTCCTATACCTATAGCACCTTTAATGAATCAACCAGTAGCTTAGAACAATGAACGAAGAGGTGCACCCACCCGACGATGTGTTTGGTGCAACTCTACAGAACATATGTCTTATGCGTGTGAATCTAAAGAGGCAAAAGAAAGAAAACTAGTAAATTTTGATATTGATAAAAAACTATGTGATTACTGCACCCACCTCCCACTAGCTGTAAATTGGGGAAAAGGGGGAATGCAAAAACTATATGAAAATATATCTGAATCACAAAGAAGCTCATCTAAGGTTAGGTTAGAATGTGATGAAAGTGATCTAGATGATGAAACCTCAAATGAAACAAAAAAATATTCAATAGAAGCATTAATAAAAGCTAGAGATGATATAATGAACAAAACAGCATGGAACTCACCTGTAGATCATTTCTACATCTTTTCACATATAGAAAATGTGGAAGAAAAGAGAAAAAGAGATGAAACTCAAGATTTACATGAAACTAATCAAAGAGTAACTAGAAAACAATTAAGAAAATAACCTAAAAATATACAATTTAATGAAAATACAAATTTAGATTCAAATGAGTAGAAAAGAAGAGATATGAGGGAGAGCAGACAACCTGAGACATAAAACAAACCTTTAGAATCAAAGCTTATTGAATTAGATTCGAAGACTAATAAAGAAACAGATAAAAATGAGGGAAAATCAAAGAAACCCAAAAGAATTCCAAAAGCTATTTTAACTTCAGAACTAGAACAAAAAAATGACACAAAAGAAATATTGTATGATATTCTTTTAAAAAGTCAAGTGACTATGTCACTTGAACAATTATTTACTATAGCTAAATTAGAATTTAAAGATAAATTTATTGAAATGATTAAAAGAAAACGATTTCCACTAAATACTGATATTGATATGCATGAAAATGTAGATGTATCTTATATTTCTAAAGATTCCTTTTCTTCTGATTCTGATGATGAGGAGGAAAGTGAAGGATATGATAATAAAAATTTTTTAGGACCAATTCTTCTAGATAATTTATAGGAAAAATCTGAAAGCAATTACAAAAAGAGTTTTTGGGCCAAGGGAACACCTCAGATTAAAATAAATTTAGGAGATAGAAAAAATTCATGTACAACTTTAGCTTTACTAGATTCAGGCTCAGAGATTAACGTAATATCAAAAGAATTATATGATAAATTTAGATGGCCTATAGATAAACAACATGGGTGGATTATGAGGACAACAGACAACGGATGTAGTGCACTTCTTAGAGCTTGTGCAAACATTCCAATTTCAATAGGTGGAATAAGTGAAACATTTCACTTTTTTATACAAGATAATTGTTCTTATGAAATCATCTTAGGATAACCCTTCATTTGTGAAACACGAATGGAAACAAAAATAATGGAAGACGGCTCTACATATGCTAGATTTAGGTGAAACGCTGATTTACAATCCTTACAAGTAATGACTGTTAATCCAAACCATATTAGAAATAGAGAAAAAATTAGGAAAACACCTATCCGATCACAAGAGAAAATGCACGAGAGTCATCTACCTCTTAGTGATTCTGGAACATACTTTAATCAGAATTTTTACTAGACACCATTATTGAGTAGGACAATAGTGGTAACTGGTTTGAAATCTCGCAAAAATGTGTAGATGAAATATAAAATTTTTCTGTTTATTTTACATCTTCAAAATTACAAATTTTAAATAGAAAATATATTTCTAGGAAAATAATGAAAAAACATGAAAAATATTTTAAAGATAAAGGATATATCTCTATAAATGAAAATATTGAAAATATAATTGAAACTTCTTTTGCTTCTTTTTTATTTGAAGAAATTAATGAAACCTTACATGATGAGAAATTATTACAAGTTATTCTTTTAAACTCATTAAATGAATATGATTTAATCTCAAAATTTGTTTCTGATTTTCATTAAGCTAAAATTAATACAAAGTATAAAACAATAGATAAAAAAGTAAAACTTGTAGCTCAAGCTTTACCTGAAGGAAGTGATCATAAAATAAAACAGTTAGCTAATGATCCCATCTTATGTAATATTTCAAAAATAGGACATAATTTTACTAATTGAACTACTAAATTGATAAAAATAGGAAATGAAGATTCTTTTTTACTGCCTGCTAAAGGTGAATTGTTTCATTAAATTATAAGAAAACATGGAAAAGATTATTCTCTTTATCCTCATGAAATGGGATGTGTTGACCCTAGGATAGTATCTCCTATGATTATATTTACCATGGCCCATATACCTTGGAATCTTCGTCCAATACCAATTCCAAAGGCTCATTTACCTGAGCTAATGAAACTGCTTAAGGAGAAGATGCAAATGAAAATTTTAGAACCTTCCTCCACACCTTATTCTAATAGATGGTTTACTATTCGTAAAAAGAATGGTAAGCTTAGATTTATCCAAGACTTACAACCCGTAAATAAAGTTACAATTAGGAATGTAGGAACCGGCCCTATTGTAGGAGAATTTGCCGAAGCTTTTGGTGGGCATTCTATCTATTCTATGGGCGATTTATATTCAGGTTATGATCAGTTCTAGCTTGCTACTAAGAGTAGAGATATTACTACGATGAAGACTCCTTTAGGATTAGTTCGTATGTTTACTCTTCCTCAAGGAGCTACAAATTCGGTAGCACATATGATGAATGCAATTATTATGGTTCTTCATGATTTTATTCCTAATGTGACCATGCCGTTTATAGATGATATTCCAATTAAAGGCTCTGAAGATAAAGAAAAAGATGATACGTTAGATTCTTTAAGATGTAGGAAGTGTGTATCTAATCATATTTTAGATTGTGAGAAAATACTTAAAAGATTTGAAGAAGTAGGATTAACTTTTTCCATAGAAAAATTAGTTTTTGGAGTTAATGAAGTTAAAATTGTAGGACATTTATGTGGTTACTATGGTCGCAGGCCTTATCCTCCAAAACTAGATGCTATAACTAAATTATCTGAAACTTGTAAGAATATTAGTGAGGTTAGACGTTTCTTAGGAGCATGTGTATTTTATGCTATTTGGATTTCACGTTATGCCCATGTAGCTAGTCCGTTGTATGATTTACTTAGAAAAAATAGCAAATTTAAATGGACTGAGACTCATGTTAAAGCAATCAAGAAATTAAAAAGTTTACTTTCTAATGCACCTGTTTTAAAACGTGTAAATTATTCAAATAATAAACCAATTATTTTAACTCTATATACTAGTCCCATAGGAATAGGATGGGTAATAGGTCAAGATGATAGTGAGGGAAATAGATACGCTATAAGATTTGGGGCTAAAATTTTGCATGGAACTCAAAAAAATTATCCATAAATAAAATGTGAATTATGGGGTTTAGTTACTGCATTAAAAACTGACAAGGAATATTTTATAGGAGCTAATGTAGTAATAGAAACAGATTGTTTACACTTAATAGGAATGATTACTAATTGTTCTTCTCCAGGTATAGTAATGTTAAGGTAGATATCTTATATTAAGTTTATTAATCCTGTTTTAAATCATATTTCTAGAAAAACTAACTCTATTGCAGATCTGCTTTCTAAGGCTAAGTTTGAAGATGATGACATGACTGAAATTGAATCAAATGTGATTAATTATATTTTTGATGTTTATGTGTATGAAAAATTTAATGAAAATGAGCATGAGGGAATTTGGTATGATATAGGATGTTATCTTAGCACTTTGAAGCAATTACCTGTTTGGTCTGCTAATAAATTTAGAGACATTAGGAAACGTGCATTTAATTTCTTTCTAAAGGATGGTTTTATTTGGGGTCATGCAAAAGGGAAAATTAGATATCCGCAACGAGTTTTAGGAAATAAAAATCTTCAAAATAGAGTTATGATAAATATGCATGAAACTCTTTCGGTAGGACATAAAGGCTTTTACGCAACGTATGATAAAATTAGAGAAGCTTATTGGTGGCCAGGTATGTATGTGAATATATGTGACTTTGTTAGTTCTTGTACTACTTGTCAGGTACATTCATCAGTTAGACATAGAGAACCTCTGCACCCTACCTATCCTCCTTGTATTCATTACAAGTGGGTAGTTGATTTAGTGACCATGCCTAAAGGTTTAGATAGGATGAGGTATATAGTTTTAGCTAGGGAAGACTTGACTAATCATGTAGAGGGTAGAGCTCTTCGTACTAAAACTACATATAACATATGTAAATTTTTGTTAGAAGAAGTTATCAGTAGATTTGGCTATGTAGAAAAGATAGTAGTAGATAGGGGTGAGTTAAATGCTCGAGCGGCTAGGGAATTCTTTGACCGGCATGGGATTCGTTTATCTCTCACTACTGCTTATAATCCGGAGTCTAATGGTAAGATTGAATGGGGTTATCCCTCTATTGTGAAGGCAATTTCTAAGCCTTGTAATGGTGATACACGTAGTGGCCTAGATTTCTTCCTTTTGCACTATGGGCAAAGACGATGACGTATACTAGATCTACAGGATTTATGCCTGCAAAGCTAATGTACTGTCAGAAGCCGATTTTTCCTATCGAGACCCAGATTATTTCATGGATGACACTTTCGTGGAATAATGAGATGACTCGTGAAGATCTGATTTCTGTTAGGATTATGCAGTTAAATCTAGGAAATAAAATGGTTGAAGAAGTTATACAAAACGTTAGAGAATCACGACTTAAAAATAAAATTTATTTTGATAAAAAACATAGACTTAGGCCTCGTACTATAGAAGTAGATGATTGGGTATTAGTTTACGATAGTACTTTTGATACTCAGTATGATGCTAGGAAGAAGTTAATTAAAAGATGGTTTGGTCCATATGTAGTAGTAACTGTATTTGATAATGGTACATTTAAACTTAGAGAATCTGATGGATCTTTGTTGAGGAATTTGATTGCAGGGAAAAGAGTTAAACTGTTCAAGAAAAGAAATAATGAAGAATATGAGATTGACGAGATTGATGCTGATGATGATGCCGATGAAGATGAAGATGATGATTAAAATATCTCTTTAAAATCAGGTGAAAAAGTCTTAATTAAATATTCTTTGATTTTTTGTGTATATGCACTGCATTACTAATTGAGTTAAAAGGATATGTTCAAATTTATTTAAAAAAATCAAGTAGACTTTAAGATGTTAAATATCTTATATATTTATGATTGAAGCATGAAAACTTGTATTTATATGAACTGAATCAGATAGTTTAATAGAAATTTTGGAATTGGAAGCTTGTGGAAGAAATGGTAGCCTTACTATGAATACATGTATATGCTAAGAATTTTATCCATTAATAAGTGGGATTTTTGTTTCTTGCTATTTATTCCTTATGAGGTCTGACCTCTAAATGAATTAAAAAAAATAAAACTTCATACCCAATTAGCATATATGTATGTGTTTGTAGTTGGTGCACTATGTTGGGCTAGTAGGCAGGTGGAACAAACTTGGTCGGGTGATCAAGGCCACGAGTTGACACTAGTTTCATCATAGGCCTAAACTTTATGTTGTCATGTGCCTACATGGGTCGGTAGGCGGGTGGAGTTACTCTAGTCAGGCGATCAGAGCCACGAGCTGACGTCGATTTCATGTAGGGCTGACATTGTTTTGTCGTGTGCTATGCTAGGTTGGCAGACAAGTGGAATCAACTTGGCCGGGTGGACAAGTCCAGGAGTCGCACCCAATTTCGGTATAGGCCGATTTGTTAGAAAAATAAATAAAGAGCTGAGTTGGGATGAAGTAATAAAGCAAGAGAAAAAAATGATGTGAATAAAAGCAATGAATGGAGAGTTAGACCATAGGAAATAAAAGTAGGAGGCATATAATTCTATTAACTGATGAAAAAGTTTTGGTATATGCTGTTATGCAGGATAAGTTACTTATTCCAAGCAAGTTACATGAACAGAAGGACTATGATACTTATGATTTATTCCTATAAATGCTTGTTTAAATGTGGATCCAAAGATATAGCATGATATTTATATGACTGATATCTACTTTGTTTTTTTAGATGATTTGTACTAATCTTTTTAATTGCACAAAGTATGAATGCATGATAAAATAAAACTTTGAAAATTTTAAAACTTATTTTCATAAGAATTTGATATGTTCCACTTGATTCTACAGGTTGGGCCATTGGGACGATGTGCAGGTTTAGTGGGAACGGATTTCGAAAAGAATCTATTCCTCTTAAAATATTATTAAAAATTAAAAGATTAAATGATTGAAATAAGTTTCAATAATTTATGAAAATTTTGACTAATGTTTGATTTTAATTTTTGCAGGACAAGAAGTTTGATGATTAATACAGAGATGTGAAGTAGTTATCAAGGTGTTTTCTAATGAAGTTGTGGATATACATTAAAAATCAAGGGTTAGTCAAGGGTTTATCTAAGTTTTGAAAGTAAATTCAAGGGTATTTAAGGGTCAAATGTACGTTTTGAACATGTTTTATAAGGTTCAAGCTTAATTTCAAGGTTAATTAAGGGTTAATTAATAAATCTAGAGGGTTAGGGAAGGGTATAAGATTAATTTATGGGTTAATTGAGGTTAAAAAACATGGTATAAGGTTAGTTGAAGGGTAAACCTATGGTTAAGAGATTAATTTAGTAGGTTTTAGCCTCTAAATGAGTTTATAAATAGGATAAAATATATTAAATGAAAGCTTAGCAAATGTTTTAATTATAAATGATTAATTAAATATGTTAGTTATGAATTGACATTTTTAACACTAAGGTTATGGATACATTTAAAATTATTGATGGGTTTAATTTAATTTATTCTAAAAGGTTGTATTTATTCTAAAGTGATTAAATAAAACAAAAGGAATTGAAGGGTTGTATTTATTAAATTCTAAATGGATGGCCAAGAAAATATTTAATTTGAGTGCTTGAGTATATTTTTGGAAAATCAAATAGGAGAATTTCCCACACCTTTTTTTAAGTTGGAGTGATGTTGAGTGAAGTGGAGAAAATGAAGGCTGCATGGTTCAGTTATCTTAGAGAAAATGTGGGCTATGGTGGGCTACTCTCATCTATATAAAGAGGGGAGTCGTATTCACAAGCTCATGTTATTTTTCAGGTACTCTATTTACTCTATGCTCTAGACTATAGTTATTTGAAAACTCATTTCCATGACAATCCTCTGGTAGGATGAGAGAGAAGTCCATCTGTCTTACTTTTTTCATTCATTCAATGCAAAGCAAATTTTTTTTTGCTTTAAAAATCTGATGACGCAGACATGGATTCTTCATTTCTTATCTCTTTTCTTTTCTCGTTTCTTATCTTTTTTTTCTTCTTCTCTGCTTCTTTTTCTTTTTTCTAATTTCTCTTCTTCTCCCTCTTTTTCCCTCTCCCTCTCTTCTTTGCTGGCTGGCGCAGCAGCGCTGCACGCTCAGCAAAGAGAGAGAGAGAGAGAGAGAGAGAGAGAGAGAGAGAGAGAGAGAGAGAGAGAGAGAGAGAGAGAGAGGATTAATTTTTTTAAATTCTTTTTTATTTTGTTTATATATTAATATAAATAATATTTATTAAATTTATACTAGAGTTATATAACTTAAATATTTATTTATGAAAAGTATATGTACTAATGTATGAGAATATATTTATGTGTATGAAGGTTTATGTATTTATATTTGTATGTGAATATATATGTCTTAGTATATGTATATGTTTTAATATATGTATATGTATTTACGTATGTATGTGTATGTATGTGTGAAAGTGTTTTATCTTAGGATCATTACATTTTAATGTTATTATGACATGCATATGCATTGAGTATGTTTGTTTGAGATGAATGATATGAATGGTTAATGAATTTATTATGTATGTTGGTATGAAATGGATGGTATGAAGGATGTATGTGTGTGTTTATTTATCTAAATTGTTGATATGTATATGATTTGAATTTCTAAACCTTTTTTATGAGTTTCAGGTTACCAAAAGGAGGGTCCATTTAGCCATTATCCCTTATCTTTCTCAAAGATTTCATTATTTTATCTAACCTTCTCCTTATCCATTCACTTATCTTTTCCTTTTCTTACCCTTTAGCCAAGCTTCTCCAACCCTTTCTTGCTAGCTTAATAGAAATGTATTAGAAATGAATTAGATTTAGTGAGTGCATGTACCCATGTTAGTTAATGTATGTATGTTAGATGTTAGAAGTTAGGTAGAGCATGTTAGATGTTAGGATATGCATGTAAATGTTAGGTATGTTAATGAATGTTAAATGTATGTTAGTGCATGCATATGTTATTGCATGTTAGGTGTTAGTAAATGTATGCATAGTTAATGCATGTATATTAGATATTAGTGCTTGCATGTTCTATGTTGTGCATCTATGTTCATGCATGTGTGTTTGTGCATGTATGTTCATGTATGTGTGTTAGTGCATGTAAGTTTATGAAGGTTAGCTAAATTCATGTTCATTTATGTGTATGTATGATAATATGCATGTGAGATATGTTAGTATATGTTTATGTTTGCATGTTTGTGTATGTATGTTCATGCATGTGTGTTTGTGTATGTATGTTCATGCATGTGTGTTGGTGCATGTATGTTATGTTTGCATGTTCATGCATGTATGTATGCATGTCATGTATGAATGCATGTTCATTTATATATATGTAAGTTGATGATAGTTAAATGTATAATCATTTATATGTTTGCATGTTCATTTATGCATGTGTATGTGTGCATGTGATTTATGTTTGTATGTTTGTGCATATGTGTTAACACATGTAAGTTCATGTGATTTATGTATGCATGTTATGTATGCATGTGCATGTATGCATGTAGGTTATGTTAGTGTATGTTCATGCATATGTGTTAACACATGTAAGTTCATGTGATTTATGTATGCATGTTATGTATGCATGTGCATGTATGCATGTAGGTTATGTTAGTGTATGTTATGTCATGCATCTATGTTAGTATGCATGTGATGCATGTTAGCATATGTAATATGTATGAATATGTATAAGTGTATGAAGCTATGTATATATATGAATTACAAGATGTATGCTTAAAGTAATGTACGAATGAAATATTTTATTGCAATATGTATATTAAAATAAATGTATGTACTTATGATATGTATGAATTAGAAAGGTTAATTATCTTAACTTAAAATGAGTTTCTTAAATATGTTAAATTTTAAATGAGTGTTTAATCTTTTATAAAGCATACTTATATTTCTCATGTTATTTTTCAAATGATAAGCAGCTCTGTTGAAGACGATCTGAAGATTTAAAGTGTGGAAAGAATTTACTTAGCTGAAAATCTATTGTTTAGTTTGTATAGGATATCATTTTTATAAACAGTATCTTATAGGTTTGTATAGGAAATCTATCATTAATCTATTTGCATTTCATCATATGTCTGAAGAACCTTCATCTAGTAATACTTTTTTACCTCCATCTACATTTGAAATACTGTTTCTAATCCTGTTGAAGTTAATGCTAATCAAAATACAAAAATTGAAGAACTAGTTAAAGATAAATTGTAGAAGAAACTTTGCATTCAAGAGAATTTGATCATAGATTATCTAGAACATTACCATTAATTTCCATTGTTCCACCTAGTACTGAAAATAGTGAAGATCTTTTTCCACCATCCGTAGCTAGAAACACTGATAATTCTCAATTAGATTTAAACGTAACAGAAATCATTAAAGATAAAGTAGTTAGTGAGGAACTAATCCTACCATCCTATATAGATGCAGTCCAAAGATATAGAAACGCTTTGCCCTATGGGCCTTAGGAAAATTATACTTGTTCTGCATAGTCACCCTATGTGCGCCCTTAGCGAGACGATTGAATTGATCCACCAGTCGTCACGAATTGCTCCCACATTGATTCTTCAATTTTGAATTAGAAATTCAAATGATCTTCCACCTAATAGTTCTTCCTCTAAATGTGGAGATATTCTCTCATGAGAATTCCTAGCTTATTTTTTCTCCTAACTGCACGGGTTTAGTGGCTTTACAAGATTCCTCCAAGTCATGAGACTTTTACAAAAGTTAATGGTGAAAACCATAAGCAATAGTGCATGTGGTTCTTCAAAGAGTTGCTCATAACTCCTTCAATGCCTAGCCAAGTGTGACGGCTTGGAATTTGCACCAACACCAATGGCGTTCTTGCTAAGAGGCAAGTCACATAAAGACTAAGTACCATTCTTCATAATAGCATCCTAATTCGATTGCATAGCATCCATCCGAATTTCTGAAATTTGTGCTTCATTAAACAAGATAGGCTCATTCTCATGACAAATACTAGAGGCAACCATAGCATAGTAATCTGATGGAAAAGAAGCAATATGAGAGCCTGAACGAGTATGATATGATAGAGGTGCATCTAATTTTGTATCTCACAAAGCCTCAACTATGCATTTAGGCATAGTTTTTGCCTTTTATTTAACAGACCTCTCATCACTAAGTGCATCATGTAAGTCTACATAAAAAATGGAATGACTTGCATCATCACGTGGAACCTACAAAGGTTGAGAAATTACCTGATTTGGACTAGCACTAGACTCTCCACCTGTAAAAAGAGGCACTAAAGTGTCATACACATATTTGGAGTTAGCTGATGTCTCCTTAGTACATGAAAGTAATGGCTGAATTGCATCTTCTAGAAAAAAGCATCACCGCTAACCAAAATGTACTTACTATGTGCATGATATAGAAGATAGCCTTTAATTTCATAACTATAGCCAAAAAGAATACATTTCACTGCTTTATCATCCAATTTCCTACGTTGTTGTTCAGACACTAATGCATATGCCAGAAAACCAAAGACATGCAGGTGAGCAATAGATGGCTTATGACCATGATAAGCCTCATATGGAGCAATAGACTACAATGCTTTCATGGGACACTCCCTAAGTACATATGTTGCACACATAACAACCTCAAGCCAAAAAATGACCAATTTTCTTGCAGAGCAAATTGCTCTTTACTCACTTAGAATTTTCCAAAATTGTTTCACACACATAAAATAGACTCTAAGAGCTTTCCAACAAGATATAGAACACCTCAAATGGATAAATACAGAATGAGCTATGACCTCTGCAATATGCAGCTTTAATGGAGACCTTGAAACAGAGATGAACCTCAGGACATACATCAATTTCAGAGACTACTGCTCCTAACCCACAACTCCAATGACTTTGAAACTTTTCAGAATACAACTAGACTTAAATAGCTTTCTAACAAGCCAAAGAACACATGAGTTGGATACATACACAAGGAGATATGACCTCTGCAAGTTTGAGGTTTATTGGAGACCTTCAGCAGGGATAAAAAACAGAGAACACACACTACTTGCAGAGAGTATTGCTCTCCGCTCACAAATCCAATGATTATGAAAATTTGCAGGAAAAACGTAGACAGTACGAGCTTTCCAATGAGCTATTAAACATGTAATTTGGATATATAATGAGGGAGATACAAGCTCTGCAATCTCTGCATACAAAACTACAATAGTGTAGAGATACACATATGACTCTATTGGACATCCCACAAGATCACGACTTTTCTCCTCTTTTTATAGCATGGGAAACTGATCTAAAACTTTCTTAGTACATCTAAATTCATGGTAGACACTTGGATGGAGATATTACATGACTCAAGTGCTCAAATAAGCCACATCGACCTTCCACTAGGACACCACTGAAGCTCCTTTGTGACTCACTAATTTAACTCACCATGTTCTAGAACTCACGTGGTATTTTTGCTACATTTTATGAATAATATGAGCCTTCTTTAAGTATTTGAAGACTTCCCAAAGGTATATACATAATTTGAAACTTGTACCCTACATAAAACAAATGTTCGCAACGTTCTCCCTCTCAAGTTTCAAAGGGTATTTCCTTCATGCCAAGAATATAGTTGAATCTTTGAAGCTTTGGTCCATCCAAGGATTTGGTGAAGATATCTGCAACTTGATCCTTTGTTCCAACAAAAGAAACCTGCACTTCATTGTTCATGGCCTTCTCTCGAACATAATGATAGTGAACCTCTATATGCTTTGTTCTAGCATGAAAAATAGGATTTGAGGTCATATGAATGCTGCTCAAGTTATCCCCATATATCAGTGGTACATCAACCTGCACATTCAAGTCATGAAACAACTTTTTAAACCACATAACCTCAGTAGTATCCAATGCTAAACCTCTATACTCAGCCTCTGTAGAAGATAAAGCAACTATAGGCTGTTTCTTTGAACTCCATGTTAATGTCTTGTTTCCTGCTATTACCACATATCCACTTGTGGATCTTCTGTCATCTTTGCTTCCAGCCCAATCTACATCACTAAGACTTTAAGAGTTAGATCAGCATCATGACTATAAAATAATCCTTCGTTCATGGTACCTTTCAAATACCTAAGCACTCTTTTCGCTGCATGCATATGAGGTACTCTAGGTTCATGCATAAATTGTGACAATACTCCCACTGCATAACATATATCAGGTCTAATTTTTGTTGCATAAATCAAAGATCCTACCATGGATCTATATACATTCATATCATGCAACTCATCACCTTCCTTTGCACTCAGCTTTACATTACATTCCATTGGAGTAGAAACAATTTTACATTCCTGCATACCAAACCTTTTCAACATATCACATATATACTTTCTTTGTATCAACCACATACCTTCATCGCTATACACAATTTCAATCCCAAGAAAGTATGTGAGCAAACCAAGATCTGAAATTTTAAATTCCTTTCCCAAATTACCTTTTATCTCATCAATTGCTTTTGCATCATTCCCTGTAATCAACAAGTCATCCACATAAATGCATACATAGACACACATGCCATCTACATGTTTTACATAAAGTGAAGGATCAGCATGACTCGCTGTGTATCCTTGCAGCATAAGATACTTTACCAACCTTGCATTCCATGCCCTTGGTGCCTACTTAAGACCATACAATGCCTTCTTTAACCTGCATACATGATTAGGACATTTTGCATCCACATAACCATCTGGTTGTGACATATGCACTTCTTCATTTAACTCACCATTAAGAAAGGCATTCTTTATATCGAGTTGATATATATTCCACCTTTTACTTGCAGCTAAAGCCAACAAAGTTCTCACCGTTGCCATATTTGCTACTCGACTAAATGTTTCCTCATAGTCCACACCTTGAGTTTGATTATATCCTTTTGCTACAAGTCTAGCCTTATATCTAGACACACTACCATCACTATTTCTTTTAATCTTAAAAACCCACTTGCAACCAATTACCTTTTGCTTTGGTGTACTTGGAACTAAATTCCAAGTCTTGTTATCCTGTAGTGCTTCCATTTCTTCTCTCATTGCTTTCTCCCACTTTTCATCTCCTTTGGCCTCATCATAACATGTGGGTTCATTTTCCTGCTCAACTTTTGTCATAAAAGCATAATGAGTATTCATGAAAGATTCATAAGTATACCTTTGAGGTTGCTTACTTACTCTTGAAGTTCTTCTTACCTCCAATGTAGATGCTCTTCCTTTCTTATTAGGAACCTTTGATGATTCTCCATACTCACATACATCACTAATTTCCTCTCCTTCATCATTAACTTCAACAAGTTTGAGTTTACCTTTACTTTTAACACTTGGAGGTGACTCTTGCCTTGATCTTCCATTGAAAGGTGATCCTCTTTCTTCATCTAAACCACTCCTTTCATCATTTAAACTTCCTGATGGCTGAACTATGCATTCATCTCCTTCAACCACACCTTCTTCATTTTCATCCATGACCTGCAAACAATTCTTATCTGCATACCATGAAAGTGATTCATCAAAGTTAACATCTCTTGACACAACAACCTTATTGGTATGAGGATTATAGCATCTATATCCTCTTTGAGTATCTGCATAACCAATAAATATACATTTTTCTGATTTCGCATCAAGTTTAGATCTCACCTCACTAGGTACATGTACATAACATACACCACCAAATACTTTCAAATGACTTACACTTGGTTTCCTTCCATGCCATACCTCATATGGTGTCAAATGATGAACTCCAGCAGTCGGAACTCTATTCATAATGTAAACACTTGTGCTAACAGCTTCAGCCCAAAAATAATTAGGCAAACACATATCATTAAGCATGCTTCTAGATGCTTCTGCTATGATTCTGTTTCTTCTTTCTGCGACTCCATTTTGTTGTGGAGTATACCTGCATGTAACTTCTCTTTTGATACCTTCATCATGCAAAAAATCAGTAAAAGCTTGAGAGAAATACTCTCCCCCTCCATCGGATCTTAGCTTCTTAATATACCTTCCTGTTTGCTTTTCGACATATGATTTGAACTTCTTGAAACAATCAAAGACCTCACTCTTATGTTTAATAAAATACACAAATGTCATTCTACTATGATCGTCAATGAATGATACATAGTACTTATTACCAACCAAGGATGCCTCTTTAGTAGGTCCCCACACATCTGTGTGTATGAGATCTAGCAAACCATCACTTACATAGCTTGAATGCTTGAAAGGTTGTCTACTCTGCTTACCCATTTGACATGCTTCACAAAGATGCACCATATGTTGCTTAGTAAGATCAGGTAATCCTTCAACAATCCTCTTCTTTGATAGCTCCTTTAACCTGTGTACATTCATGTGTCCAATCCTTTTGTGCCATAGATCAAGCTCTGCTATTCGATGCATACCATAAGAGAAATAGTTTGTATGACTTGGGTTTACCTTGAATGTAAATAATCTACCTTGTTTTTGACCTCTAGCAATTAACCTCCTTTGCTTTGGATCCTCAATGAAGCAACCTGCATGATTAAATCTCACTTGTAGACCTTTTTCTACCATTTGAGCAACCGACATCAAATTCTTAGTGATAGTTGGCACATAAAGTACATCCTTCAAGCAATTTGTCTTGCTTTTATCCTGCATAACAACATCTCCAACCTACATAATCTTAAGTGTTGTATCATCTCCTGTTTCAACATGACCTTTATATGACGGATTATGCATATTAGAAAACCATGAAGCATCATGAGACATGTGATTAGAACAACCACTATCTACATACCATACATCGCTATTGCAATTCATCTTAGTTTCAACATTCATCATTAGAAGCGAATCATAATCATCACTTTTACCTTCAACTGCATAATTTCCTTGTTGTTTACCTCTTCTTGAATAGCCTCCTCTTTGATTACCACCTTGATTATTTTCATTTTGATAACAATCTTTGGCATAGTGTCCATACCTTCCACATATATAGCAATTGATCTTATTATCTTCACTCCTTTGTCTTTGGTTGTAGTTGTAGTAGCCTCTCGTACCTCTAGCGCTTGATCTTCCTCTTCCTCTTGTGTTGAAGAAGCCACTTGAAGTCCTCTGATCATCGCTCCTTCTTCCTCGACCTCTATTTAAACCTCTTCCACCTCTGTTTCCACCTCTGTTTTCACCTCTTGATGATCCTACATAAAGAGCTTGTCCTTGAGATCCTTTTTGATTTGAAGTAGAACCATTTAGATTCATCTCCTCCGTGACCATGAGAGCAATAAGTTGATCAAAATCTGGTAATTCTCCTCTGACATAAACTGAAGTAATGAAGGGTTTCCATCTCTCATCATCTTTGAGTCCGTTGAGAGTATGTGCAACCAAGTCGTCGTCCTCCACATGAGCTTGAATTGATCCTAGTTGATCTGCAATCTCTTTAACTTTCAATATGTAATCATTGACTGATGTCCTTGTATCTTTCTTTATGTTATTCAACTCATTTTTGAGTTGAATCTTCCTTGCTCTTGTACCTGTAGCATACAACCTTTCCAATGCAAGCCAAACATCTCTACATGTTTCTAGATCTTGTATGTGTCCTACCATTGAATCTTGAATATTTTGTGATAAAATGAATATAACCCTTTTGTCTCTCTCATTCCAAAGTCTAAACTCCCTCAATTGTTGCTGATTTGGGTCCTCTGGTAATGTGGGTTTGATATGTGTGCCGTCAATCAAAC
The DNA here is from genome assembly GCA_020310875.1 of Ceratopteris richardii. Classification (NCBI taxonomy): domain Eukaryota; kingdom Viridiplantae; phylum Streptophyta; class Polypodiopsida; order Polypodiales; family Pteridaceae; genus Ceratopteris; species Ceratopteris richardii. The sequence continues at coordinate 25,487,084 of CM035432.1, read as the reverse complement.
CATACAAGCCTCTACCTTGCAAGTATGCTGTGATTCTAAACTTCCATGCTTGATAATTGGTCTTATCAAGCTTCTCTATTTGTGCATGTTGGTCTCCCATAATACAAATGCTAAGCTTCCTCCTTTAAGCCTCCTTTCCAATGTGTATGATGAGAAGAAATATAATATTTACCTTGTAAATGAGGTATGTGCACCTTTCTTTGCTTGGATGTTGCTTCAGATGCCTCCTTACAATCTTCTTCTACCTTTGTGTAGTGTTGATGATGAACTGCTTCTTTGATAGCTTCAAATTCTTCGTCAAGGTATGATAACCTTCTCCAAGCCTCCAAGTACTTGCTCTGATACCAATGTTGGATTTTATTGATCTCCAAAGTACAGCTAGAAGTAGGTGAAACCCAATAGGACCTAGTTGACTTTTTCACAAACTTGTATGCATAGACCAATTCTCTTGCAGAGCAAATTGCTCTTTACTCACTTAGAATTTTCCAAAACTGTTTCACAAACATAAACTAGACTCTAAGAGCTTTCCACCAAGATATAGAACACCTCAAATGGATAAATACACAATGAGCTATGACCTCTGCAATATGCAGCTTTAATGGAGACCTTGAAACGGAGATGAACCTGAGGACACACATCACTTGCAGAGACTACTGCTCTTAACTCACAACTGCAATGACTTTGAAAATTTCCACAAGACAAGTAGACTTAAAGAGCTTTCTAACAAGCAAAAGAACACATCATTTGGATACATACACAAGGAGATATGACCTCTGCAAGTTTGAGGTTTAATGGAGACCTTTAGCAGGGATAAAAAACAGAGAACACACACTACTTGCAGAGAGTATTGCTCTCAGCTCACAAATCCAATGATTCTGAAAATTTACAGGAAAACATTAGGCAGTAAGAGCTTTCCAATGAGCTATCAAACATGTAATTTGGATATATAATGAGGGAGATACAAGCTCTGCAATCGCTGCATACAAAACTACAATAGTGTAGAGATACACATATGACTCTATTGGACATCCCACAAGATCACGACTTTTCTCCTCTTTTTATAGCATGTGAAACTGATCTAAAACCTTCCTAATACATCTAAATTCGTGGTAGATACTTGGATGGAGATATTACATGACTCCAGTGCTCAAATAAGCAAAGTATTGATGGACTTTGAGAACTAGCCACATCGACCTTCCACTAGGACACCACTGAAGCTCCTTTGTGACTCACTAATTTGACTCACCATGTTCTAGAACTCACGTGGTATTTTTGCTACATTTTATGAATTATATGAGCCTTCTTGAAGTATTTGAAGACTTCCCAAAGGTATTTATATAATTTGAAACTTGTACCCTACATAAAACAAATGTTCGCAACACCATTTTGAGCTAGAAATGCATTAAAATAAAAATGCATATATCCCTCCACCTATGCGAATTGATCTCACGACCTATTGGCTACGAGTATGATGGGCTAACCACTTGCCCCAAAAGCCATGGTTGAGGATCACTTCCTAATCCTCCCTCTTAGGGTGTGGTTCAACCATCTCCTACCTATCATTTCTTGAGTCTAACACTCTCTTCCCCTTCAAGAGATTATTGTCCTGAATGATCATTCCTTGATCTCCCCTTGAATTGATGTCCTTACCCTTGCAAAGCCTCTTGAACCTTCTTGTTCTCAACCTTAGTCTCTTGAACCCTTGCCCTTAACCTTGGTTTCTTGAATCTTGCCTCTCTATGTTTTGACCACTTGCTTACGGAATTGCCTTGTTCCCAACCTTGGTCTCTTGAGCTCCTTATTCTCAACCCCAATATTTTGAGCATGGTTCTCACCCATGCTAGGTATCTTGGATCCTCAATCTAGACCTTTCATTGGAAGATTGAATTAGCATATATCTCATATAGTCACATATGACTATTCCCTTGTAAAATTCAATTAGCTCTCATCCTTGTAAAAGCGCATATCATGACTGCACTTACTCCATGTGAAGTAAGGAGGAATCAAATCTCAAATCCTTGCTAGTTTATAGAGGAGAAAGTAAAGCCTAAAGACTACGACTCACCTTATGGTGAAAATTTGAATTTGAATTCAAAGCTTGCTCCAAGAGCTTTCCAAGGGTATCTTATATGTCTAAATCCGACCTACAGAGTGGGAGATACACTCTAATATTTGTTGGGCTCATCTTTAAAAGAGATAGGCATGCCTTCCTTGCCCAAGCCTAGTTCTAGGCTCTGATACCAATTGCGCGATTCGAACTCATGATCTATTGGCTAGTAGTATGATGGGATAACCACTTGCCCCAAAAGCCATGGTGAAGGATTACTTCCTCATCCTCCCTCTTAGGGTGTGGTTCAACCATCTCCTGCCTATGATTTCTTAAGTCTAACACCACCCTCCCCCGAGATTAGAACGAAAGGTGCACATTTTACATGCTAATAGTTTTTTAGCCAAAACCAAAAACGTTTTGAAGCACATAAACACCTCAAACTTTACTTTCGATTGATATAACCATGCATGCCTAGAAACATCATCAATGAAATCACAAAAAAATATAGTTCCCAAAAGACGTTGTTTGCATAAGACCACAAACATCATTGTGAATAAGGTGCAATATCTGAGTAGCTCATAATGAACTATCTTTTGGGAAGGAGGAACATTGCATTTTGCTTAAATTAGAAACTTCATAGACATGTTTAAGAGGTGCGTCAAGTTTGGGTAGAGAGGATACCATTGCATAATTCTATAGACATAGCAAACTAGAAAAATTTAGATGACCAAAGCATGCATGCCAAAGATTTGCATCTAACTGAGCCTGAGAATCTTGAACTACACATGCTGAAACATTCACAAATTTTGCATAATCTATGAGCTTATACATCCCATGACATAAAATGCTAGAAGCAATAATGATGTCTCCATTGGATAGATCATGAACTCTACATTTATCATCAAGAATTTTCACAACCAACTCGATCTTTGCTAATGTTGAATTGGATAGAAAATGTTTCTTGATCCTTGGCACAAATAAAGCATTTAACAATGTAAAAGAGCTACCATCAAAAATATTTAGAATGATCTTATCAACTCCCACGACACCATAAGAGGAGTTTTTGGCGCATGTGACAGTATTCTCTATAGGGACAAGATCAAGTGAAGTGAAGAACCTACACTACGAGGTAATATATTTGGTTTTCACACTATCAAAGTAACAAACATCTTAGTCTACTACAAACATACACTCTTCATGAGAAGGTGGGTCATAACAACAAACATTAGTAAATGCCCATTCTTCATTCTACATAGGATTTATAGACTCTAATTTGGGTGTAGAGGCATTTGGAACAACCATTCTAACCTCTTTTTTCTTTGCCGCTTTTGTACCCAAATTTGGACAACTCTTTATGATATGATCATTTTCCTTTATATTATTTAAGGAAACAATTACTAACTTTTTTTTCTTCTTGTCTTTGTCATCCTTCTTTGATTTTCTAGAATTAGCAAATTTTTTCTTAGTAGTACTTAAGTTCCATTTAGCTTTTAACTTTTGACTAGCCAAGGAAGCTTGATCTGCAACAAGCATAATCGACCTGTTGTGCCTAGACTCATCTTCCTGCAATAGAATAGAGACTCAATCCTTAAATGTTAAGACATTTGGATTGCCTTTCATCATCAATCAAAGAGTAGAAGAAAAACTCTCATATAAATGTGGAAGACCATTCAGAATAGGCTGCACAAGTGAATTGTCTAGCAAACTTCATCAATAGAAATCAACTCCTCCTTCAAATCATTGATCTTTATGAAAAAGCTATCCATGGAATCTCCTTCATTCATGTGCTTACTCTCTAGCTGTTTCCAGAGCTAAGCAACATGAGACTCACTCCTTACTTCATATAAAGTGATAAGTGTATTCCAAGCATGCTTTGTTGTTTTCCAGGATTGAATGTGATGAATAATGGCACATTTGATAGGCATATCAATGCATGTGCTCAAGCATCTCTACCATGCCAACAAATTTGCTCTATAGTAGGTGTTGTAGGAATCACAACATGAACACGAACATGAGGATCATCATCTTTAATTCCATATGCATCACCTCGAGCAATTGTATTTGTATGTGTAGTAGGATGTTTTTCAAAACCCTCCACAATATTCCATAGTCCTTTTGCAACCAATACATGACACATCATACATGCCCATAATAGATAGTTGGTACCATCCAACTTATCCTTGACAACCAACATACAAAGTACATCACTACTTTTAGCCATGGCCACTAAGTAAAATAACCTCATGCAAAAAAATGACTATATCTCAAAAAGTTGAACATGTTGGGGCTTCAATGACTAATTGGACATCAAGACAAGAAGACGTCAACGAGAAGAAGAAGGACTAAGAACTATGTAAATTAGACCCTCAAAAATCTATGCTACATGAAGGGACAAATTCACAATTATAATATTGTGTAAACTAGAGAACCAATTTTGTTATCAAAATCCCGAAAATTCTTTGGTTCTTGATTTTAGGAGCATCTAGATAAGTCGTGTATGTAATTTCACCTGACGAAGCCAAGAAGAAGAGTGAGAAGGTGTGAGAAATCGTGAGAGGTAGAGAGAAAGAGGGATAAAGACTATGCCAAAATATAGATTGTAGCAGATATAGACCAAGCGCAAGTGTAGCAAAGAGTAGAAACTTGATTTTTAAGTCCTATATGTGAGAGACATAGTCGAGATAGATTTTAAGAGAGATGTTCATGGAAAAATACTTAGTGTAGAAGAACTTTATATGGCTATGAGCGAAAGAAGGCCATACCATTTTGCACACATCTTCTCTAATAGAAAACACATATTTGTGGAATAGGAATTGAGTCAATTCACTCTGTGTGAAGAAATCTAACTCATTTCATAATTGTATGAATGTTAGTTACAATTATGAGTGTTTTTTATGCACTTTCCTGATCTTGTTCGAATCAGTTTCGGAATATATAGTGGGAAGGTTCTCATAAGTGGTAGATCAATGTAAAGCTAACATCTTCTATTATAAACAAATGAAAGATCTTTGCACACTGAAACGTGTACTGAGAAATTTATGTTCAATTGTGAACGTATGTCAAGTTGATGAAGTCAAGTATTTGAATATTTGTCCAAGTGGAAGCGTAAGTGGTAAGCCAACAAAAAGACACTAGATTGTGTGATTTCTAAGAAGTTTTGACATCGGAAAGTCATCAATAAGAAACCATAAATCACTGAAAAGTCATCGGAAAGAAGCCGTAAACCATTGGAAAGAAACCGTAAAGTCACTAGAAATGCATCGGAATGAAGTAAAAATAAAATCTAGTTTTTCTCAAGGTTGAGTTTTAGTATTGGTGAGCTATTGGTGATTATAGAGGTTTTGTAATATCACATTATCTTGCTTCTTGTGGTGTTTTCATTCACCAACAAGTGGTATCAAGTAGAAAGGTCCTTACGAGTAAAAGGGGTGGCAGATACAAGAGGATTGAAGAAGGTTTCAGGGAAAAGGTGAAAGTTGAAGCATTCAACAACAAAAGGCATGAACAATTACTCTGAGATTATCTTCAAAGATAAATATCTACAAAGGTATCATTCTTTAACTTCAAGCTCATAGGTTGCAGCGAAAGCAAGAAGACCATGGCAGATCATATTTCTATTGAGAGATTGGACATAAATAACTATCCTTCTTGGGTAATGAGAATGGAAGCCTTACTTACGAGTAAGAATCTAATGAAATAAAAGAGAGCTGAAGAAGGAAAGCCTACATTTGAAGATGAGAGTTGACCGAGGAAAGAAGAGTTGGAAGCTTTGAAGCTATGGTAGAAGAAAGATGCAAGCCCAAGAGGTTACATATACAATACTATCAGAGACCCCTTGCTACCGCACATGAGAGGTTTGGAAACAACGAAAGACATATGGAATGTGTTGGAAGATCACTTTCAAAATACTAATAAAGGTAGGAGGGCTTGCTTAAGGTCATAGCTCAGAAATTTCAAGAAGAAGCAAAGTGAGAGCGCTAGAGATTATGTCACTAAGAAGAAGGACTTCATAGACAGTCTCGGATCTATCGACAAAGACGTTGAAGATCATAGGTTGATTGTGCACTGGCTTGCAGGTCTGAGAGGAGAGGAAAGGTGGAAAGCTTTTGTACTTCCAATTGAACTTTCATTAAATCATTTTGTACCAGATTTAAATGAGTTTCTTGGACTGATGCTTACATTTGAGCAAGATTTGAAGTTAGATGGAGATAAAGGACATAGATCCACTATGTATGCAGAGAATAAGAAGAAAAGTAATAAAGGCAAAGTAGAGGATGAAGAAGAATTGGATTCTCAAGTAAATTATGCAAAAGGTAGAGGTAATGTCCGAGGTAAAGGAAGAGGAAGTGCAAGAGGAAAAGTAACCATAACAACAACAAGAAGACATGCTAAATTTGTGGCTTGAGTAATCATCTACCCTATGATTGTTGGCATAATCAACATGTTTAACTCAGAATCAAAGCACAAATGGCAGAAGCAGAGGTGGAAGATAACAAATTCAGTTTCAAAGAGGAAGGAAGAACCAAAGAGGTGGCTATAATAGAGGTGGAGGAAGAAATTGGGGACCGAACCAATCCAACAACACCACCTACTAAAACTATGCGAATGATACACAGAATGAGGACCATGAAACATTGATGATGAATTCAATAAGTACATTAGAGAAGGAAGATCTCAAGGTATTCTATATTGACTCTGGTTCTCAAGGTATTCTATATTGACTCTGGTTGTTGTAATCATTTGTTAAGTAATATAGAATTAATGTCAAAATTGGAAGAAAGTACTTCTAGTGATACAGTTCAAATAGATGATAATAGAAGACACAATGTGTGTTCAATTGGAAAGGTGAAGTGTAGGAGTGACATTGACTTATGAATCAATGTGTTGTATGTTCCCACAATAGTTAAGAATGTGATTAGTTTGGGTCAAATATTGAAGAAAGCATTTGAAGTAAGATTTACAAATGAAGGAGTATTTGTGAAAGATCCAAAAATGAATATAAACAAATTGTCTATGCTAACAAGGAAGGTAGACTCTTTACTCTGAGAGTGAAAGGGAATATTGGTCAAGACTTAATCACACATGGTGATGAAGTGATTACAGAGCAAGATCTCTCGCATACGAGGTTAGGTCATTTTAATGAAAGAGGAATTAAAACTATGGTGGCAAATCAATCTATATTAGGACTACCAAATGTGTAGAACCAACACTTGATTTATAAATGCAAAGCATGTCAAATGGGAAAAGCGCAACGATTACCATTCCAAAAGAAAGCATTCAATCATGATGGATTCCTAGATCTCATACATATAGATGTATGGGGACGAATAAAAGAAGGATCAATCAATGGATCTAGGTATTATGTTCTTTTCATTGATGATGTTACAAGATGGATAACTCTTTATGTTTAATAGGAAAGATCAAAGGTGTTTGGAGCCTTCAAAATTTTTTATGCATATGCAGAAATGGTTACAGTTTAGAAGCTCAAGAGGCTAAGATATGATGGAGGGGGAGAATACATCTCCCAAGACTTTAATGATTATCTTTTTAATGCAAGACTCGAGAAAGAAATATCCTGTAGATACACACCTCATGGGAACGAGGTGGGAGAGAGGAGAAACAGAACTCTAGTGGAGTTTGCAAGAGCTATGTCAAAGGAGAAAAATTATCCGAATTGTTTATGGGATGAGGCTGTAAATATAGCTACATGTCTTGTGAATAGATTACCATGTACATCTCTAAATGGATGACTCCTTCTGAAGCGTGACTCGATAAGAAACCTACACTAGATAATTGTAAGGTGTTTGGATCAATTTCCTATGCCCATCACAACTTAGACATAAGCTCAAACTTAAGGCTGAAAAATATGTGCTCATTGAATATGATGAAAAGCAGATGGGTAGAGGTTATGGAGTCCTCTAAGCAAATAGTTTATTGTTTCTAGAGATGTGAGATTTGATGAACAGAAGAAGTGGTACGCAAATCAAGATTACAACATTGAATGAGCACTTTGGACCAAAGCAAGCTTCAAGAGCTTGGAACTATAGGCTTGTGAAGTATCTCAATGATCTTGGATATCAAAGTTGAAAGGCAGATGCAAGTCTACTTATCAAGAGAATAGATGATGGTATAATCTACATTTGTTTTTATGTAGATGACATTATAATTATAGGTACCTCAAATGAAGGAATCATGGAAGTGAAGAGGTTAGTTGAAAGAGAATTCAAAATAAGTGATCTAGGAAAATTGTCATATTTTCTGAGAATGCAAATCACTTTTGCACATCATGGCATATATATATCACAAGAAAGGTATCTTCTGAATTTATAGAAAAAGTTTAACATGGAGAATTATAGAAAAGCTTCAACTCCACTTGAAGTACATGATAAGCTTAACAAGTATGATGGTGCAGGTTTCAAAGATATGAGGAAGTATCAATTGTTAGTGGGAAGTTTAATTTATGTTGCACTAACAAGACCGGATCTTAGTTATGTAGTGGGAGTTCTCTCATAGTTTGTGCATTGTCCAAAAGATCAACATTGGATTTCAAGTCAAAGAGTTCTAAGATATATCAAAGGAACTATAAAGGAAGGATCATATTATCCTTTTACTTCAAACATAAAGTTGAGAGCATGAATGATGTAAAATAATGAACTATGCTAAGAGAAAGCAATTTAGCAAGATTTGATATACCCCCGACTTTTTAGGACTGTAGCAGAGATAGACTAGTGAGCACCTCGACGGAGATTTCTCTGAATTGGCTAAATGAAATCATCTCAAACTTTGTCAGCACGTAGGTGACTTTGCGCTGAATCTAACAAGCTTTGAACCACTGAAATCGGAGTAGTATTAACCGAGATAGGCCCTTGACAAGTTGACAGACTTTTGAGTAGACAAGCAGAGAACACATAGCTGAATGATGTAAATGTATCTACTAATTAACAGTTGTGTACAATTCCATTGGCATGACTAGCATTGCCTAATGGTGTAGAGAGGTGAAGGCTATGGTATAGTCCTTACACACAGTCAAACTCAGTAAAGTAAGCCTCGAGAATGAAGAGATCTACCTGCGACTTTTCCAAGTACATTTTTATAGGATTGTGTAAAAAATTTGAATTCAAATTCAAATTTTGGCTCCCTATGATCAAGCTCCTAAAGACTTGAAGATATTCTCTCAATCAAGTAAGCTAATTTTTCCACAGCTCACTTAGGTAGGTGATTACAAAAGATTCCAAGTCATTTTGACTTTTACAAATGAGATAAAGTGGTAATTAACCACTAGCATATGTTCCTATGGTTCTTCATGTATGTAGAGTCTTCATGATATGTTCCAAGCCAAATGTGTAGGCTTGTGATTTACTCCAACAGCTCCCCCTCAAGCCAAACATTTTGGCTTAAGTCTTCATCTTCAATCTTCAACTATATCCTGCAGTCCAATCATAGATTTGAACCTACAGAGTTTGGTTCCATCCAAAGCTTTAGTCAACGAATCCGCACATTGCATGTTGGTTGACACATAAGTCAGTTGAATATCCTTGCTTAGCAACTTCTCTCTCACATAATGATAATGAACTTGTATGTGTTTGGTCCTGGCATGATAGATAGGATTAGCTGCAAGGTGAAGAGAACTAGTATTATCTCCAAAGATAATTGGAGGCCTAGTATATAAGCCCAGTTCTATATACAAAAGCTTAATCCAGATTGCTTCTTAAGTGGCATTAGCTAGCCCTCTATACTCTGCTTCTGTAGAAGACAATGCAACAGTTGGTTGCTTCTTTGCAGACCATGAAATTGGTTTGTCACCTGCAAAAGAAATGTATCCAGAAGTGCTCCTCCTATCATCCTTGCATCCTGCCCAATCTACATTTGAATAGACTTTTATATCAATATCTGAAGTGTAAGGAAAATACAAACCATGGTTCTGTGTACCCTTGAGATACTTCAAGATTCTCTTTGCAGCCTCTAGGTGAGGTATCCTTGGCTTGTGCATAAATTGACTTAGCACACTAACTCCATATGCAATATCAATTCTTGTTAAGGTAGCATAGTTCAAGCTACCCACCATACTCTGATAACCTGTAATGTCTTGGACTTCATCACCTTCATGGGCACTTAGCTTTAGGTTTACCTCCATTGGAGTGCTTGCTACTTTAGCATCCTGCAATTGGAACTTCTTCAACATATCTTGTACATACTTTTTCTGAGTAATGTATATCCCTAAATTAGTGTAAACTAATTCAAGTCCCAAAAAATACTTCAATAATCCAAGATCATTGATCTTGAATTCCTTCATCATCTGGCAATTGATGTGTCTGATTCCATTGACATCATTACCTGTAATGATGATATCATCAACATAAACACAAAGATAAATTACCTCTGAATTACTTCTCTTAATGAACAGAGAAGTATCTGACTTGCTCATGACAAAACCTTGATCTTGGAGGTATGTGGTTAACCTGTAATTCGATGCCCTAGGTGCCAGCTTCAATCCATATAAAGCCTTCTTTAATTTGCAAACAAATGTTACCTTCTTAGGGTCCTCATAGCCAGGAGGTTGTGACATATAAACCTCTTCTGAAATCCATCCATTCAAGAAAGCATTCTTGACATCCATTTGGTACATATTCCAATTCGTTGATGCAGCCACACTAACCAACACTCTGATTGTTGGCATCTTGGCCACAAGAGAAAATGTTTCTTCATAATCAATGCCTTGGGTTTGTGCAAACCCTTGGCTACCAATCTGGCCTTGTACCTATTAATTGTTCCATCAGAATTTCTTTTCAATTTATAGATCCATCTAGATCCTATTACCTTCATGGAGTCCTTCTTGGGTCCTAACTCCCATGTGTCACTCTCCTTGAGTGCTTCAATCTCCTCATCCATAGCTTCTTTCCATTCTGATTTGGTGATTGCTTCTTCATATGAACCTGGTTCTTCATTTGACAAATCCCTTGCAAGATAAACTGAATGTTTAGTAACAAGAGATGTATCATACCCATATCTGATAGGTTTTTTGCTTTCTCTCCGAGATCTTCTGATTGATTGAGTTGAGGATTCAGGTATGTCTTCAAGCTTCTTCATCTTCATTTTGCCCTTGGACTTCCATGCCTTGAACTCTTCAAGGTTGGTAGTATCTTTATCATCTGAACTTCAGTCTTCATTCTGAGTTGGTTCCTCCTTTGTAAGCTTTGGAAATTCCTCTTCCAAATCATAGGGTAGTTTCACTTTCCTGCATTCATTCTCATACCAAGAATCATTCTTATCAAAGATTACATCTTTGCTTACCATAAATCCCTTATTGGTATGGTTATTGAACCTATAACCTTTTTTATTTAAATCATACCCAATAAAGATGCATTTTTCAGCCTTTGGATCTAGCTTACCTCTTACATGAGAAGGAATGTGTACATATGATACACATCCAAAAAATTTGCAGTGGTCTAATGATGGTCCATTAGGGGAAAAAATGAACCCTGAATGTGCCTTTTAGATTAAGGAGTGATTAGAGCTGGACCAATGAGAGGAGGGTGGTGGCCACAGTCTAGTCCCTTAATCACATAGGGTAGGCATAGGCTTCCCTGGTTTTTGTGTGGTCAAATATGCAAAAACCACCTAGAAATGGTGGGTTTCCTCTTGAGAATGGTTTTGAAAAACTCAAAAATCATTTGGATCCCTTGATTTCTTGAAAGATCCAATGGCTATGGTGAAATGACAAAAGTCAAGGCATCTTTAATTCTAGACCCTTAGGTTTTCTTGACAACAAGTGGCTACGATGAGAGCCATCATTACAATTTGCGTGAATCGGCGTGCACCCTTGGATCCAGCCTTTCATCGAACGGAGCAATTTGAATTGAGGAAGATTTTGGCACTCTCATTGTAGGCCCTTAGATCTGGCCTTGATCCCATGGCTTATATTCCATCCTCAAAATCCAAAATCGGATTTAATCTCCAGCCATCGGATGAGGCAGGCGATCGAACGGGCAGCGTCCATCTACGAAGTTAGCTCAGCGCCATTCATGCTACAGCGATGGATGATTCAAGATCCGACGGCCCACAATCTTGCAGAGAGTTCTCAAAAGCTGAGCCCCACTCCCACACAAGTGGCATCGTTCTCTCTCTAACTTTTCACAAGCTCAAACATTAGCCATTGATTTAAGATGATCGAATGGTCCAAGCTGCACACGTCCCAGAGATCAGCTCAAGTGCTTCAACAAATATTATTTTATTTCACAAAACCATTGGTGGTTTCATATGCCACATTAAGTTCAAAGATTAAGATCCTTAATCCCTAAAAATTAGGGATCCTTACAAGGCCCATGCAGGGTTCATTTTTTCCCCTAATGCTCTTACCATGCCATGCTTCATAGGGTGTCATACCATCTAGTGACTTAGATGGTAACCTATTTATGAGATAGGTGGCAGTAGAAACACTCTCTGGCCATAGGTAGTTAGGTAACTTCTCATTAAGCATAGATCTAGCTGTCTCAACAATTAACCTATTTCTTCTTTGAGCTACCCCATTCTCTTCAGAAGAATACCTTGTGTTTATTTCTCTTTTGATGCCTCTATCTTGCAAGAAGTCCTCAAATTCATTGGAGAAGTACTCACCTCTTCTATCTGACCTTTGCCTCTTCAAGTTCCTTCCTATCTGATTTTCAACTAGTGCAAGATATTTTTTAAAGCAATTAAATACCTCATCCTTGTGCTTCATGAAGTATAATACAGTCCATCTGCTATAATCATCAATAAAAGACACATAGTACCTTGAACCTGAGACTGAGGGGTCTTTACTAGGTCCCCAAACATTTGTGTGTACCAACTCTAGGTAGTCTTCATGCATATATCCTTTCCTTGAGTAGGGTAACATGTGAGACTTACCAAATTGACAAGCACCACACTTGTAAATCATATGTTGCTTGGATACATTAGGTATCCCAAGCACACATTGGTCCCTGCATATTTGCTTCAAGGTTCTTTCTCCTATATGCCCTAATCTCTTGTGCCAAATCTCAAGCTCTGAAAGTGTTTGATCCTTATAACTATATAATGCAATATTCTTTGTGTCTTCTAACTCAAAAGTGAAAAGTCTACATGATTTTTCTCCTTTAGCTATCCTTTTGAATCCAGGTCTTGGGTCCTCCACAAATGCTCCATATTGATTGAATCTGACCTACAAACCTTTCTCTACAGTTTGACCAACACTCATTAAGTTCTTTGTAATTGTTGGTACATAAAGTACCCTGCTCAAAAAATTATGGTTATCATCATAAGTCTTCACATTTGCAACTTTACCTACAGAAAGCTTTGTATCATCACCTGTTTGGACTTGGTGTTTACCTTTTGGTTCCTCAAGATCAGAGAGTAGGGCCACATTACCAGCCAAATGATTTCAACACCCTGAATCAATGTAAAATAATTGATCATCATTTGTACCTATCTTTGAAGTCATGTTCATGATCAAAAGAGAGTCATTCTACTCTTCTGTGTAGTTGTTGTAGTCCCTTCTAGTTTTGCATCCTCCTTGGTAGTTGCCATTGTAATTGTTGTTGTAGTTGTTGTTGTAATTGTTGTTGTGGCCTTGGTGGTGGTTGAACCTTCCTCTTGACTGTCAGTATCCACCGCTTTGATATCCTCTTACTCTCTGATTTTTGTAATTCCTGAAACACTCGTCTGTGGTGTGATTTGATAAACCACAAATGTTACATGGTGATGAATTGTAGGGTCTCCCCCTACCTTGCTTACCTCCTCTGCTCCTATCTCTTGAAGATCTGCCTCTCCCTGCATAGTTGGCTTGGGAGGTAGAGCCTTCATCTTCCACCTTCTAACTCTTACCTTTATCCATAGACTTCGTATGAGTGTATAGGGCAGAAGAGTTGTTACCTTTGGATGTATCTCCACTCTTGGTAAGCTTTGCTTCATGTGTAAATAGTTGACCCATGAGAGTTGTAAGATCTGGAGTGTGCATGTCCATGTAGAGATCCATTGCAGTGGTGAAGCTTTCCCACTTGTCATTAGCCTTGATTCCATTGATTACCTGCCTCACTATTTGCTCTTCTTCAATTTCTTCCCCTATGCTTGCTAACTGATCTGCAACATCTTTGATTTTGGTCACAAATTCTAAAACAACTTGCTTAGGTTGCTTCCTTAGTGTTGTGAATTCAATCCACAACTGATTTTTCCTAGCCCTTGTATTGGAGGAAAAATAAGATGACAAGGTTTCCCAAGTTTCTTGGGAAGTCTTGCAATCTCTGATATGAGGTAAAAGAAAGTTAGATATAGAGTTGAGTAAGTAAGACCTTGCCAAAGCATCCTTAGCACACCATGTGTTGAGCTTTTCTTGTTCTTCCTTGGTTGGCAATCCTCTTGCTTTGAATGAGGGTAGTTCCTCATCTCCTGAGATGTATCCATATAGAATCCTTCCTTCTAAGTAGGTCTTCATCCTTAGAAACCAAGCCTGATAGTTGTTCCTGTCTAATTTGTCAATAAATTAAGGAAAACCATCTCCCATTTTACCTTATTTGCTCTGATACCACTGTTGGGAAAGATGGATGGATGATCCAAGAAACTGAGTAGGTACTGCTAAACCTGCTTTGTACTAGCCCTCTTTTGCTTCAGACTTGATTAGTAGACTTCCTTAGCTTCCCAATGGCACCAAGAAATGACTTATGTCCTTTGAAAATGATATGTGCAATGATTGAATCAAAACAGATAACTTTGGAAATCATACAATCAAGAAAACCTTCTATTTTGGTCTAGACACCTGCTGGATGTTTTGCTCAGTGTGACCAGCACAGTAGCAATTGATAAAATTCCTTCTAGAGGAATTCAATTAGCTTAGTAAGCTACCTTTTGCAAGTGCAGTGATGTAAAATAATGAACTATGCTAAGAGAAATCAATTTAGCAAGATTTGATATACCCCTGACTTTTTAGGACTATAGCAAAGATAGACCAGTGAGCACCTCGACGGAGATTTCTCTGAATTGGCTGCATGAAATCACGTCAAACTTTGTGAAAAGGTAGGCGACGTTGAGCTGAGTCCAACAAGCTTTGAATCACAGAGATGAATGATGTAAATGTATCTACTAATTAACACTTGTGTACAATTCCATTGGCATGACTAGCATTGCCTAATGGTGTAGAGAGGTGAAGCCTATGGTATACTCCTTACACACACTCAAACTCAGTAAAGTAAGCCTCGGGAATGAAGAGATCTGCCCGCAACTTTTCCAAGTACATTTTTATAGGATTGTGTAAAAAATTTGAATTCAAATTCAAATTTTGGCTCCCTATGAACAAGCTCCTAAAGACTTGGAGATATTCTCTCAATCAAGTAAGCTACTTTTTCCACGACTCACTTAGGTAGGTGGTTACAAAAGATGCCAAGTCATTTTGACTTTTACAAATGAGATAAAGTGGTAATTAACAACTAACAAATGTTCCTATGGTTCTTCATGTATGTAGAGTCTTCATGATATCTTCCAAGCCAAATGTGTAGGCTTATGATTTACACCAACAGGGGCTTCACTCACTAATTAGACATGAAGACAAGAAGACGTCAACGAGAAGAAGGACTAAGAACTGTAGAAGTTAGACCTTCACAAACATATGCCTATGTGAAAGGACAAATTCACAATTGTAATATCATGTAAACTCGAGAATCAATTTTGTTATCGGACTCTCAGAGATTCCATGATCCTTGATTTTAGGAGCATATAGATCAGTTGTGTATATAAGTTCACGTGAGGAATCCAAGAAGAAGAGTGAGAAGGCATGAGAAATAGTGAAAGGAAGAGAGAAAAAGGGATATAGATAGTGCCCAAATATAGACTGTAGGAGATAGAGATCGAGTGGAAGTCTAGTAGAGAGTAGAAAACTAGATTTGTAAGTCCTACATGTGAGAGAGGTGGTCGAGATAATTTGTAAGAGAGATTGTGATGGAAGGTTACTTAGTGTAGGAGAACTTTCTATGATTATAATTAGAAGAAGAAGGCCATACCATTCTTTCCACATCTTCTCTAATAGAAAACACATATTTGTGAAACATGAATTGAGTCAATTCACTCTATTGAAGAAATCTAATTGATTTGATAACTATATGAATGTAACTTATAGTTACGGGTTTTCGTGATGCACTTTCTTGATCTTGTTAGAATCGATTTTTGAATATATGGTGGGAAGGTTTTTATAAGTTACAGATCATTGTGAAACTATCATCTTCTATTACAGACAAATGAAAGATCCTTGCACACTGCAATGTGTACTCAGAAATTTATCTATAACTATAAACGTATGTCAAGTTGATGAAGTCAAGTATTCAAATTTGTACAAAAGTGGAAGCACAACTAGTAAGCCAATAGAAAGACACCAGACTGTGTGATTTTGAAGAATTTTTGACACCGAAAGGTCACCAAAAAGAAACCATAAACCACCAGAAAGTCACAAGAAAGAAACCATAAACCACTGGAAGGTAACCTTAAAGTCACTGAAAATGCATGGGAATGAAGTAAGAATAAAGTCAAGTTTTTCTCAAGGTTGAGTTTTAGTATTGGCAAGCTATTGGTGATTATAGAGGTGTTCTAATATCATATTGGCTTGCTTCTTGTGGTGTTTTGATTCACCAACAGAAGAAAACTACCCTGTCAAGTTCTGCCAAACCTCTCGCAGACTTCAAGGTGCTTACACAAGTGAACCAAAACTTATATATATGTTTGGCACAAAAAGATCAAATTGCCTACATTCGCACTACGAGTGTGTTCAAAGGTCCAAAACAAGCCGAGATTATGATTTTGACACAATAGAGTGAAGATGTTTTGCGCTCCTAATCACCTTGAGTATGATCACCAATTTTTGTGGGATTTTGAGACTCTCATTAGAGGGGTATGAGCAATGCCCTAGATGAAGTGGAGACCTACTCTAATACCAATTGTTGGAGCTCTAGGTCTATAGAAGCACGTGAACAACACAAAGAAGACAAAGAAGCTTGGATCACAACACAAGAGAAATTACAAAGATAAGTAAGCCATTAGGGTTATAGCATATATATATATATATATATATATATATATATATATATATATATATATATATATATATATATATATATATATATATATATATATATATATATATAGATATATATATATATATATATATATATATATATATATATATATATATATATAATTCAGGGGGGAAAAACCTTCTAAAGAGGGAAAAAAGTGCCTCCGTAGTCCAAGTGTGTTCACACACATCACACTTGGCTAGGGTTTCCAAGTACATTCACTTAGTTAAATTTGCAAACTTCAAAGTCACCATTGCTACTAGAGATATCCAAAAATTAAACAAAGGTTTCCAAAAAGCAAATAAATAAATCAAGCAAGGGAAAAGAAGATAAATAAGGACAGAAAAATTGCTGAATAGGAAAATTTGAAGGGAATAGATCCTTAAGAACGAATTTTATAAATTTATCTATAATCCATCCCCATCTTTCGAAGGACACGATGAATACCCATGGGGATCCCAAAAAGTGTAAAAATAGTACCTTCCTTGATGATATCACAACTACAAATAGAGATAGAAAGGGGTACCACATTGTTGGAAGTATTAAAGGAAGTATTTTATATGGTTGAAAATAGAACAACTAGCCAAACAAAAAGTGGAGAAACAATCCAAAAATTTGGAAGAAAAATAACTATTAACATTTGTTAACATGTTCGTATCATTAGCAAGCATTTTGGGGTGTAGGTAGGGAGGGGAGATGGGGATATGATTTCCCTAAATGAGCCCTTTTTCAATGCAAAACTTAGTAAGCTTATCAAGAGTGTCACTAACCACGGAAAACAACCAAGGAGCAAGGGAACAACATTTCCTAATGCATTTGAGATGCTTGAAGGACATGAACATAGATCCATTAATGGAGATTCTAGAGTAGGTGTTCCCAAAGAGGATCACATTCATGATGAAAGACTTACAAGCCCCAATGTAATCAAGGGATTGGAGGATGAAATCCCACTCAATCTTGACATAAGACTTTTCAAAGTCTAGTTCTATTTATAAAACATTTTTGCTTAGGAAATATTATCCTATCCACGATGTTACTAAGTCTTTCAGCAAAGGAACAACAAAGAACTTGTAAATTGAGCACATACAAGAGATAGGTCTCTAGTCAATCTCTCTTAGGGCTCTCTTTTGTGCATACTTTTAATAGCCCCAATGTTTATACAGATAGTCCTAATTTCTTCAGTCAAACATTAAGAGAAGAAATGATAAGAGGACATCATTTGAGTCAATGAAGAACTCATTAGGAATACCATCAATACTGGGAGACTATTGGAGTTCAAGGATTGTGAAAGCACATGAACAACACAAGGAAGAAGAAACTTGGAGAACAACACAACACTAATTGTCAAGTGAATGTAAAAAGATAAGTGAAATGTGAGGGTTATAAGCATATATACAAGCTAGGACAAAAGTTCTTCTAAAGAATAGAAGAATAACCCCAATAGTCCTACATATGTTAACACTCATCACTACCCAAATATATCAACAAGTCCCCTCAGGAGTGATGCGGTGAACAAGGGCTTGTAAGTAATGTATGAGGAAGTATCAAGCTCGGCTAAATAAAATCAACACACACAAGAGTCATGAAAAAAATTATGCAAAAAGCTTCAAACTTCTCCTTACGTACATCCTTTGTGAAAAGGTGTTCAAAATTTCCCTTTTTGGGCACATAAGCCAAATTGATCTTTCCGACCGAGAGACTTTCCCCAATATAATTATAGTGTACCTCAATGTGCTTTGTGTAGGCATGAAACCTAGGGTTCCTCGTAAATACAAATGCAATTTGAACATGAGGAAAGATGATGGTGATAGATGATTAACCAACACTCAAATCAATGAAAAGATGTGTGCACCACATAGTTAATAATCGCTATGAGAGCTACCTTGTAAACAGTCTCACAAATAAAAGTGACCACATTAGGCTACATCTTTCTCAACCAAGATATGCATGAGCTATCAGGAATGAAGTAGAAACCAGTCGTGGACACATATGTGTCATAGAATCGAGCCCAATCTAAGTCTAAAAATCATGTAAATCTATTCATAATGATTCCCCTAAAGAATCCACGTAGTGTGGTACCACTCAAGCAATAAAACATGTGTTTACTTGTTGGCCAATTTTGTGACACCTAAATAGTCGAACACTTGCTCATGTGAGAGATATCAATCTCAATATCATGTCACGTCATGCATAAGTGAATCATGCATCCAAAAACCTAGTGGTAGGATAAATATCAAATGCATCTCAAGTATCATGAAGACTCAACTATAAACATATTTTCATAGGAGTGGCAGTAAGTTTCCAATGTTCAAGGCCAAAATGTTGTGATATGATGCGTAAATTTTAGTTCGAAGACTTAGTAACTTTTTCACCATAAGTAAACATGTTAGCTTAATAGAAAGCAACATGTCAAATGAACCAAATCTAATATCTCATAAGAGACATGCAAAATAAATCTAAAATTTAATAATATGCTTCTGATTAGGATGCTCAAATAATGGTGTGAATATCTCAAATCTGAAATCTCAGAAGAGGCATGCAAACCAGTCTTAAATTCAACAATATTCTTTTCATTAGGCCCAACGAGCAGCATAATCAATCATACATATTATCATGGATAAAGGAAACCATTGTGAACCTTGGAATCCATATGAATTTCTATAAATCTTGATTGGTTTAGAATTTAGGGAAACTAATTCTTTCATTGTGTCCAAAAGATGCCAATACCCCAACATCGACTATCTACTTGCTGGAATCTAATATCCAAAGGTCATGTTTCTAATTGATGGCATCATCGATGGCCTCATTAATTCATAATTGCGATTGATGAACCACCCTTGAAAACCTATATAAGGAGGAGCTGGCCACATACATACTTAGTCTTGCCAATTCCATTCTTGGGAGCTCAAGGAGTCGTAATCACGAAGTAAGCACTTTCAAGTTGTAGTTCAAGTTCTAGTCTTTTCCTTTGTTCTAGTCTTGTCTAGTCATGTATCTTGGACATCTTGTCTTGTTTTTTTGTAATCTTGTGGTAGAAGATCCTTTCCAATTATTCCTTGTATCTAGTTCATCCCCTTGAAGAGAGTTCTTGTGACCTAGATATCTTGCTTCATACCTACGGTCCGAGGTTGTGAGATCTTCTGTATCATCTCTAGTTGAGTTATCTATACCAACCACTCTTGGGTTGTGGGACTTCTCATATTAGTTACATATTTCTGTATTATGTTTGTATGTGAATGATCATGTAATGGGAAAGTGTAATTCAAAAATCTTGTCTAGTCTAGTCAGGGGGAACAATCTAGTGATTCCTTGATATTTTGGCAAGACTAGGCTCTGTCCAAGACCAGGCATCATGGAGAACACTTATGAACTGATTGTGGCATCACTTGAGAGTCTCCAACAACACGTCGATGACCTAACACATTGACAATCACAAGTCAATATGGGACATCCTTTGTGTTGGGAAAGATGGATGGATGATCCAAGAGACTGAGTAGGTACTACTAAACCTGCTTTGCACTAGCCCTCTTTTGCTTTAGACTTGATTAGTAGACTTCCTTAGCTTCCAAATGAAACCAAGAAATAGCCTATGTCCTTTGGAAATGTTGTATGCACTGATTGAATCAAAACAGATAACTTTGAAAGTCACAAACTCAAGAAAACCTTCTATTTTGGTCTTGACACCTGCTCAATGTTTTGCTCAGTGTGACCAGCATAGTAGCAACTGATAAAATTCCTTCTAGGGATCTTCAATTAGCTTAGTAAGCTACCATTTTCAAGTAGAATGATGTAAAATAATGAACTATGCTAAGAGAAATCAATTTAGCAAGATTTGATATACCCCCGACTTTTTAGGATTGTAGTAGAGATATACAAGTGAGCACCTAGACAAAGATTTCTCTGAATTGGCTGAATGAAATCACTTCAAACTTTGTCAACATGTAGATGACGTTGAGCTGAATCCAACAAGCATTGAGTCACTGAATGTGGTGGAGTATTGACCGAGATATGCCCTTGCCAAGTTGATAGAGTTTGGAGTAGACAAACACTGAACACAGAGATGAATGATGCAAAGGTATCTATAAATTAACACTTGTGTACAACTCCATTGGCATGACTTGCATTGCCTAATGGTGTAGAGAGGTGTAGGCTATGATATAGTCCTCACACACACTCAATTACAATAGAATGAAGCTCGGAAGTAGACACACCGCCGTGACTTTTCAAGTTCACCTTTTATATGAAATGAGTAAGAATTTGAATTCAAATTCAAATTCTTGGCTCCTTATAATCAAGCTTCTAAAATTTTGGAGATATTCTCTCAATCAAGTGTACGACCTTTTCCACGAATCATTTGGGTAGGTGATTACAAAATATTCTAAGTCAAATTGACTTTTACAATGAGGTACAATGGTAAATAACCACTAGCATGTGTTCCTATAATTCTTCATGTATGTAGAGTCTTCATGACATCCTCCAAGCCAAATGTGTAGGCTTGGGATTTACACCAATAGATCCCCCTCAAGCCAAACATTTTGGCTTAAGTCTTCTTCTTCATCCTTCAATTATTTCCTGCAATCCAATCATAGATTTGAACCTGCAAAGTTTGGTTCCATCCAAAGCTTTAGTCAAAGAATCTGCACATTGCATGTTGGTTGACACATAAGTCAGTTGAATATCCTTGCTTAACAATTTCTCTCTCACATAATGATAATGAACTTCTATGTGTTTGGTCCTGGCATGATAGATAGGATTAGCTGCAAGGCGAAGAGAACTTGTATTATCTCCAAAGATAATTGGAGGTCTAGTATATAAGACCAACTTTGTATACAAAAGCTTAATCCATATTGCTTCTTGACTGGCAATAGCTAGCCCTCTATACTCTGCCTCTGTAGAAGACAATGCAACAGTTGGTTGCTTCTTTGCAGACCATGAGATTGGTTTGTCACTTGCAAAAGAAATGTATCCAGAACTGCTTCTTCTATCATCCTTGCATCCTGCCCAATCTGCATCTGAATAAACTTTTATATCAATATCTGAAGTGTAAGGAAAGTACAAACCATGGTTCTGTGTACCCTTAAGGTACTTCATGATTCTCTTGGCAACTTCTAAGTGAGGTATCCTTGGATTGTGCATAAATTGAGTTAGCACACTAAATCCATATGCAATATCAATTCTTGTTACGGTAGCATAGTTCAAGATACCCACCATACTCTGATAACCTGTAATGTCTTGGACTTCATCACCTTCATGGGCACTGAGCTTTAAGTTTACCTCCATTGGAGTGCTTGCTATTTTAGCATCTTGCAATTGAAACTTCTTTAACATATCTTGTACATACTTCTTCTGAGTAATGTATATCCGTGAATTAGTATAAACTAATTCAAGCCCTAGAAAGTACTTCAATAATCCAAGATCATTGATCTTGAATTCTTTCATCATCCGGCTTTTGATATATTTGATTCCATTGACATCATTACCTGTAATATTGATGTCATCAACATAAACACAAAGATAGATTACCTATGAATTACTTCTCTTATTGAATAGAGAAGTATCTGCCTTGCTCATAATAAATCCTTGGTCTTGGAGGTATGTAGTCAACCTGTAATTCCATGCCCTAGGTGCCTACTTCAATCCATATAAAGCCTTCTTCAATTTGCAAACAAATGTTACTCGGTATTCATAGCCACGAGGTTGAGACATATAAGCTTCTTCTGAAATCCAGCCATTCAAGAAAGCATTCTTGACATCCATTTGGTACATGTTCCAATTCTTGGATGCAGCCACACTAACCAACACTCTGATTGTTGGCATCTTGGCCACAGGGGAAAATGTTTCTTCATAATCAATGCCTTGGGTTTATGCAAAACCCTTGGCTACCAATCTGGCTTTGTACCTATTAATTAATCCATCAAAATTTCTTCTCAATTTATAGATCCATCTGGATCCTATTACCTTCATGGAGTCCTTCTTGGGTACTAACTCCCATGTGTCACTCTCCTTGAGTGCTTCAATCTCCTCATCCATAGCTTCTTTCCATTCTGATTTGGTGATTGCTTCTTCATATGAACCTGGTTCTTCATTTGAAAAGAGATACACTGAATGTTTAGTAACAAGAGATGTATCATACCCATATCTAATAGGTTTTTTGCTTTCTCTTTGCGATCTTCTGATTGATTGAGTTGAGGATTCAGGTATGTCTTCAAGCTTCTTCATCTTCATTTTGCCCTTGGACTTCCATGCCTTGAACTCTTCAAGATTGATAGTGCATTCTGAACTTGAGTCTTCATTCTGAGTAGGTTCCTCCTTTGCGAGTTTTGGAAATTCCTCTTCCAAATCATAGGGTAGTTTCACTTTCCTACATTCATTCTCATACCAAGAATCATTCTCATCAAAGATCACATCTCTGCTTACCATAAATCCCTTATTGGTAGGGTTATAAAACCTGTAACCTTTTTTATTTAAATCATACCCAATAAAAATGCATTTTTCAGCCTTTGTGTCTAGCTTACGCCTTACCTGTGAGGGAATGTGCACATATGCTACACATCCAAAAATTTTGCAATGATCTAATGATGGTCTCTTACCATGCCAAGCTTCATAAGGTGTCATACCATCAAGTGATTTTGATGGTAACCTGTTTATGAGATAGGTGGCAGTAGAGACACTCTCTACCCATAGGTAGTTAGGTAACTTCTTCTCATTAAGCATAGATCTAGCTGTCTCAACAATTAGCCTATTTCTTCTTTCTGCTACCCCATTCTGTTCAGGAGAATACCTTGTTGTTATTTCTCTTTTGATGCCCATGTCCTGCAAGAAGTCCTCAAATTCATTTGAGAAGTACTCACCTCCTCCATCTAACCTTAGCCTCTTCAAGTTCCTTCCTGTCTGATTTTCAACTAGTGCAAGATATTTTTTAAAGCAATTAAACACCTCATCCTTGTGCTTCATGAAATACAACACAGTCCATCTGCTATAGTCATCAATAAAAGACACATAGTACCTTGAACTTGAGACTGAGGGATCTTTGCTAGGTCCCCAAAAATCTGTGTGAACCAACCCTAGGAAGTCTTCATGCATATATCCTTTCCTTGAGTAGGGTAACCTGTGAGACTTACCAAGTTGACAAGCACCACACTTGTAAATCATATGTTGCTTGGATACATTAGGTATCCCAAGCACACATTGGTCACTGCACATTTGCTTCAAGGTTCTTTCTCCTATATGCCCTAATCTCTTGTGCCAAAACTCAAGTTCTGAAAGTGTTTGATCCTTATAACTGTATAGTGCAATGTTCTTTGTGTCTTCTAACTGAAAAGTGAAAAGTCTACCTAATTTTTCTCCTTTAGCTATCCTCTTGAATCCATGCCTTGGGTCCTCCACCAATGCTCCATATTGATTAAATCTCACCTGCAAACCTTTCTCTACAAGCTGACCAACACTCATTAAGTTCTTTGTAATTGTTGGTACATAAAGTACCCTACTCAAGAAGTTCTGATTACCATCACAAGTCTTCACATTTCCAACTTTAACTACATAATGTTTTGTATCATCACCTGTTTGGACTTGATGTTTACCTTTTGGTTCCTCAAGATCAGAAAGTAGTGCCACATTACCAGCCACATGATTTGAACACCCTGAATCAATGTAAAATAGGTGATCATCATTTGTACCTGTTTTTGAAGTCATGTTCATGATCAAAAGAGAGTCATCCTGCTCCTCTGTGTAGTTTTTGTAAACCTTTATGGATTTATATCCTCCTTGGTGGTTGCCATTGTAATTGTTGTTGTAATTGTTGTTGTGGCCTCGGTGATTGTTGAACCTTCCTCTAGACTGTGAGTATCCACCTCTTTAGTAGCCTCTTCCTCTCTGATGTTTGTAATTCCTGAAACACTCATCTGTGGTGTGATTTGATAAGCCACAAATGTTACATGGTGATGAATTGTAGGGTCTCCCCCTACCTTGCTTACCTCCTCTGCCCCTACCTCTTGAAGATCTACCTCTCCCTGTATAATTGGCTTGGGAGGTAGAGCCTTCATCTTCCACCTTCTTGCTCTTACCTTTATCCTTAGACTTCTTATCATTGTATAGGGCAGAAGAGTTGTTAGCTTTGGATGTATCTCCACTCTTGGTAAGCTCTGCTTCATGTGTAAATAGTTGACCCATGAGAGTTGTAAGATCTGGAGTATGCACGTCCATGTAGAGATCCATTGCAGTAGTGAAGCTTTCCCACTTGTCATCAGCCTTGATTCCATTGATTACATGCCTCACAATTTGTTCTTCTTCAATTTCTTCTCCTATGCTTGCTAACTGATCTACAACATCTTTGATTTTGGTCACAAATTCTGAAAGAGCTTGCTTAGGTTGCTTCCTTAGTGTTGTGAACTCAATTCACAGCTGATTGTTCCTAGCACTTGTATTGGAGGAAAAATATGATGACAAGGTTTCCCAAGTCTCTTGGGAATTCTTGCAATTTTTGATATGTGGTAAACGAAAATCAAATATAGAGTTGAGTAAATAAGACCTTGCTAAAGCATCCTTAGCACACCATGTGTTGAGCTTTTCTTGTTCTTCCTTGGTTGGCAATCCTCTTGTTTTGAATGAGGGCAATTCCTCATCTCCTGAGATGTATCCATATAAACTCCTTCCTTGTAAGTAGGTCTTCATCCTTAGAGACCAAGCCTGATAATTGTTCTTGTCCAACTTGTCAATAAATGAAGGAAAACCATCTCCCATTTTACCTTATTTGCTCTGATACCACTGTTGGGAAAGATGGATGGATGATCCAAGAGACTGAGTAGGTACTGCTAAACCTACTTTGCACCAGCCCTCTCTTGCTTCAGCCTTGATTAGTAGACTTCCTTAGCTTCCAAATGACACCAAGAAATAGCCTATGTCCTTTGGAAATGTTGTATGCAATGATTGAATCAAAACAGATAACTTTGAAAGTCACAAACTCACGAAAACCTTCTATTTTGGTCTTGACACCTGCTCAATGTTTTGCTCAGTGTGACGAGCACAGTAGCAATTGATAAAATTCCTTCTAAGGATCTTCAATTAGCTTAGTAAGCTACCATTTCCAAGTGGAATGATGTAAAATAATGAGCTATGCTAAGAGAAATCAATTTAGCAAGATTTGATATACCCCCAACTTTTTAGGACTATAGCAAAGATATACAAGTGAGCACCTCGATGATGATTTCTCTGAATTGGCTGAATGAAATCACTTCAAAATTTGTCAGCATGTAGAGGTTTGCGTTGAATCCAAGAAGCTTTGAATCACTGAATTTGGTGGAGTATTGACCGAGATATGCCCTTGCCAAGTTGAGAGACTTTGGAGTAGACAAACAGTGAACACAGAGATGAATGATGTAAATGTATCTATAAATTAACACTTTTGTACAGGTCCATTGGCATGACTTGCATTGTCTAATGGTGTAGAGAGGTGTAGGCTATGATATAGTCCTCACACACACTCAATTACAGTAGAATGAAGCTCGGAAGTAGACACAACCCCGTGACTTTTCAAGTTCACCTTTTATATGAAATGAGTAAGAATTTGAATTCAAATTCAAATTCTTGGCTCCTATAATCAAGCTTCTAAAAGTTTGGAGATATTCTCTCAGTCAAGTGAACTACCTTTTCCACGAATCATGGGTAGGTGATTACAAAAGATTCTAAGTCAAGTTGACTTTTACAATGAGGTACAATGGTAAATAACCACTAGCATGTGTTCCTATAATTCTTCATGTATGTAGAGTCTTCATGACATCCTCCAAGCCAAATGTGTAGGCTTGGGATTTACACCAACACTTTGTATGTAGGTGCACTCATCCAAGAATTACAAGAACGAATCAGAAGTCTTCAAGCAAATCAACGAAGTATTCAAATGAACCAACATCCTAGTTCATCCTTCATGAAAAAACCCAAGATTTTCATATCAAAAAAGCTTGATAGTGATCGCATGAAGTTCTACGGGTTCCTGCAACAAGTGAAATTGTGCAGTCTTATGCAGCTTTATAGATGTTGAGATATCAAGCTCAACATGTGATGATTTACGATGACATCTATCACTTTTTCATTTCTCTGACATGTATATTGGTCACGCTAGTATATGTCAGGGACACTTCATTGAGCTTTACTAAATTTATCTACCAAGAGTGATAGAACATTTGTTTCTTGTGAGGTCACTCGTTCATGGACATTAGATTTTTTTTTATGTACTTTTCTTTATATATGGAACTTGTTGTATTGTTGTTTTCAAGTGACTCTTGTACATTCCTTTTATGTAATAGAAGAAGAAAGATCATCCTTGCCCCAATCTGTTTGTGTGCTCCTCTTTGATTCTGAGAGTGTGTGTATATGAGCTCTCTTCCTTATCTCCTTCCTCTTGACATTGTATCAAAGCAAGTATGGCTGTAGAGAATCATGACAATAGATACCCTGATGATGCATCCAAGGTCACTTTTATTGGAATCCTCCTCTATGGTTAGGCATTATCATAGTTTTCCCCAATCTTGGACAAGGACATGGCAGTACTTTATGACTATGAGGGGTTTTTTTGAGAGCTCACTACCACATTTGGAGATGCAAACATGAGTCAAGTGGCAAAAATCAAACTTCAAAAGCTACATCAAGGTAACCACCCTACCTCTACCTATGCATCAGAATATAGGCAATTGATATGTGATCTCCCTTGGAATGAGAATTATGTCATAAGCCAATCTAGATGGGGTTTAAGAGATTATTTGAAGGACCTTTTGCTCATGATGCCAAAGGTGAATAGTTTATATGAATAAATCAACCACGCCATTCAATGTGATAACAACCTTTTTTAAAGGAAATAAGAAAAACAAGGAGAAGGAAGACATCCCCAATGGAAACCCTTCTAGCCCATTCCTAGGGAAGAACCTATGCCTAAGCTTATGTTTATATATGTAACTAGGTTGGTAGAAGGTTCCTGAGCTCTTTGGGAAAAATACTCTCCCCATGCATCCCATGGGGATTGAACCCAGGCCCTTGTCCTTCACAAACTTGTGAAGGGAACCTATGCCTAAGCTTATGCTAATATATGTAACTAGGTTTGTAGAAGGTTCTAGAGCTCTTTCAGAAACCTAATCTCCCCATGCATTCAATGGGGATTGAACCCAAGCCCTTGTCCTTCACAAACTTGTGCCAGGGGCCCCCTTTCTCCTTCACAAACTTGTGTTAGGGGGCCTTCTAACTAGATGAGAAAGATTTCAAAATTATTCTTTTGATTACAATATAATCTATGTAGGGAAAATAATACAAGAATATATAACTAATACAAGAAGTCCCACAACCTAGTATTTATAGGTATGAATAATGCAACTAGAGATAATTTAGGACATCCAACAACATGGGACCATAGGTATGAAGGAGAATATCAAGATTATAAGAACTCCCTTTAAGGAGATGAAGTAGATAGAAGGAGTAACTGGAAAGGATCTTGTACTACAAGATTACAATAGGACAATATAGGATGTCCAAGATACAAGACCAGAGAAGACTAGAACAAAGCACAAGAATAAAATTGGAACTCAAACTTGGAAAATACTTACTTGGAGATGCCGAGTCCTTGAGCTCATAAGAATATGTATGTATGTGGCCAACCAATCCTTATATAGGTTTTCACGGGCAATACATCAATGGAGGTTACAAATTGATCATGTCATAGATGATATCATCAATTCAAAACATGAACTCTTGATATCAAAACTAAGCAAGTAGATAGTAGATCTAAGGTTTCTACATGTTCTAAACACAATGGAAGCATTGGTTTTTCGAAATTCTAAGCTAGCAATGAGATATGGAAGTCACATGTAATTTGCGGTTGAGAATGGTTTCCTTTGTCCATGAAATCACCTCTCCCTCAATGGACGAGTCCCACGAGGAGTGCTTATGTTCTCTTATCTCAGCTTCAATTGATTTTTCTAATGGAATTCTTGAGCCTTGAGTGGTGCTCTCTAAAGGTTTTCAGTAGGTTCCCAAATATGATGGCTGATGTCATACCCTTTCTAATGAACAAGGTGCTTGACTTCAAATTCTTCATGATCATCAATCTCGATAGGTGGTGAAGAAATAGATTTTTCCCACCTCAATGGTGAAATCTAATATGGTTCCAACATGGAAACATGGGAAACTGGATGTATTCTCATGCTACCTAATAACTCGAGCTTGAAACTGACAGGATTAATCTCAGCCAAGCTTCTAAGTGGACCAAATCTTTGATGGTCTAGCTTTGCAATAGGCCTTGAAGGCTACAAATTATTTCTATACAACCACACTTTATGCCGGATTTGATCGGATGGATTTTGAACATGATGTTGATCTCAATAATAATTATATTGTTGTTGAGCTCTATAAATCTCTTCCTTGATTTCTTTGTGAATATCCATGAGATAGTGGGTCTTATCTCTAGTAGTAGGGTTCTTGACATGATTTGAGAGTTGTATATCCATCCTTGGATGTTGACCATATTTTGAAAAGAAGGGAGTCATCTTGATAGGTGTATGAACACTGTTGTTATACAAAAACTCTTGAAAGGGTAAAAGCTTGAACCAATCATTTTGATGATAGTTGGACGTGCAATAGAGATACTCTTCAAAGACTTGATTCACCCATTTTATTTGTCCATGAGTCTATGGATGATTGGTTGTAGACAATTTAACTTAAACACCAAGGAGCTTGCAAAGAGTGTTCCAAAATCTAGATATGAATTGTGGACCTCGATCACTAACAATATCACCACAAAATCCATGAAGCCTAAAGATGTATCTGAGAAAAGGTCTAGTAGTGAGTACACCTATGATTGCCTTGGTAGTTTGAATGAAGTGGTCCATCTTTTTAAATCGATCAACTATAACAAGAATAACAAGAACTTTTCAGACTTTAGTAGATGTGTGATGAAACCCATAAATAATGAAGCCCACGGCCTTATTGAAATAGGTAAAGATTGCATGACTCCATGAGGTTTATGTCATGGTACCTTGGTTTTTGACCTCCTTCCATATTTGAGGCCATCAAAAATCCCTTGATATGAGTTTGTTTTTTTTATTGACTCCAAAATATCTTGCTATAAGGTTGTCATGACCATGTTGAAGTACTTGGATCTTGGGATTCCCTAGAGGGACATACAATAGGTTCTTATATTATAGTAGCCCATCATTTTCCTAGAGCTCATTTACTTCTTGAACTTTTCTTTCTTGATTTTTCTACTTGATGTTACAAAGCAATTAATCATGTGGTAGATTCTCATGAATCAAATGAGTCAAAGCTTAATTTTCATGGTGGCTTGAAGAGATAGCTACTAGCTAGAGCTGTTTAGGCTTGAGTAATAAACTCTTTTGTTGATCAAAGTACTTTTTGCCTTTCTGTGGTGCAAGGTAAGATCTTCTTGACAAGGCATATAACTTACATTCTTGGCATCATAGATGATATGTGACGACAAAGTTGAAGTTGAACCTAGAAAAAAATTACTCCATCGAGATTGCCTTCGATTGAGGATGCAAGTGGTCTAAAATACTCCAAATTCTTATGGTCCGTATACACAGTAACTTTATGGGATGCTTCTTCTAGATGATGATGACATGTATCAAATGCATCCACTATTACAAGAAGCTCTTTATCATAGATTTCATATTTAATTTCTAGAGGGGAGAATTTCCTTGAGTGATATGCAACTAGATGTAGGTGTCCATTATCTCCATGTTGTGACAGAATAGCCCCTAGGGCAAAGTCGGATGAATATGTCTCTTCGAAGAAACATTTGGTAGGATCAAGATGAGCTAGATTTGGAGCAGTGGTGAATGTTGATTTCAAGGTCTACAAGGATTTTTTTTTTGCTTCTTCCTTCCATGAGTATTTTGCACTTCCTCTAACCTTTATGAGAGGCTTCGCTATCTTGGACTAATCTCTGATGAATATTTGATAAAAGTTGGAAAACCCTAAAAACCATTGTATATCTCCAACACATGAAGGTGGTTTCCAATGATAGCCAGAGCTCAGAGACTCTCAAGGAATATCTGAAAGGGTCCCATAGGAGCCCTTTCTAACCAAGGCAAGGAGCAAGATAGTTTCGAGCAGATGAGTGGCCTGACAAGGCCTATGCTCACTTGCCCACATGCTTGCAAGTGTGTAGGTGCTAGTGACAACTAATGGTCACCTCTCCTTTCTCTTCTTCAAGGAAGTTCTATTCCATTCTTGCCTTTATGCCCTCTCAAGAGAAAATTTGACTTGCATATGGAATAAGCAAGCCCCCCCCCCTCCCCACCAATGAAGCATTTTGGTAAACCACAAATTTTTGCCTCCACATTCCTCCTACGATTGATTCTCTACACATATTTGGAGCCGAAGTGCTATAAGGCTTATTTGGAAAGCATTTTAAAGTACTTGTTACACTCATTTTTACCCAATGTTTTGGGTAGCGGAGGAATACCCAGTACATTACCCTGTAAGGAGACTTTTCTATGATTTTCAAAGGAAGAAGTTCTCACCAAGGATTCCAAAGAAGGCATTGAGTCACTTTTTGCAAGTCCTTCCATGAAGTGTGCAAGTTCCTGAAGGTTGAACAGGAAAGATTGATTTCAGTCTTGGCAACAATGATCTTGCACATATTTGTGGAGTAAGGGCTTGCCCAAAGACGGTCCAAGTTCACCTACAAGAAGAACTATCCAAAATGTTGGTACTCGACCAATTGTTGATGAATTTGTTGAAGCCTTTCAGGACATATTGATAACTTTATGACTTGACCATGAAACATCCTCTAGCAAGAAACTTTGCGGAAGGAGGTTTGAAAAAGTTCTATGAAGCTTCCACAAGCCAAAATTCCTACTCTGAAAAAATGGACCATGATGAAAACAACAATCATTTTTGGCCAAATGTGTATGATTCATCTTGTAAGTGTAAATTGACTAAGCAACTTCTTAAGGAATATAGCTCTAATATATGTGCAGAAACACATTGAAATGAACCTATTGACCTTCTTTAAGTTTATGTGCATGAAGTAAATGTAGAAGAGAAACAAAAGAGAGATGAAGAGAAAGAAGACCAAGATATGAGAGTGACTAGATCTAGGAAGGAAGCTCATGATCAAATACCAAATAAACAAATTCAAGAGCCTAAACAGGGCCCTAGGAAAACAAAAGGGAGACCACCTAAAGGTAAAACTCAGAAAAAAGAACTTGAAACAAAACAGGTGAGAGAAGAAGAGAAAATTGAGGAAATGGGAGAAGAAGCAACAAAGAACCTCCATGAAATAATGTTAAATTATGAAAGTACAAATCAGATTTGAGACTCAAAGAGGAAAAAAGATTTATTTTTATTGTACAGATAGAGCATGTTTGTGCATATAAGCATGTGTGATTGCGATGCTAATTTTATTTAAAAAAATTCACAAATGAAAGTTTGTACTTTTTTTCTACCCCAAAAAAGTAGAAATTACCTTATGATTTAGTACATTAATGGCTATTGATGAAGTAAAGAAATATGGAGCAAACTTAGGACCTGAAAACACATGAAAAATTGGTTATGGCCTTGACATCACTTCCAATTATATTGAGAAAATGAGGAAGATTTATGCATGGGATGAATTAGTAGTATTTCAAGGATATGTATGAATACATTATATGCACTTACTTATATGGGATGATGACTAATTTTGAAAGAGTGGATTAGGAAGTTAGTTTGGTGCAAATCCAAACCAAGTTTGTAAAGTAATTACTATAAAAATCAAAGAACCAAAAATGGATAATAAGTTTGGGCATAGAAACTATTTAGGACCTATGGTTGGGAATGTGGATAATTCCAATGCAAACCTTAAAAGCCATTTTTCGCATAAACATTGGGCAACGGAATCCTTAGAGACTATGGTCAAACTTAGAAACAATCCTATACCATATCTTGCCTTCATAGATTCTAGCTTGGAAATGAATGTAGTGTCAAAAGAGATGTATCATGAAGGTAGGTGACCTATCGATAGAGACCATGCATGGTGAATGAAAGCTTCTAATAATGCTCTAGGTCATATTCTAGGCAGTTGTGCTAATGTACCTCTTTCTATTGGTGAAGTGAAAGATGATCATCATTTCTTTGTGCATGAAGATTGTGCTTATCCAAATATTCTAAGACAAACTTTCATTTGTGAATAGTGGATGGATGTTGGAAATTTAGTAGGCCCATAACTAATACCATAGGTCCAAGTTCCATAGGTCCAAGATCTACAACATAGAATCCAACAATCTTCGAATATTGACAAAACATGAACATACCACACTTAATCATACAAATGATGAGACCAAGATAGAGAAATATTAGACATGTGTAAAATGTTACATACACCACTGCTTACTCACACTATCATATATACAAATGTCAATTTACAATGTGGGAGTCAAAATCTCAACCACTCTATGTGAACAAAAATAGATGGATGAGTGAATATACAAATGTAACAATCATATTCAGATGTATGGATAGAAATCTGAATATATATGAGATGTGTGACCTAATAGGTTGTAGAAGAGTGAATATGAGTGACAGAAAAAGGAAGGATTAGTCTAAAACTGATAATCAGCAAACCTTCATCTGATTTTAGGTTATAGAAGACCCTAGCTCAGATACATGTGTGAAAGATCACATACTTACAAAAGTAGCAAAGAATGCTAACAAGTTTGCTGCCAGAAATCCTCAAACTCATATGAACATACCTTCGCTAACCCCTCATCCAAATATGCTCATGTAGAAGAGAACCTTCAAATACATTATGTAGATGGCTGATCCACACCACCAAGCTGCTGATGGGCAAGTCCTCTCCATAAGCAAGAGTGTAAGCATACTCTTCTCGAAGAAGTACTCCATAGCTGCTCCTCAACATGCTCCTAGAGTGCACCATGGCTGCCCCATGTGTGCTAGAGCACCACCTTTGATGAGGGACAAAAGACTAGCATTGCCAATTGGTGTATGATGTCTAACAAAGTGATCCAAGACTCTCTTATATAGGTTCTAAAGCTCCATGCAAAAAAGTCACAAGAAAGCGCTTTATTTTAATCATATTGCTTTTCAAATTGCTTTTGCTTTATTTTAAGTGAGTTTGCTTTATTTTTAAAGTTGCTTTTAACTAACTTTAAAAATAACTTCTTGACCTACTTTTTCACACTTCTGACTACCTGATGAATGATCTGATGACATTTTTATGATCCTCATGCCGAGAGCTATCATATGAGGTCAAAACCATAAATAAGCTCAAAAATAGGATTAGGGTTTTCTCCCAAATCTCATCTCTGATGACTGCATGTCATATACCATTGGAAAGCTCTCTTCAAGCTCTACAAAATAGGCTCATAAAAGTTTCACCCATTTTTGTGCCAAAAATGACTAAGTACCAAAATTAGGGTTTTTGCCCTAAATGGATTTCGGACTGATGTGACATTGTTTTCCAACAATCCCCCCTGCAATGTCATAATGGTACAAACTAAACTGGATAAGAAACTTCATTCATCTGCAAACTATCATAAGCTTCAAACTTGTACTCCCGAATTGATCTTCAAACCTTTTCTTCAAAAGTCTTCTTCAAAATTGAATTTCTGAATATGAACCATAATACCTGAGAAAATATGCAAACTAGGTATCCAATAGTGTACACATCAAGCAATCACTGCTTGACAACAAATGTAGCATGTACTGACTCTGAACCTGCTATCTCCTGTCTTCTCAAACTTGAAAACATACACTAGGATCCACATATTTGCATTTACCTTATGAAAGGTTTCTCAATGTATTTCTGCTATGTCATGTAGATACACTAAACAAAATCAGGAACTGAATCCTAGAACGCGTGACTGATAACTCACAACTTAGTGTATTATGAACACTAGCTGGTTCATCATTGATTGTACTCAACTGAACTCAATGCATGACTCTCATCAAAATTTCGTATCTATGATGCCATCTTGTCTTCATCCTCTTTCATACCTGTTTCCTTCAGAGTTTGGTATAAACATATATGTGCGAACCTCTCAAACATACCTCCTTGAAATATCAAATTTCTCTTTAATAGAATTCTTGAACTTTCTCCTGAACAAGAACACCTAACAGGAACTTTCTTCAGACATTGTCCTTCTTCCTTCTTCTTTCAAAGCTGGAACATAACGAGAAATTGACAAAGGACACAAATCTGATAGACTCTGAATCTTTGACTTACTTCTTCCAATGCTAAGAGTTTTCAAACAAAGTGTTGGGGATTGAACACACAACCTCCCGGTTAAGAGTAGGACGGGCTAACCACTTGCTCCAAAGGCCATTGTTGAGGATTACTTCCTAATCCTCTGTCTTAAGGCGTGGTTCAACCATCTCCTACTAGGATTATGTGACATTCCTTCCCCCTTAGACTGAGCATTGTCCTCAATGCTCACTTGTGAACCCTTCTAATTCTTGGACCCACTTTCCATGCATGAGTGCTTCCACCAACCTCAAACTCCAGCACATGGACCAAATTTGGACATATCCCACCCTCTGTGGGTGCCCAAATGCCCATGCGGCTTCATCCAAGGCTAGTTTCACACTCACCATGGATAAGTGCTTTTTCCAAGTGCCCACGAATGAGGTGCGAGCCTCCGTCTCCCCCAATTTCTCAACTAGGCTCTGATACCAATGTTGGGAATTGAACTCACAACCTCTCGGTTAAGAGTATGATGGGCTAACCACTTGCCCCAAAAGCCATGGTTGAGGATTACTTCCTAATCCTCTCTCTTAAGGTGTGGTTCAACCATCTCCTACTAGGATTATGTGACACAAAGGATAGACATCTGAATCACAAATACTCAAGATCTTCAAGATCATTCAAGATCCATCAAGATCTCTTCAACAAAATACATGTGTAGAATCTACTCTCATCAAACCTTCATGATTGAATGTTTGATTTGCTACTTGAATATCTCAGAGTGTCCATGCTTCTCAAATAAAGTTATAAAACTTTTCTTCAACCAAATCCTTCCCAAGAATCTGCAACTCCTACTTGAAACATAAGTGGACTAATTCTCACCTTGAGAACTCCAAAATTTGCAAGTTGATACTTCATATCTTCATATTCTACACAGGTGAAATGTTAAAATATCTACTTAACTTTCTTTTGGCTAATTCCACTTCTCATTCAAGTGGTAGGATCTGATGGAACACCTTTTTTGAATACAAACATGTATCCAAAAGTCTAGACAAAAATAGAAAGTAGATTCTCTAACTGGTGCAACAAAAATATGAATTTTCTTAATATACTAAATATACAGAATATGAGGTACCTTTTCCAAACACAAAACCTCAACCCAAGTCTTCAACATCTGCTACAAGTACTCTTTTACCTGAAGAGTTAGGTCAAAAAGAAAAATACTTCTTTGCAACTTGTCATATACGAAGTAGCTATGTTTTGACACTCCAAGAATTCTTTGAGGAAACATATAGCTTCCTGCTCAAAATTTTCAACTAAACATAACTCATACACCTGAGGCAAAACATATAAGCTGCCTTTCTTTCTCTCAATGCAGTTCTTTGTCAAAAACTACTAGAACATGACGTGTAAGACAATAGTTACCAAAATATAACACAGGAGCAATAACAGAGAAGATAACAGATATAGGAGAATCTCAACAATTTTTTACTAGTAGCAAGTACAAGATGATGGCATTGTCCACCCATGCGCTCTCAAGGTAGAGCTTAAATGGTGATCTAGACAACTCTAAATAGGGAGATACAAGGTAGAGGTATGCTCGCTCACTTCGATGTCTCAGCTAGTGTAGGAGTCATGTATATATAGGATCATGAGTGGCCTTCCATGGATGGCTATACATGGGCAGTAGAGCATGGGCAGCCACCACCCGCGTAATTGCCATGCACGGATTAGACCGGTTGAACTAACCTAACAAATATAAATGATTTCGGACTCCAATAGGGAATATTCCATGGAATATTCCCTTTATTGTCGCGCTGGGGCTGCTGCCCCCGGAACCCCACTAGGGGACCTCTTGGCCCCCTGGGACCCCCTAGGGAGGGGGCCTGCTAGCCCCCTTGGACTCCCCAGTCAGGGCTGCTCACCATTGCCTCGGACCCCAAAATTGGGGACCCTCTTAACTCCCTTTCCTTACAATACCTTACATGGTCCAATATGATCTTCATCCAACATACAAGTTGGGATTCCCATCAATTGGGTAATGCACACTTGGCTTCTCCTCGTAATGGGGACCTTACAAAATGTGCATACAATCATGAGGGGTAGACAGTGATCATATACTAACACCCCCTCAATGTTTACCGATGATAAATCAAGTAGG
Source organism: Ceratopteris richardii (assembly GCA_020310875.1). Taxonomy (NCBI): domain Eukaryota; kingdom Viridiplantae; phylum Streptophyta; class Polypodiopsida; order Polypodiales; family Pteridaceae; genus Ceratopteris; species Ceratopteris richardii. The sequence continues at coordinate 25,449,624 of CM035432.1, read as the reverse complement.
TCTCGGTCCTATGCCCATCTGTTGAAGATGCCTGTTGAGCTGCTCTCTTCCAAGTGCTTTAGTGAATATGTCAACACAATTTGCCTTTATTGGGCAATATTCAGGCTCCACAATTTCATCTTCAATTACCTCACGAATGTAATGGTATTGTAAATCTGTGTGCTTGGTGCGAGCATGAAATACTGGGTTCTTTGCAATAGCCATACAACTTTGATTATCACACTTGAGTACAATTGCTATATTTGATGGAAAGCCTAGATCTGCAAGAATTCTCCTTAACTAGATTGCCTCACAAGAAGCAAAAAAAGTTGCTTTGTGCTCTGCTTCAGTGGAGGAGAGTGCGAGAGTTGGTTGCTTCCTATTTACCCAAAAAAATTTCCTGAACCAAGTGAGAAACAATATCCAAAAACTAATTTTCTAGAATCATAATCTCTAGCCCAATTTGAATCACAATATCCTTGAAGTGTATCCCCTATGGTATACAAAATACCAAAATCCAAGGTTCTTGCAATATACCTTATAATTTGCATTGCAGCATTCCAGTGACTCTCCTTAGGTTTGTTGGAAAACCTGCTTAACACTCCAACAACAAAGCAAATGTCTGGTCTAGTGTTGCATAGAAACATAAGACTTCCAATGAGCTTCCTATACTCCTTAGCATCTACATCAGGCATGTTATCATCCATAGATAGCTTATGATTTACCTCCATAAGTGTGCTAGTTGGTTTGAAGTCCATCATTCCAAATGCCTTGAGAATTTCTTTGGCATATTTTTGTTGTGAGATGAGAATGCCATTCTTCCTTTGCCATACTTCAATTCCTAGACAAAAATGGATTACACCTAAGTCTGTCATTTCAAACTCAGCTCCCAAGCTGATCAGAGTTTGATTGATGAGTTCCTGATGATCTCCTATAATGATCAAATCATCTACATATATATACAATGATCACAACTAGCTTGCTATCCCTTTTCATTACATACAAGTTAGCATCAGCAGTACTTCTTTCAAAACCCATATTTTTGAAAAAAATACCTATCCATTGGTTCCAAGCACGTGGAGCTTGCTTAAGTCCATACAAAGCTTTCTTCAACCTGCAAACTTTATTTTCTGAATCGGGCACCTCAAAACTGGTGGTTGAGATACATATACCTCAACGTTGAGGTGACCATTCAAAAATGCAGATTTGACATCCATCTAGAAAATAGGCTAGGCCTTTTGTGAAGCTACTGCAAGTACCGTCCGAATAGTTGTCATGCATGCTGTTGGTGCAAAAGCTTCTTGAACATCAAATCCTTCGATCTGTGAAAAACCCTCTTCAAATAATCTTACCTTATACTTTTCTAATGTTCCATCTGCTTTATACTTAGATTTCCAAATCCATTTAGTACGTATTACCTTCTTCTTTGGCAGGAAGTCGACTAGATCCCATGTATCATTTTTTAGTATACTATCATACTCAGACTACATCGCTGCTCTCCAACCTCGATCATCAAGGGCTTCTTGAATGGTGGTAGGTTCCTTTATCTAGCCCATGGTATCTTCCATTAGATCCATGTTAACAATGTGTTCAGAGGCTCTTCTTTGCTCCTGTATTCTCTTTGCTCTTCGTAATCCATCCGAGGATGATTCTGGTACATCTACATGTGGATTATCATCATCAAAGAGCTGTTGTGCCCACTTCGGTAGTGGCTGATGCTGTGCAGCTACAACTGGTTGGCTTTTTATTGAGGAAATTTCTCCATCAGATGTTTCCTCCTCCTTAACTTTAACCTGTCTTTTGATAGGCACAAGGTGAGATATTTCTCCGTTTGATGAGATAGTAGATTTACATTTATCTTCTACTAAGTGTGGTCGTTCTTCAAACACCACATCTCGGCTGATAAAAATCTTCCTTGCCTCAGGATCCCACAACCTGTATGCTTTAGACTCTTCACTATATCCTAGGAAGACACACTTTTTGCTTTTTTAATCCAACTCTGATCTTGTTGAATCAAGAATATGTGCATAACAAAAACAACCAAAAATTCTAAAATGCAAAACAGAAGGCTTTTTACCAAACTATGCTTCTTGAGGGGTCATCCCCTTCAGTGCTTTTGTGTAGCTTCGATTGAGGATGTAGACTACTGTATTGATTGCTTCTGCCCAAAATGAATCAGGTATCTGTTGAGCCTTTAACATACAACGAGCCATTTCAACTATTGTCCTGTTCCTACACTCAACAACGCCATTTTGTGGAGGTGTATGAGCTGTGGTAAGTTGCCTTTTCACACCATGCGCCTTACAGTAATTATTGAATTCGGTTCACAAGAATTCACCTCCTCTATGTGTTCTAAATCTCTTCAGTTTCCTTCCTGAATCATTTTCCACATAATTATGCCATGTTTTAATTTCTTCAAAAGCATCAGCCTTCTCTCGAATGAAATAAACCCACATCTTTCTACTATAATCATCGATTAATAGCAAAAAGTAGAAAGATCCTCCTAAAGCAGGTGTAGACATTTTACCTCAGAGATCGGCATGTACCAACTCTAGAGCAGCTTGAGATCATTTGTTGGTCTCTCTTGGAAATGCCTTTCGTTGTTGCTTGCCCATCATACAAGCTTCACATGGTTCCTGCAACTCTGAAAATGCACGCAAATGTGCAACAATCCCTATTCTTTGCATCTTCTTCAAAACTGCAAATCTAAGATGCCTAAATCATTGGTGCCATAACCTGCTTACATTTTTATCTTCTATAGCACTTAAGGCATTTAACTCATACAAGTTATCACGTCTTATGCCTTTACCTACTACATTACCTAATGAGTCCATGATTTGTGCACCACTCTTATTGGAGTGAACTTCGAATCCACGATCTGTTATTGCAAAAACTATCAAAAAATTTCTTTTAAGTGTAGGTACATAGAGAACATCGGATAAATTTTTCTCAACACTGGGAGAAGTGATAAAAGACATGGTCCGGTTCCTTCTGCTAGACACTTGGAGTCATTTCCCACAACTACATTGATGGATTTCCATAGAGGCACTAGGGAACTATACCAATCCTTTTTATTGGTCATATGGGGAGAAGCTCCACTATCTAAAATCCATGGTCCATCAACACGAGCTTGAGCAGATGAGCATACCTCTTCAATAGCTACCCATAGTTCCAGCTCTCTATTGTTTGCCGACTCTTTGCTCTTCCATGATGATTTTATAGTCCCATTCCGTTCATCAGCTTGCTTCTTTCTGCAATACTTGATGGCATGGCCTTTCTTTTCACAATAGTTTTCCAACCTTTTCTATTGTTAGTACTTACATATGAATACGATTATAGTACATTCATTTAATATACAATGAAATACTTTTAAGTCTCGAAGATGAGAACAAGATAGTTGTTCTATACGTTTTGAGCAGTTTTGTTCTCTTTGATCCGATTTTGGAACATCCTCAATTGACCTTGGTAGTTTCATTTGTCTTTCTCAAATTAACTATGTTTTCTACCTTCTAGAATCTTCACATTTGAAATGGAAGAAACAACCAAAAATATAGCTCTATTCAACTTTGGTTCATGAACCCTAAGTGAGGTAGACATGTGGCATCAGAGACTTGATCATGTGAATGAAAAAAAATTGAAGGATACATGCAAAGATTAAAGTGTTCTAGATCTCCCATACATCTCAAAGCAATACATGATCAATAGGTTTGATCCTTTTCGGATTGGGAAGGCGCAAAGGCAACCTTTCAACAATAAGCGATACATCTTGAACAATCTCTTAGAGTTAGTACACACAGATGTGTAGGCATCAAGTTAAGAACCTCCATTAGCAGGCTCAAGGTATTATGTGTCTTTTGTTGATGATCATAGTTGATGGAAAATTCTATGATTTATAAAAAATAAGAGTGAAGTGTTTGATTGATTCAAGAGATATCTAGCACATGTAAAACTATAGATGTAGAACATTAAAGAAGCTGAGATTTGTGCAAGGTGAGAATACTTCTCCAGAAATTTTGATAAGCACTTGCAGGGTAAAGGTGTCAAAAGATAATTCACCACTTTGTACTCTCCTCAACAAAATGGTATTGCAAAAGGGAGGAATTACTCCGTAGTTGGACTAGCAAGGATTATGCTTGAACAAAAAAGCTACCACATTATCTTTGTGCATAAGCTATATCTACTGCATTGTATCTTATCAATAGACTTGGATCCAAATCTCATCAAGGTATGACTCATTCTGAAGCTCAGAATGTTAGAAAACCAAGTCTAGGTTATTGAAAAGTTTCTGGTTCTTTAGCATATGTACATGTACATGTACAAATGAGAGGGAAATTGGATGAAAGGGCAATAAAGGTTGTGCTCATTGCCAATGACTCAACATAAATAGGCTATAGATTCTATGATCAAAACAAAAATCAATTCACAACAAGTAGGGATGTTGTTTTTGAAGAACATATTTCAATGGAATGATGATGATAAACAGAAGGAAAAACTATGCTATGATCTTGATTCATGTTTTTATCAATTGGATACCAAGCATGATGCACACGTTCAAGAATCTAGAAATTAATCAAAAGCTGAATAAGATGAGAAGGAAAGATACTACAAGCTTTGGAGATCAGGAGGGAAGGAAAAAATGCAAGAATGTGGAGAACACTCCAAACATACTCCTAGAAGATCCACAATGGAAAGAAGGCAACCTCAAAGGTATGGTTAGGACTCTCCTTTTGTAACAAAAAATACCATCTATTTGGCCAAAGATGTAGTTCTAGAGGAACCCTCAACTTATGAAGAAGCCAAAGGTAACGCTACTTGGGAGAAATCAATGAAAGAGGAAATAAAAGCACCAAGGGAAATGGACACATGGGAGTTAGTTGCACTAAAAACTAATAAGAAGGTAATAAGTTGAAGATGGGCGTATAAATTGAAAAGATATTCAAATGGATCCATTTATAGGTATGAAGTGAGATTGGTTGGTTGGGGATGTGCGCAAACATAACTACTATACTATGAGGAAACCTTTTCACCTACATCAAAGATGCCCACCAAGTCCTTGCTCAGTGTTGCAGCTCCAAGGAATTGGAAGCTAATTCCACTTGATGTGAAAAATGATTTCCTCAATGGTTGGATTAGGGAGGAGGTGTATATGTCACAATCCCTAAGGTTTGAAAACCCTAATTATTCTAAGTATGTATGTAAGATTAAAAAACGCATTGTATGGTTTAAAATAATCCCCTAGAGCTTAGAACTGTAGATTGGTGACTTATTTACAAGATCAGGGATTCAAATTAAACAATGAAATTCTTTCATTGTTCATAATGAAGTTATCTATTTATGTGTTTATGTAGATGGCATAATTATGACATGCGATCATGTGAATGGAATAGAAAGGATAAAAAAGCATATGCAAGAGGAATTTAAGATCACTGATCTTGGAGAATTTCAATTCTTCTTAGGTATATAGGTCATCTTTACATATTAACAATTGTACTTGAGTCGATGAAGGTATATTTAGGATCTTCTTCTCAAATTCTATATGCATAATGCAAAGCCTATAGGAATACCCATGGAGATGAATCATAAACTCTCCGTTTATGAAGGTGAATAGATTGAAGACATAGAAGAGTATCAAATTCTTGTAGGTAGTCTCATCTATGCTACACATACAAGGGTACACATTTTATATAGTGTAGGAGTGCTAAGTGAATTCATGCACTCTCCAAGAAAGCCACACATGGATTCAGCTAAAAGAGTAATCAAGTATCCCAAATTCACTATTAATGAAGGTATATTCTTCTCTTGTAAGTAAGATTTGGATCTCAAATTTTATTGAGATGTAGATTGGGTAGGATCTAAGGATGATAAGAGAAGTATATCAATATTTCTAACTTTTTCAGGATTAAAGCTATTTTGTTATCCTTAAATGAAGAAACATACAAAGGTTTGACCATAGAAACTCAAGAAACTATCTCGTGAAAGGAGCTATATGTAGACTTGGGACTTGTGACTTCTAAGGCCTACATATTTGAAGACAACATAAGTTCAATGCAATGAATAGTAAACCCTCCATACTATGCAAGAACCAAATATATAGAGGTTCATTATTGCTTTATCAGGTAGAAGCTCTTAGCAAAAGAAATTGATGATTCACTTCTTCCAACAAATAAACAAGTGCCAAATATGATGACCAAAGCTCTAGATGGAGATAAATCTATAGGTTTAAAGCAATTGTGGGGATTTATATCATTAAAGATTGAAGGCTAAAAGAAATGTAGCTCCATGAGCAACTGTTAGATCAACAAGCTCTCAACATGCTTTAAAAGATAAAGTCTATCAAAGATCAAAGTCACATTCACTTCTTGGAGAAACCTTAATCTTGTGGGAGATCATATGCTTTCTCTTATAAATCCTTTGTATACTCATTATATTATTGCATTATTTTGTATCATAGTTTTCTAGAACCTTCATTAAGGATTTAAGAGGATCCAAAATCCCCGATTTGTGTGGTTAAGATCATTACCAAATATTCTTAATGATGTTTTGATTAGATTCCTTATTTTCCTTGATTGTACGAAAAGAGAGTTCATCACATCTTACTCTAAACAGATATATAGGTTCTGATTTGCGAGTACAAGTGCCTCGAAGTCTAGTATAGGTTTAGTAGAGCTTCATAATTGTGTTCAACTTTTTGAGATACAATCCTTTTTCTACATAAAGGTATTTGATTAGTGGCCATGGCTGAACGCATTAATGATGTATTCTGTATGTCGATTTTTGAGGACAAGCTGGATGGTACTAATTACTTATCATGCGCATATATGATGCATCATGTATTGCTAGCAAAAGGGTTGAGGAATATTATGTAGGGGTATTTAAAAAGGTCCTACTACAACTACGGATAGAATTACTGAAGGTAATATACATGGAGTTGAAGATGGTGATCTTCATATTCCTATTTGTGTTGAGCTTCCTTTTGCGCCTACTTTACAGAAACCTCAATGGGATGGAAGAGATGCATATGCACATGCACTAATAGCTTTGTCTAGCAGACATGCCATTATTGCTCATATTTGCTCTTGCAAAATAGAAAAGATTGCTTGAGATACAATTACCACTTCGTGCTAGGCAAGAAATGAGGATCCTGTTGATTACCTTTGAAAAGAGTTGGAGAGTGAGCATATGAATGAAGGAGATTCTATGAATAGTATTTTCACAAAGATCAAATATTTGGAGGAGTTGATCTCTACTAATGGTCTTGCTAGATAGTTCACTTGTGCTCATTCTTCTCAATGGTCCTCGAGATATACTAAAGTTTTGATTCTATCTTAGATTGATGATGAAAGGCAATCCAAATGCCTTAACATATGAGGAGTTAATCTCTGTTTTGAAGCATGAAGTTTAGTCTAGACAAAACATGTCCATTATGCATGTTCTAGAACAAGTTTTCTTAGGTACTCTAAAAGCATAAATTTGAATGAAGTTGATCTACTAGCAACAAAAATCTTATAATGTTGCATAGTCCAAGAAGGAAGACAAAGATGAGAACAAAATAAAAAAGCAAAAACATTTTGCAAATAGTGTAAAGGAAATGATCATTTCATAAAGATTTGTCAAAAGTTGGCTGCAAAAGAGGCAAAGAAGAAAGAGGTTAGAATAGTTGTTGCAGAGGCTTCTACACCAGAAAATGAGTCTGCAGATTCTGTCGATAATGGAATGGTTCTTTACTACTCTTTGTGGCTATGATCCATCTTATCATGAACAGTATACGTCTATAGTAGACCAAAGTCTTTGGTACTTTCATAATGAGAAAAACAAACATATTACCTCACAACACAATTTCTAACACTCACTTGAGCATGCCCCTTTAGGGAATAGTATCATATCCATCAACTCCTATTATCATGTAATAGGAGTTGATAAGATAATTGTGACTACTATTTATGGTAGTTATTTTACATTGTCAAATGCTTTATATGTACTAGGGATAAAGGAAAATCTGCTATGAATTTCAACATTAGCCAAGAGTCGCTTGGTTGTCAATTTTTTTTTATCATAGATATGTTGTCCATGATCTTTCAAATGGTGATGTCATTATTGCTTATGGAAGTTTATGTTGTGGGCTATATAAGCTCATAGACTATGCAAGATATGATAATGATTCAACATGTGTAGCTCAAGATTTGCAAGCTATCTCAAATGCAAAGCTTTGACATGTACACTTTGTTATATTGAATTATGCTTATTTGCTACACTTATAGAAATCTAAAATGGTTATCTTACGCCTAAACTTGAGGCACCTTGTGAACATGTCTGTGAAACCTACATGTTGGGAAAACGGTGGCTCTATTTCTTCCTTAAAGATGATTCACTAAGAACTACTCATAAATTGTAGTTTGTTCATGGTGATGTTTATGGTCTTATGCAGAAACCTTAGTTTGGGAACTATCTTTATTTCATGACTTTTATTGAAGATTTTTCCAGGCATGCATGGTTGTATCCATTGAAATAAAAATCCAAAGTATCTATTTGATGATTTTTAGCCATGGTTGTATCCATGGCTAAAATCTATGAGCATGTAAATTGGGCACCCTCCTATCTGATCAATGGGAAGAGATAAATGTGTTGTGCTTTTAATGAATCTCTAGCTGAGTGTGGGATAAAGCATCAATGTATAACTCCATATATGCCTCAACAAAATGGAGTTGTAGAAAGAAAGGACATGTCTCACATGGAGATGGCGAGATGTATGGTAAAAAATTCAAGCTTTACCACATAGCTTCTAGCTTGATGTTGTTATGTGTGCAACGTATATAATTAACAAGTGTCCCATCTCTCACATGAGTAGGTTTATGCATTGCCTAACTTTCCAGCACTGACAGCAATTAATTTCATCTTTCGCTACTTCCATGGTACCCAACTACTTGGATTGTTTTATCTCAAGGGATTGTTATAACACTCATGTGTCCAGTAGCGATGTTTTCTTCATGCTTGGTAGCTCATGCATATCGTGGTTGAGTAACAAGCAACCTACTATGGCCCCTTCTAGTTGTGAGACTAAGTACAGGGAAGCTTTCACTACGAGTGTTGAGTATGTGTTTGTCGTTGAGATGCCTTTTGACTGATTTTGGTGTTAGTTAGCCTTCTGACACCACCATCTTCACAAAGAGTCACATTGCATTGGCATTTGGGAGAACCTTGTGCTCAATGCTTACACAAAGCACATTGAGGTGCATTATCATATGTCGAGGAGAGGTTCTCAGTTGGAGAGATCAATTTGGCATATGTGCCCACAAAGGATAACATTGAAGACCTTTTCACAAAATATATGCCTATGGAGACGTTGGAAACTTTTTGCAAAGCTTTGGTCTTAGTTCCTTTTATGTATTGATCTCTTTCCACATAGTTTGGAACTTTCTTATATGTGCTAGCTCCTTATTCATTGCATCACTCCCCTAGGGATTTGTTGATATATTAGAGAAGTGATGTGTCTGAACACACTTAGGATCAGCGGGGCACTTTTTTCCTCTTTGGGAGATTTTTCTTTCAAGCTTCTATATACGTGTATAACACCAACGGGCCATTTGTTCATTTACTTGGTAATTCATTCAGTTATGTGTTGTGCTCCAAGCTTCTTCTTCTTCTTCTTCTTCTTCTTCTTCTTCTTCTTCTTCTTCTTCTTCTTCTTCTTCTTCTTCTTCTTCTTCTATGCATGTATGTATATTAGTTTGTTCATGTGTGTACATGTTTCTGTGTGTAGTTCTATACATATTGTGATCTTTCGTTGTTTTTGTCGCTCTTCGGTCAGACACACTTAAACTAGCGGGAAAAGGGCAGTTTGTTCTTCATCATGCAAATCATGTAAACAACATACTTTAAAATATTAGGAAGCATCATTTAACTGATGTTGCAACACATAAGAAACATTGCACCGCTCAAGTGACATTGTGCTGCTTAAGCGATGTGCGTCTTGCTTTGGCATGAGATTTTGAAACCATCTTGTAAACAATAGGGTATGTTAGGTCTGAATATGTATGCCATGATCGTGTGTGGATCATGTGAGAATGATTTAGAAAAAGATAGAGATATTAAGAGAAAGAGAGACAGAGAGAGGTCTATTAGCATGTGTGTATAAAGGTGCTCATGCTAAATTAGATAATAAGATGGAGAGTGAAAGTTTTCTTTGTGTGAGCACATCCTTAGTTTTCAGCATAAGTTTGAGCATTCAACAAGGTGATGGTTTTGTGGAACTCTTTACAGGCACAACGTTTGGTCCTTTCTCAATCACCATCCTTCATCCGTTGATACCTTGGACACATACTCTTACGGGGGCACATGGAGCCCCGACGACCGAAAGTGTGATAAATACGAAAATTGGATTTCATCATACATTTTCCCTCATGTTGTCATTTTCAATTGCATTATAATTTACATGATCAGTGTTCTTAGGTATCCTCACATGCATGTGTTGCGCTACTATGTTCATGGATTCATATACAGTGCCAGCCGATAATCTCAACCCACAAGTTTATATCATTAGTTCTAAGATATCTTAGAACAATGTATTGCCACATTGATGTTTTGCGCTACCACGTTCATGGATTCATATGCAGTGCCAGCAGACAATCTCATCCCACAACCTTATTTTATAAGTTTTAAGATATCTTAGTTCTAAGATATCTGAATAGTACATACACACAAAGACATAAAAAACATGTAACATATATCTGAATAATAACACATACACAAACACATCAGAACATATAGTGAAATATATCTAAGTAACACCGTATACACAAACATTTACGTTAAAAGCATCATGTAACTTTATCATGCGAAGGTTTTAGTGTAGAGAAGATCGAATGAAATTGAAGCTCATGTAAATACGTTTATAAAACCAAAGCTCAAGTCTAGTTTTTCATAGTATAATTGAATGAAAAGGGAAATTCTCAAAATATTCTGCAAAATGGATCATTCAAGAGTTGCAATGCTTTAGTCCATATCATAGAAAAGATAGATACTCATGATAATTTCCTTCTTCTTTATCTTGGTGAGAAGAATATTATAAATTGCAATAGCTCATTAGCTCTCATGCGTGTTTGTTGGTATATGATAATCAGGACATAATAGATAGATTCAGAAAACTGATAGAACTCTCTCATCACACACCCTTCATTCATGCATAACATAGCACAAACGCACATCTGCGGCTGACCATTTTTATATAATCAATAGGTTGATCGCTGCAGCGCATGCATATTATCGCTCGATCAATATACACATCTGTGAGTGTATACATGGTTATCTCCCTCTTGCACTTACATACAATGTTCTACTCTCTATCTCTTTCAAAAATAGTCCAGATACAACCCTTTCTCATTCTCGCACATACTCGTTCATCCACATACGCATAATAACAACCCATCCCTCTCTCTTTCACATACATATACACGTAGACACCAGCTTACATATGAATTTTGTCTTGTCTCAATACATGTATGTACATTGGTTGCATTATGAGTGTATATACATAGAAATACCAATTTACATATGAATTTTGACTTATCTCAATACATGTATGTACATTCGTCGCACTATGAGTGTATACGAATTTTGTATTGTCTCAATACATCTATGTACATTTGTTGCACTATGAGTTTATTTGTCTGGGGAGAACTTTAAATGGTCACTACAACACAAAATGAAGGGAATACATACTTGTTTTTCTATGCACATCAAGGCACATTGTGTGCAAAATCTAATGTATGTGGACACCTCTAAAATTATTAATCATGTTTCGGTGGGGAGTTGGGAACCTTACCTTTGAAACGTACACACATTGGATCCCACATGAGTTCTATGTGAACTCATGTAAGGACCGATTCGTATACTCCATTCATATGGACATGGAAAATATATATTCTAGGACTAAGTCATAGTGTCACGGGAAGACTTACATGCATCTCCATGTGGTGGTATTTGAAAGCTTGAAAAAAAAAGGAAAAGGAAATCCTTGTGGCATCACGATGCATTCCTTATTCCAACTCATATGGTTGTTATACCTTCTCCCTATATACCATTTATTAACCGTAGATAATAAAGTATATCATTATGAAGTTGAAAATGCACTTGGAAAGTTAGTTTTTCCTTTTATTTATATTTTTACTCACATTTTTTGCTCGGTTACCTCCGTAGAAGAATTTCATAATGTAATGTCTAATTTTTCCATATATGTAAAATCCATCACTACTTATGTCCCTAAGTTATAGCGACCTTTTTCTCTCATTCTTCTTTTGCCTCTTCTATTTGAGTTGAGTCCTCCAATATCTTGTCTTGCACCACTTTATTGTGTCTCGTTTTGACTAAATCTCTTTTAAACCTTCTTTAATCCTCCTCTTCTATAATTCATGATTCAATTTCGTGAGTAAAAACCTTGGGCTTGCCTATCTCGTTCTTCCTCCAGCTATATTCATTTCTATAATCACCATTTGCACAATTAATTTCTGAAAATATATTATCATATCCCTTGCTACAAAGGATTTCCAATTCTCATCATTGCTCAATCCATTGTGGATGTGCATCACAAGGTCATCACCATCGATATGGCACCCAATTCCCTCAAAAAATCTTTCTTTCTTTGTACCTCTAGAACTCCAATATAAGGTTTTTAAGAGATGATATTTTTTATGAAAATCACGTCAATTAAAGTACTTTATGTGATGAAACTACTACAAATTAAATAGCTACAATTTGATACTCCCATACTGAATAGAAATTTCACCTCGATAACTTATCTTTAGAAACTCATATCTATCACCATGTAGTGACACATATGATTTATTTAATACATTATTCATAGACTATGCACAACCAAAACAGATGACTGAAGATAGGGTAACATAATATACTAGCTTCATAATAAGCCTTATAAAACAACAAGTGTCGTATTGCAAAAGAAGATGAAGTACGCACAATTCAGATAGAAATACCTCGATCATTGAGAACGATAGAAACTAGCAATGGCTAATCGAACTTTTACAAAAACTAAAAAAGGGTCTAACTATTAGAAAAAATAAGCAAACTAAGAAACAAAATATGGCTTAAAATCCATGCGTGACTTCACAAAATGACCGAATACAAGCAAGATATAAACCTTAAAAAAATGCTCCTAAGATTAAGAAGGAATATATGAATCAAATTTCACCAAAAAAGGTTTCTCATAATTATATTGAGCTTCATTTCTTGACTGAGAATCGTTTTTTCCGGAAAACGCATGGGTGCAAGATTCAAAATCATAGAATATTGATAAACTTTCAATTGCACTCCAATAACCCTAAGGCTGGACCTTCACATTTCAACAATACATGCATATATACATGCACAGATATGTGCATTCATACGTACGCGTAAGAATCCAATCAATACATACATACATTCATAGATTTATACAAAAGAAATACCTACATACATGGATACATACATACGTACCTACATACATACATGCACAAATACATACATACATACATAAATACATACATACATACATACATGCATACATACATACATACATACATACAAATATACATGATGCATGCATAGCTTGATCCATGTATGCATGTAGTGATAGAAATGCACACTTTCACAAACATGCATGCATTTATGCATGTATGAATATTTACATGTAGATGCATACAAACACATTTATGTGAATGTATATATGTATGTATATATGTATGTATATATATATATATATATATATATATATATATATATATATATATATATATATATATATATATATATATATATATATATATATAGGTGTGTGTGTGTGTATGTATGTATGCATATATGTGTGTGCGTGTGTATGTATGCATGGATGAATACATGTGTGCATGCATGCATAGATACATGTATACATACAAACACACAAACATACATACATACATACACATATACATACATACATATATATGTTGGGGTTAAACAACCCATAACTACTCTCTGACGCAGCAAAACTCATCAAAGAACAATTGCAAAACTGAATCACACCTTTACACCTAAATAATTATAAAATAACACACAAATACATTGCTTTCTTGCTGTGTCAACACATGCTCAACACTTAATCACTAAGATAGATGTAAATCCACATAGCACAAATCTGATTAAGCAGAAACGTCACTGATATCTTTCACAATATCAGGAATTAGAAGAACTTCATGATCAATAGTCACTACTATTGATGATACAGAATATTACTACTTGATTTTCTACAGTCGCTAAACTTCTTGACTTCCCTCTTGAACTTCTTTCTTTCTTCTCTTAGGTTCTCTTTCTTTCACGATCAAAATAGAAAACATATGTATATATATGCACATAACAAAAATAGAACAAACTTCTTCATACGACATCATCATTACAACAAGATTATAACTAACTGTTAACGTTTTGATTCAGATCCAACTCTACATAAATCTGATTGACTAGATATCCAATTTAGTACACAATAAATATCAACTAAACTTATTTTCTTGCAGAATCTTCTCCCGTTAACACTTAGCACAGCTGGGGGGATGATTTTTGCAAACATTTGACTCGAATCCACAAATCCTTGATTGAGCACAAGTAAACTCAACTCCCTATTCATATTCTCCTCTTTTCTCATGTCTGATACTACTTTATTCTCATCCTCTTTCTCTGCTTTTTTTTTGAATCTCCCTTTGCTCCACAAGTACTCTTTTGTTTTCTTGCTTTTGCATTAGAGACTGCTGATCTTAAACCTAAACATCATTCTTGAAATTTTGGTGTAGCAACTTTTCCTCCTCTTGATTATCAAATATAATGCAATCTTCATCTTTTTTCCTAGACAGAGATGACATAGACTATTGAATGACTAAACTCAGCCACACTATTTCATTTCTCCACCTTTTGCATCAACTGAAATAATGCAACCAGATATGTCGATAACCGACTATTAGACAATGTTTTTTGCTTGTTAAATAGAAAACATTTCCCATACATCCTATCATATAGCCAATGTGCTTAATTTACGTGTTCCCCTTTCTTCGCGCAACAAAGGGGAGCATAGTGCTCCTTTGACATATAGTCATTTTTTATAATAAAACATAACTG
This sequence comes from Ceratopteris richardii, assembly GCA_020310875.1. NCBI lineage: Eukaryota > Viridiplantae > Streptophyta > Polypodiopsida > Polypodiales > Pteridaceae > Ceratopteris > Ceratopteris richardii. Next base: position 25,434,513 of record CM035432.1, on the reverse strand, counting down.
CTCCAAATACCACTTCAATTGTTCTTGTCTAGCATATGATACATTTTTAAGTGTATAATATTGTCTTCCTCCCTAAGGGGGTCCAAATTCTTTAAGTAGAGCATCCTCTAGGCACTTAGGTATGGAAAGCTCTTTGAAAATAGTTAACTGAAATATTTCAACAATGACCTCAAGCGATAATTGTACATGGGATGACATTTGCCCTTTGTTCTTCCTCAATATCTCAATTTGGCTTTTTGCATAATAATTCCCACAATAGTGTTGCAAAAGCAAATAATGATATGTTTTGCACCCATGAAGAATTCACGAGAGCACTCACATCAATTTCTAGTTTAAAGTTGGTATATGGATCCATTAATGATTGTGTTAGCTTGCTAGCAGAGGAAGGTGTCTACATTGCTTCCTCCTCTTCTTGTAGAAAACTATCAATTTCTTCATATGATGATTCCTGCTTTTGTACCATGCTTTCCTTTCTTCTAAGGTGACCTCTCATGTCTTCAGTGAAACTAGGCTGAATCATTTCCACCACACTGGTTGTCTTGATTCTAGACGGAAATGCAACTCTCAACTACATAAGCCGACCACAAATGCACTTGCGCTACAAGGCATGCACATATGACAAAACCATTAATGTACGTTACCTAAACTATCCATGATTTAGATAATCAGAGATAAAAGCCACATAATAGTTGAACTTTAGCCCACATTCCAATGTAGCAATTAAAAATTACTTTTTCACTGAGCTTTCGTTATTGAACAGAATCTGACTTTATTACTTCTGAGTAAGCAAAATCCGACCAACCATAATCCGACTATTTCTCCTAACGTAAGAAAACAGACTATATGAGATCCGAATGAGAACACCCTAACTCCTAGATCTTGACCTGGCATCCATTTACATGTTGATAAACCAGCTAATGTTACCTTCAACCAATCACCATCAAGAAGATATGTCACCATGAATAAAGATGCAAATAAGTAATCCTCCTTGCTTTGGTGATCATTACTGCTAGTGATCCAAATATCAGAATTAAACATTATTTGTACCAAATTGGATACTAACCAATCCATATGAGGAGCTTTTCCTTGAATTTTCTTCAGAAGAAATCCATTAATAGGTTTTTTCATTTTTGCACCAAAGGCATCTAGTACCAAAAAAGTCCCTTGTCTCAAATCCTGCATGATCTGATATGGACCCTTATATCTCAAAGTAAGCTTTTCTGGATGTGGCCCTAACTTGGAATTGTATACCATAATCCAATCTACAACTTCAAATACTTTAAATTTAACATTCATGTTCACCAAAGCTTCTCTCCATCTTTGAATAATTTTCATTATATATGCACTAACTAAATGGTCGTCCTCCAATTGTAGCAAGTACTTACTTCTATGCTTGACCGATATTTCTGGGGACATATTTTTTTCCATAACACACAAACCTGTTGGTGCATTTTACCCAGGCCTACATGCTTGATAATATTTGATTTATTTTCATTTGTAGTCATATGCGTAGTCATGTGAACACCTCTTCTCAAAGAGTATATTTTATCTTTTGTAATTGTGAAAAAGAAAAAAGAAAAAGAATGGCTTACATCATCCACCATGTAAAAAGCAAATTCGTGACTCTAACTACCTAAAACCACAAATTACAGAGCTAAGGGAATATATCCTAACTTTGAGGATCACTTTTAGGTGGATCCATTTGATTTTGAATTCAAAACTGCCTCCAAAAGTAGCTATAAAAAGAGCGAGAAGGAAGTGGTGATTAGCAAGCCTTGTATGTGATCATTTCATGTCGTTTAGTAGACATTGAAGAGCTTACTCCATAGCTCTATCATTCTACTACCATTGTGCAAATATTTATTGCCGATGTGGTTGTAATCATATGTGAATATGTACATTCATCATTCTCTAGTTCTTTGTTTTGTTCTCTGATATACTCACTCAAAGCAATAACTTCAGAAGCTCATATCTCCAGCTTTACGCAACCTTTTTCAAAATTTTAAAGTGTGTTGGATTCCTCTCTAAGTCTAGTTTCTATTAAAATTTCATGATCATTAAATTTGTAGGCTGGGAGAAATTTGTACTTTATTGCTCATAGGTCTATCTCTATAGAGCCCTAAAAATGGTGGGAGTATTCGTGATGTTGATGAATGTTGTTCTCTGTGCTCACTTGATCATTTGAAGTGATTTAACTTGCATTAGAAAGCTACCTAAATCGACTTGCTATGACCAAAAGGAATTTATCAAATTCCTGCCAAGTTGAGAGCACTGTTTAGTTTTTCTAGCAAGTGTATGTATAAAAATAGCAAGTTTTGGGAGCTAGTTATTTTGCAACCAGTCCCTCTTGAATTAAACTTTTGAGATACATGTTCCAAAGTATTTGGCTGATATTTTGGTGCATTTAGGAAGCTCAAAGGATCTACTAATCAACTCTGAAGTCTTAGTTGGCTGGTGTGAAGCAAATTCTAGCAACACCAACTTATCTTCGGATTGCATCCACCATCGCTCTTCATAGTGGTATCAGAGCATATTCAAGCAACATGGGAGATGCATTTCCATCAACAATTGACAAATTGGAACGAAAACACTACCCAACATGGTCTCTAAGGATGGAGGCTTACCTTCAACGGAGGAATCTATATGGATTCATATCTAGAGATGAAGCAATGCCAACCGCGAGGAACAAAGGGCAACCATCACATGAACAAGTGGAAAGACTTTCAAATTGGTGTTCGAAGGATGCACTTGCAAGGTTCTATATTCTAAAATCAATCTCTGATTTTCATTTACCTCATGTCAAGGGATGCAAGACATCAAGAGGGACCTGGAATGCACTTGATTCTTTCTTCTCCTCCAACACTCGAGCAAGGAAGAACCAATTGTGGATGAAGTTCACAACACTGAAGAAAAGCCCGAAGCAAAGTGTAATGGATTATGTCACAAAGATGAAGGAGATTTCCAACCAACTTGGAAGCATTGAAGAGGTAATTAAAGAGGAACAAATCATTAGACAAATCATAAATAGAATCAAAGCAAATGACAAGTGGGAGTCATTCACAACAGCCATGGATATGCATGTACCCAACCTCAACACACTCATGGGCCAATTCTTCACTCATGAAGCAAAGATTAGCAAAGGTGGTGAGTCCTCAAGAGATAATCAAACTTCTGCCTTATATTTTGATAAAGCTAAGGTCAAGGACAAGTCAAAAAAAAGGAAGAATGAAGATGAAGGTAGATCTTTCCAAGCAAACTTTGCAGGTAGAGAAAGAGCTAGAGGAAGATGTAGAGGTGGAAAGCAAGGCCGGGGGAGATTCCAATCATCTCAACCTTGCAATATATGTGTCTTATCTAATCATACTACTGAAGAATGTTTCAGGAGCCCGAGGAACTCAAGAGGAAGAGGAACTCAAGAGGAAGAGGATTCAATTGAGGTGGCTATGGATCAAATAGAGGCAGATATAATGGAGGCTATAACAACAACTACGACAACAACAACAACTATCAAAGTGGCCATCGAGGAAGAAGAGACTACAGTAACTATCTAGAGGACCAAAGTCAATAAGATTCATTATTGATTATGAATCTATCAGTGAAGAAGGGTAAGGATGATGATCACATCTTTTACATTGATTCTGGATGCTCAAATCATGTAGCAGGAAATGTGGCTTTACTTTTTGATTTGGAAGATCCTCATAACAAGCATGAAGTGCAAACAAGAGATGACACAAAGCACTCAGTGGAGAAGATAGGTAATGAAGACATCTGATGGGAATATGAACCTCTTAAGAAAATTCTTGTATATCCCTACAATTACCAAAAATTTAATATGTGTTGGGCAGATTATTGAAAAAGGATTGCAGGTTAGATTCAATAAAAAGGCTTTTCACTTTTGAAGTGGAAGATACAAAGAACATAGCTTTGTTTAGCTATGGATCGTAAACTCTCACAGAGTTGGAGGTATGTCACAAAAGACTTGCTTACATTGGTGAGAGGACACTCAAAAAAATTTGTAGGGACCAAAGTGTACTTGGTTTGCCTAATATCACAAGGCAACACATGATTAATAAGTGTGAAACTTCTCAACTCGGCAAGGCTCATAGACAACCTTTCAATAAGAAGGGATATGTGTATCAAAATAATTTAAATCTAGTGCATAGGAATGTGTGGGGTCCAAGTAAGAAGCCATCTATATCACGCTCAAGATGCTATGTGTCTTTCATAGATGATTTTAGTAGGTGGACCATTCCCTTTTTCATGAAGTACAAGGATGAAGTTTTTAATTGCTTTAAGAAGTGTGTTGCCCTTATTGAAAACCAAACATGAAGGTCTTTGAAAAGACTCAGATCAGATGGTGGAGAGGAATACTTCTCTTCTGAATTTGATGCCTTCTTGCATGAAAGAGGCATTAAAAGGGAAGTCACTACAAGGTATACACCCGAACTCAATGGTGTAGTAGAGAGGAGAAACATGGCAATTGTTGAAGTTGCAAGGTCCATGCTCAATGAAAAGGGATTGCCAAACCACCTATGGGCAGAGGCTGTGTCTACAGCCACATATCTTATAAATAGACTTCCATCTGAGTCACTAGATGGAACCACTCCATATGAAGTGTGGAATGGAAGAAGACCTGGTCTAGAGCATTTTAAAACCTTTAGATGCTTAGCCAATGCTCACATTCCTTCTCAAGTAAGAGGGAAATTGGATCCCAAGGTAGAGAAGTGCATATTTATTGGTTATGATCAAAACCAAAAAGGATATAGATTGTACAATCCAACCAATAAAGGATTTTCTCTGAGTAGAGATGTAATTTTTTATAAGAACAAATCATGGTTTGATTATGACAGGAAAGTGAAGTGCCTTATACAAAATCAAGAGGAATCCAGATGGAAGTACAAATAGACATAAAGCAAGGTTAGTTGCTAAAGGGTTTGCTCAAACCCATGGTATTGATTATGAGGAGACTTTCTCTCTTGTTGCAAAAATGCCTACAATTAGGTTCTCATTTATCTTGCTGCATCTAGAAATTGGAAGCTCTATCAACTTGATGTAAAGAATGGTTTCTTAAATGCATGGATTTCTAAGGAAGTGTATATAGGAAAACCTCCTGGATATGAGGATGCACATCATCCTAACTATGTATGCAAATTAAAGAAAGCCTTGTATGGATTGAAGCAGGCTCCCAAATCTTGTAATTTCAAATTGGTGACTTATTTGGAGGACCAAGGATTCAAAGATAACAAGGCGGATACCTCTTTGTTCATAAAGAGGAATGGATCATGAATGATCTTTTTATGTGTGTATATTGATGATATTATTATCACAGGCAATGATCTTGAAGGAATTAAACAGGTAAAGACTCAAATGAAGGAAGAGATCAAAATAAGTGACTTTCGACCACTCACTTATTTTCTTGGATTGGAGTTAATCTACACAAATTCAGGTATATACATAACACAAAGGAAGTATGTGGATGACATGATCGTCAAGTTCAAGATGGAAAATAGTGTGTAGGTACACCTATGGAGCAAAATCATAACCTTAGTGCTTATGAAGGAGAGCCAATTGAAGACATCACAAGATATCAAAGCTTGGTTGGAAGCTTGAACTATACAACACTCACAAGGGTGGATATATGCTATAGTGTTAGCATATTGATTCAATTTATGCATAAGCCAAGAAGACCACATATGGAAGCGGCCAAGAGAGTCCTCAAGTACCTAAAGGGGACCATGTATGAAGGTTTGTTTTATCCATTTACTTCAGATACTGAGTTAAAGACTTACTCAAATGCGTATTGGGCTCGATCTATAGATGATAGAAGAAGCACATCCAGGTATGTATCATTTGCAGGTTCAAAAATCATTTCTTGGTCATCCAAGAAGCAACCAACCGTGGCATTATCATCTACTAAAGCCGGATATAGGTATTTGGCTAATGCAACTCAAGAAATCACGTGGTTAAAGTCTTTGTACATAGATCTTGGACTTCATTCTTCAACACCTCACATTTTTTGTGACAACACAAGCTCACTACATCTTGTAGCTAATCTGGTATACCATGCTAGAGCCAAGCATATTGAAGTCCACTACCATTATGTAAGGGGGAAGCTAATGAGCAAGGATATTCAACTAACCTATGTCTTTACAGATATGCAATGAGCAGACATGTTGACTAAAGATCTTGATGGTACAAAGTTAAGTAGATTCAAGTTGATAATTGGCTTGCAAGAAATCAGAGACAATTGAAGATATATTTAGAGGTCAAGCATGTTTGGCTTGAGGGGGAGTTGTTGGTACATTTTACCCAAGCCTACATGCTTGATATTATTTGATTTAGATTCATTTGTAGTCATATGTGTAGTCATGTGAACACGTCTTATATAAGAGTATATTTTATCTCTTGTAATTATGAAAAAGAAAAAAGAAAAATAATGGTTTACATAACCCATGATGTAAAAAGAAAATCCGTGGCTCTAACTACCTAAAGCTATGAATTAGTGAGCTGAGGGAATATATCGTAACTTTGGGGATCACTTTTAGATGGTGCCATTCATATTCAAATCCAAAACTCCCTCCAAAACTAGCTATAAAAGCAAGAAGAAAGTCGTGAGTAGCAAGCCTTGTACGTGACCATTTCATGTCATTTTGTAGAGATTGAAGAGCTTACTTCATAGCTCTATCAGTCTAATACCATTGTGCAAATATTCACTGCCAATGTCATTGTAATCATATGTGAATCTATACATTCATCATTCTCTACTTCTCTATTTTGTTCTCTGATATACTCACTCAAAGTAGTAACTTCAGAAGCTCATATCTCGAGCTCTACGCAACCTTTTTCAGAGTTTTAACATGGGTTGCACCTCTAAGTCTACTTTTTGCATACAAAATTTCATGGTAATTGGATTTCTATGTTGGGAGAAATCAGCATTTTATTGCTCACTGGTCTATCTCTCTAGAGTCTGGAAAATGGTGGGAGTATTCTTGATGTTGATGAATCTTGTTCTTAGTGCTCACTTGATCATTTGAAGTGTTTTAACTTGAATTTGCAAGCTATTTAAGTCTATTTTCTATGCTCAAAAGGAATGTATCTATTTCCTACGAGGTTGAGAGCACTATTTAGTGTCTCCAGCAGGTGTATGTATAAAAATAGCAAGTTTTGGGAGCTAGTCATTTTGCAATTGCAACTAGTCTGTCTTGTATTAAACTTTTGAGATACATGTTCCAAAGTACTTGGATGATATTTTGGTGGATTTAAAAAAATCAAAGGGTCTAGCAGTCAACTCTAAAGTCTCAGTTGGATGGTGGGAAACCGATTGTAGCACTATCAACTCATCTTCGGATTGCATTCACCATCTCTCTTCACAAAACTTGGGACCACAAACTCCATTGCGATACCACAGCTTCTAATCCATACATTAACTTGAATGGAGTCATTCCATTTGTTACCTTAAAGGCAGTTCTGAATGACCATAATGCCAAATCCAAGAGCGAAGCTGAATTTTTTTTATTATCATAAACTAAGTTTTTGGGAATCCTTAATAAGGTTTAATTAGTGCTTTCTGCGTAACCATTTGCCTCTGGATGATCGGTTGTGGATTTTTTTGCATAATCAGGTGTGTCTTTGTGAACTCCTAAACACTTCATTAAGGAAATGAGCTCCTCTATCACTTACTAGTTCCAATAGGCATCCGAGTCTAGTCATGATATTATGGTAGAGAAACTTTGCTACTCTACCTACCTTATTGTCTTTCAGGGCAATTGCTTCCACCCACTTTGTACAAATAATCAATTTCTACTAAAATATATCAATTCCCACACTGAGTAATTGGCCTAATTGGACCAACAAAATCCATCCCTCGTTTTTGAAATGGATCTAATGGTAAAATTGGATGATCGGCCACTCTATCTAAATTATTTGGTTGATCTATATTTTTACAAATGACATAGGTTTTGGCAAAATCATGAGCATCCTTTAGTACTGTAGGCCTCCATAATCTAGCCTATCTAATCTTCTTACCTGTAATGTCCCTTGGTAAATCTCCTCCTACTACTCCTGAATGAGCTTCCTACAAAACAGCTAGTTTCTCAAAATCTAGTGCATATCATTAGTCACTTGATCCACACCTTTTTTACATAATGCTACTGCTATCACCAAATGTGGCCTAGTTTTTAAAGAAAATTTCTTTCTCTGATCATGTGTAAAATTTTGAGGCAACACCAAATTTTAGGAATGCTTAAAGCTGATCATACCAAGAATCAGAGTCAGTAATCCAAGCATTTAACAATTCTGCATCTGGTAACCCATATGCATCATTCACTCCAATTGGTGCTTCTCTTGATTCTAATCTACTAAAATAATCAGCCATAGCGTGCTCTTTTCCTTGAGTATGAAAAATCACAAAGTCAATTTCCTAAGGTAAAAGCATTGACCTTGCCCATCATTGTGTTAACATAGGCTTCTTAATAAGATATACCAAAGCTTGTTGATCTACATGAGAATCCACTTTATGAACCAAAAAATAATGCCTAACCTTATTCAAAGCACATACCATAGCCAACGCCTCTCCTTCACTAATTGAAAAATTCCTTTTAACTGAACACAACACTCTGCTAGCATAATAAACTTGACTATACCAAACCTTCTGTTTCTGTTACATCAATACTGCTCGTATCGCTACATCCAATGCATCTACAAATATGTGAAAAGGTAAAGACCAATCTAGAGGTTTCAAAATCAGTGCTATTGAAACCATCTTCTTTAATAGCTAGAAAGCATCCTCTTGAGCTTCAACCCATACAAAAGGAACATATTTCTTAGTTAAATGTATCAAGGGTAATGAGATATTTGCCAAGTACCTCAAATATCTAGCATACCATTTGATGTGACCTATAAATCTCATTACTTCCTTTACATTAGCCGAAGCTTTTGGTGTCTGAGTAGCCTCAATTTTCTTGATATCAATAGCCATTCCCTCACTTGAAATGACATGAACCAACAAGATACTACTCCTTACTCTGATAACACTTTTAAATAGATTCCGAACCATTCTAAATTTTTTGCATCTGTCAAAATAAGACTGCAAATCCATCAAGTGTTGCACCTTCTTTCCAAATATTGAAAAATCATCCACAAAAACTTGCATAAAGTCTTACAAATATGGCTCAACGACTTTATATGCCACATAATTAAATGAAGGTGGTCAATTCTTCAATCCAAAGCTCATAATTATAAACACATAGCCCCAAACTATGTAATAAATTATTTTATGTTGATCCTCTTAAGCAATAAGAATCTGATTATAACTAGAAAATCCATCTACAAAGCTATATATTTCATGTCCAACTACAACATCTAAAGCTACATCACAAAATGGCATTGGAAAAGGATCCATGATTGTGGCTGCATTGAATTTTCTATAATCCAGAGAAACCCATAATTTTCCATTCTTTTTTGGAACCACAATAATAAAAGAACACCACGTTACTTCCTTTACCAGTTTAATGAATCCCACAACCAACAACTTGTCAATCTCCTGCTTGACCTATTTTGCAAAATTTGAATTCATGAGATACCATTGATGCACCACCGGAACATAATCTGTTTTCAAATTAATGCAATGATGATGTAGTTCTCGGTGTATACCTTTTACTTGCAAATAATCCCAAGAAAAGACATCCTTCAACAAACAAATCAGATCTTCTAAGAACTCACTGTCCAATTCCTTGCTTACCCTCACCATTTTTGGTTCAACATCAGTCCCTAATTAATTTCGTGAAGTTCATCTTCCTTCACTCCACTAGAACTTGGATACTTTTGTTCATATATTTTCTGAGCCAAATTTATTACCTCCTTTTCTTGCTGATCCAATTTTTGCTGAGTCCAAATTTCCAAATTCTCTTCAAATAATTATCTTAGCTTTGTTCCTTCAAGTTGGTCACCTACAGCTGGCTCACACCTATTCATCAACAACTCCTCTTCTTCATATAGTACTCCTTCCACATCCACTTCCAATACCGGAAGTACAGATGGATTTGCCTTCAAAAACTCCTCCTCTTCATTATCTTCTATCTCCTCGCCTAGGCTAATGCTCTAGTCCATTGAAGGTTTCTCTCTTATTGACATATTCCTTTTTCCTTTCATTAGTACTATGACTTGCTTTTTCCTCTTCCTAATCACCACTATGTTTAAACCCTATTCTTGCTTTACCATGTCCAAGTGGAACCATAGTCTACCTAGAAACATCTCATATGGGTAGGTAGATTCAAACATTTGAATTACAAAATTAATCGTAAATGACATTCTTGCAATTACTATTTGCTACCTCTTTAGAATTCCCAAAAGTTGAACTCTTGTCTGATCTGCCATCTTAACTTGAAAAGGTGCTAGAGCTAAAGTCCCATTCCCCATTTCTTTAAAAATATATTCGGATAATATGTTTACCCTTGAACCACCATCCAACAAGACTTCATCAAACCTTCTCTGCCTATACCGTGCATGAATTACTGGTACTACAAAATCCACATCAGCTCAATCAATAGTATTGGTAGATGTTCAAATTGCAGACCTATCTATTGGCTGTATTTGTTGTACAAATGGCCTCTTTAACAATTTTTCTTTAAAAGCAAGCATTCAAAGATAATAACTCATCCAAAAATAATAGTAAGAGAGAACTAATAATTACCTCAAACCAATCATCGTTAACCTTTGCTTAGTATTCACCCTATCATCTTTCTTTTGTTTACAAATGGACTTTAAGTCATCATCATCATGTGATAAAGTTTGAATTTTATCCTACTTCTACTGATCTCGTTGGATCCATTTTTGTACTTGGTCCCAAATCTACCTTTGTTCATGCCAATCAATAGGACCCTTATTTTTTTATCTTGTCATTGCCAAGACTTCAACATCATGTGTCATAACACATTGCCTACAATCGCAATTCCACTAATCCTCATGAGCCTCACCTCCAATTTCTGATGTACCCACACACGAATAACTCCCAAGTTCTTGATCTTATCAATAAATTACTATAACATTTTCTTGAGCAGCTTGTTGGGCCTATTGTTGTTGCTAGCCTTGCTGATTATTTTGATTATAACGAATAATCTATATACCTCTTTCCTCTCTATTCTTAACTCATAATGGGAAATTGGGACCAATCCACTAATCCAAAGCAGAGCAATACCCACTTGGCATCACTCTAGGTGGTCATCCTTGTTGATTTCCCTGTTGATGCCCTTGTTGATTTCCTTGCTGATTTCCTTAATCTCTCCATGGAGGTCTCCATTGTTGCTGCCTCTAAAAACCACCAAGTCCTTGAATCGGAGTGGTCTGATCTACTCCAGCATCATTATTACCTCTATTATCCTACCTTGAATGTTGACCTTTATGCTTTAGGTTCTACTAGCATTGACTTGTAGTATGGCCTTGTTTCTCACATATTTTGCAAAACCTTTTTTTCTTAGGTCCAATTATTGAATACCCAAACCTCCTTAAACGACTAATTAGAGCTTCCTCCTTACCCAGTCTCCCTTTGGATTTATGATAGCTTCATACAAAAATTTCTTCTTCTTCACTTCCTCAATTTAAACCGGTCGTAGCTTTTCTAGAATCCTTCTACTCTAGCAGTTGCTACTTCCAACACATCAAAACCATTGGCTATATCGATACCAACCACAACATGCCTAATACTGCTGCTTAATCCT